>BPTQ01000008.1:160236682-160414818 GCA_019973895.1 Chrysanthemum seticuspe | reverse complement strand
TAAATTTTCAGATTTTTCTATAATGGTTTAGTATTTTTTATCATTTAATTAGTGTTAAATAGATTTTAATTCGTAGAAAATAATTTAAAAGTCAAAAAAATATTCCGCTTTTTTCTAAAATCATTTTTAGTCGAATAGATCGTAGGAAAATTGGTTTCACACCCGTAGCCCTTAAATTTCATAATTTTTACGTTTATGGCTCGGGTTGTTTTCCCGTTTTTACGTTTTTGCGTTTTTGCACCCTAGGACTTAGTGTAGCTTCGTTTTATCATTCCTTAGGCTTAGTTATAGTTATTTTTAGTTTATTAGGGTTCCCTTGCCTTAATTACCTTCCCGTTAATTAAATTGTAGAATCCGTAATCAAATCCAAAAATCTTTAAAAACAAATTCAAGTTCAAATCACGAAACTCAACGAATCCTTCCATTCACACCTCGTTGGGACACGACCCGGGGAAATCACTTCCCGGTATCACTTTTATCACACCCGTGAGGTTTGGCACGTTGACCTTTTTCCTAAAGGGTTAATTTGTCGAATTTTACGGTTATTTTGATATACGTTGATATTTGTGTTTTCACACACTCACTTCACACGAATCAGTGCACTTCCCTGTTTTGACTATTGGTCCTTCTGTAATTAGTTTGTTTCTTAGGGGATTGATCAGCCATTTGATGCTTCTTATGAGAACTAGGCAAACTCTTAGTATTCCTGATCTTTGAACTTTGAACTTTGAACATTACCCTGGGGTTTGTTATTCATCTTATCGGAACGAATTAGAGAAGTGACTGGTTTTGTCAAAACAGTATTCGCATCAACTTGAGAGGCACGCCTAGATTTCGATGGTTTAAATCTTTCAATTCTAAAAGCATTGGGCTGCCTAACTACGGTATGTTTTGAGTTGTTATGAACAGTTGACTTTCCCAAGGTCGATGGTTTTGCAAACTTAGTGTTTACCCTATTTCCAATAGATTTCCTATGCTCATTTTTTAAGGCAACAATATTGAAGCTCTTATCCTGAATTTGGGCTTTGAGGGCATCAATGTCAGTCAAAAAGGAATTTGTTTGATCTATTAACTTGGAACCTTTCTCTAATAAGTTCTTTCTTAAGGACTCATTTTCTCTTAATAAGTTGGATACACATAGAGCCAATTCATCATTCCTAGATTTAAGCTCACTACTCACCTCATGGTTAGGATTGCTCATTCTAAGATTGGATTTCTTATGCAGATCTGAAAGTTGACATTTCAAATTGCATATGGTTGAATCTTTGTCTTGAATCTGGGTTTTTAAGTGGTTAATTTCAAAAAATTCTCGAAATTCTGGGAATTCCGAATTAATGCACGATTTTGTAGCACGAAAACTTTCTTCCTTTTGTTATATTGCAATTTCCATGGAAATACAATGTTTTTCAAGAATTAAGTATTTGTTTGAAAGTTCATCATAAACCCCTTTTTCTACCATGTCATTTGTTTTAAAGATTTTAGATTCAGACTCAACCAAGACACATTTATCGATATCATATTCAAAGATGGGGTCAGTTAAGGGTACCTCAATGCATGACACATGTTCATTTGTTGGTATGGCATCTGTATTCACCCCATGCACAATAGGACTTACTGACATGCAAGCAATTTCAAGCTTTTCGGACTCTGAGCCTTTGTGTTCAGTACAACCAATTACATCATTCATTTTTGTTTCTGTAATTCCGCAGTCAGCATCAGCATCATCCGTTCTTTCAACTGATCCATTACCCAAAATATCACAACTTTTCTTTAATTTTCCATGACACTCATTCAACTCATTCAAATAATCATTCCTTTGAGCAGCATCCTTAATGTACACTTCCTCACTATTCATAAGTTGGATATATGAGTTGATGAACTCATGAATTTCTATTCCAGTGTGTTTCTTGAATGAGATTCCAGTCACGTGTTTATCAAAGTCAGCAGAATATTCCCCTTTGATAAACGGCTGAAATTGGTTGTAGATAACTTGAAGTGCAACATTAGAATCATCAATTAATACCTTCTCATTGGTAATTTGAAGCTTCAGTTGTTCTAAGTTCAACAACACAGCCTTTTTAAACGTAGGTAAATCTTGGCGGAAGAGAGCACCGCATGTTCGACCCATAGGAGTGAGGTGCTGATGAAGTAATTGAAACGGCTCAATGTTGCATTCTGAATGCTTTGCATCATGGGTCATTGACTGGTGTGATTCGTTGAAGTTTGAGTCAGAAGGTGAAGAGTTTTGATCATAATTTGTTGAATCAATCAAGGTAGGACATTAAGAAATGCAACCAGTTTCATTGTTCTGTGAGGTATCATAAAGTTCAAGCACTTTGGAGATAAAAGGGTCAGTGATGTAAGACATTGTGGGTGGAAGAGTATCAGCTGCATGAACGTCCTCAGCTACAGTGGAGATGATTGTAAGTACGTTGGTAGACATGTTTAAAGATTACACGGGATTTTATAACTCAATGATTAAACCGGGAAATAGATTCTTTCACGGGATTTTACTAAATCAAGAGAAAACCGTATTACACGAGTCAACCAAGTCGCTAAGAATCCTTGACCCAAGTCGCTAAGCACCAAGTTGCTAAGTAATAAGATGACAAGTCGCTAAGTTCCAAATCGCTACGAATTTTGACAGCAAATCGCTATGCACCAAGTCGCTAAGATGTCAAGTCGCTAAATAGCAACTCGCTAAGGACCAAATCACTAACACCAAATTGGTAAGAAACTTAAGAGCAAGTCGCTATCAAAATCGAAAGCAAGTCACTACCTCACCAAGTCGCTCCCGTAGTGGAGAATCCACTAAGTGTACTGTTTGTCGTCTTGTCTAAAAAGACAAGTCGCTAGGACCAAGTCGCTACCAAAATGCACTACAACTCGCTACCTTTTACTGAAGCAAGTCGCTAGGATGAAACTCACTCCGAGAGCCAAGTCGCTACCAATAAAAACTTTAAAAACACACTTTTCAATCCAAAACAAGCTCAACCACAGTGATTCAAGCTTACCAAATCAAAACCCAAGCACATACAATGATTCTAAACACAAAAGTACACCCAAAATTCAAACTTTAACACAAGAAATGAACCAAATGATGCAAAAACCACTAAACTTTTTCAAACTCAAAAACCATCTAAAAACCACTAGAAATCCAAGGATATGTAAGAGATGATCAAACCATGGCTCTTGATACCATTTGTAACATATTGGATTTCACAAACAAACAAACAAACACAAATGAGGCGTATAAGTTAGATGGTTTAGAGAGAGAAAGTGGGATATTCTAGAAAGAGAAACTCTTGAAAGGTTAGTGTGGAGTTTGATAGGACTACTTGAGATCGTTTTGAGCCTTAGGGTTTAACAATAACATAGACAAACAATCATGCACAGCGGAATAGAACAAACAACTATGTTATTGACACAAGGTTTTCACCATTATCTCCCCAATTATATATTGATCAGAATATAACGTGTTACCTAACTGTAACAGGGATCTAAGCCATCTCAGATCTTAGGGATATACAAAACAAACACTAACCCTAGACGTTTATAGAAACACGTCTAGGTTACACACACACACCTTTATTAGACGTCTACATTGGAAGACTTAAAATATTAAATCTACACCCCATGTCCTCTTTATATACTAGAGGATTAGGGTTTACAAATCTCTACAAAGGACTAAATAATAAATCTTCTTTTGCAAGCAAGTCCTTCCATCTTTTTGTAAGTTTCATCTCTTTCTCTTTAAGCCCTTGATGTTTCATTCTTTTATTTATATTGTCTCATCAAATCCAAGGAACCTAAAACCCAACAATCTTCCCCTATTTGATGATGACAAAACAAACAAAGTCGTGTACGAACTTCCCTAGACAAAGTAGCAGAAGTTGAGATAATTAAATCTCACCATGAATGAAACATTCTTGTCTTCCTTTGTGTTCCCCTTAATCCATGCTACGCCACTCCAATATATCTTCCCCTTTTTGTTATCAACAAATAGAGAAATTAAGCAGTAGAAACTTCCCCTTGAGTGGTGCACGAACATAAAAAGATTCTTCAAATCTGTAAGCTCCATGTAATGATCACTTGTGAAGAAAACCAAATATAACGAACTTGATGAAGAAGTAAAATCACCCAAACTTGCATCTTATGTCTTGTTTATCCACGTGACTCTGAACGTATACTAACCAATGTATAAGGAGACCGCAATCTCTTGACAATAATCACTGAGCACAATAACGTCACTCCTTTAAGTTTTTGTCAATTCTTCGTCACAATCAGTGAAGCACGAACAAGTTACTTTTAAACGATTCCGCCGCTTAAAAATATAATAAGAACACGCATCCAAGTAATTCCACTTCATCTTCAAATAAGTGATAAATAATTGCCTTCGTAATCAATTATTCAATAGAAACCAAAACTGAGCTTTTTAAAACTTTTAAGAACAACTTCCAAACTCCTTGTGTGTGTGAACCAATCTCCATGTACTATCCGATATCGACCAAAATTAGCAGTAGAAAAATTTCTCGGATATCACTAGCAGTACAAAAATTCTCTTTGAACAAAGCTAGCAGTTGCAAATTCAAACATAACACTATAATCATCAAACTCCATAAATTTTTCAGATTTAGCGCAAACTTTTAGCCATTCTGTTGTGAGAACCCATTTGCTTAATCATGCTATCACTGTCCCATGTGATTTTGTAACCAATCATAACTTCAATATTAATAAAATCCATCGACCCATTTAATTGTAGTACGAGGTTACTTCAGCCAATCAAAAACTTCATTATATCCATTGACCTTAATTAATTCCACCGTCCAAATTAACTATTATAATATTATGGCTTGCTAGACATCATATAGTAGCATCACATGGCAGTTGAACCAATAACAAATAGCACCATTCAACAAAACAATACCATGCAATCACTTCCTCATAAATCATCTACCATGCTCGTACCTTTCAAAAGTTTGTGGAATAGTACCAGAATTAACCAAAACTATTTACAAACATGTGTCCAAGAGTAGCAGCAGCAGTTACGAAACAGAAACTTGTCAAGAGTAGTACACAGCAGTAGGTTTAAACATGTAGCAGTAGATACAAACCAATAATGCTAATATTCGTAGCAACAGTATTAACACGAACTTTAAACGTAGCAGTGGTTTGAATCAACGATCAGTGGTTACCTTTCGAGAAGCCCATCAGTGGTTACAAGTAAAGCTATCAGTGGTTACGATATAACTATCAGTGGATTCACATTAATGTAGCAGTGGTGCGAGAAAGGTAGCAGTAGCACTATCTTCTTGGCACGAACATATTGAGTGAGTAGTATAACAAGCTCTAACTGTAGATACGAATAAAGATAGTAGTACCTGAGAACGTAGCAGCAGGTTAAAGCAACTAGAAGCAGTCACGATAAAGCAGTACCGAGTAGCGTTACCGTCACTGACCCATTCGCAAAACCCACAAATTAACCACCACAGACCACCATACTTGACCACCACCTCTCACACCATGATCAGCTCTCCATGATCAGTCATTATGCTTGCGGTTATCCTCTAAACTTCAACAGAAAACCCTAAAATTCGAAATTAATACCTCCTTCAGCAGCCAACTTAGACAGTGAATAACTTTCACATAAAAGCTCCGATCAACGATTCCTTCGGTGGAAAGTTAGATGGCTATATAGAGAAGCTCCACCAAAAATTTCAGCCCGATCCAACGGTTAACGAAAAAGTTATCGCCGTTTCAAAACAATGCTGCAGAAAGTTGCGAATTCTGCACAAATCCGATTTTCTTCAATCTTTTTCGCCAAAAAAAACCTTGCGAATCCCTAGGTAACGAGCTCCCCAAGCTCTGAAACCAATTGTGAAGTTTGATAGGAATCCTTGAGATCGTTTTGAGCCTTAGGGTTTAACAATAACATAGACAAACAATCATGCACAGCGGAATAGAACAAACAACTATGTTATTGACACAAGGTTTTCACCATTATCTCCCCAATTATATATTGATCAGAATATAACGTGTTACCTAACTGTAACAGGGATCTAAGCCATCTCAGATCTTAGGGATATACAAAACAAACACTAACCCTAGACGTTTATAGAAACACGTCTAGGTTACACACACACACCTTTATTAGACGTCTACATTGGAAGACTTAAAATATTAAATCTACACCCCATGTCCTCTTTATATACTAGAGGATTAGGGTTTACAAATCTCTACAAAGGACTAAATAATAAATCTTCTTTTGCAAGCAAGTCCTTCCATCTTTTTGTAAGTTTCATCTCTTTCTCTTTAAGCCCTTGATGTTTCATTCTTTTATTTATATTGTCTCATCAAATCCAAGGAACCTAAAACCCAACAGTTAGATTCCAAAATGAACATCCAACCCTCTACCTTGCAAGGTAGAGGGTATTTATAGGTTACAAACTAAACGACCTCCTGACGGCCTGTGGATCAGGTATACAGTGGGTAAAGACCCATCCTTCCTCCACGGTGTTGCACTAGACTAAAACTAAGCTAATAACTTACTAACAACTAACATAATAAACGATATGTCTACGAGCTAACTTAAGCTAGATTATACTTGGGGTGACCGATGCTTCACAATAGAATTTCCAATTCCTGACAGTAATCCCAAAATTTCTTCTTCTACGTGTATTACCAAACCTATCCTTTCTTCTAGGTGAAGGATTAAAACTGTTTTGACCAAAATTATCCCAAAAAGGTTTAGAATTATTGTGAAAAGGTTTTCTTAAAGGTACTGCTGAAGGTGTAGCAGTACTTTGAGGTGAAGGTATTGCTTGGCTTTTAGCATCATCTACCTTAGGTGTCTCAACTGTTTCTTTTGGGGTTTCAGACCTAGATTGACCTATAAGCTTCTTTCTAAACTCAAAGCTGTCTACACCAAAATGAGAAACATCAGGCCTAAGAGGTTGATGACTACCAGTAGGATGAAGGACAACATGATAACCTTTGTCTTTCTTATATTCAGGAGGTGTTTCACTAATTGAGTCCTCATTACTAGATGTGTCTACATAATTAATGAGCTCATCATCACTAGTGGTTATATCCTCAAAATCACATTCATCCTGATCACTAAATGGGTTTTCTATGCTATTAAAGTCCATACCAAAACCTAGGCCAGTTTTAATGTAAACTTTTCTCTGTTTTTCAACATAAGTGACATGAGAAAGACCTGATTGTCCCCAAGCAGCAAATTTGTCTAGCAATTCATCTCTTTCCTTAGTCAGTTTCTCAATTTCAGAAATCTTACAATTTAACTTCCATTCACTTAGTTTTAACTGATAATCCTGTTGTTCATACTTTTCTGCCCAAGCCATTTCATTATTTTCATGTGTTATTATTTTGGCTTCCATAGACTCTAAAGTAATTTGATAACCTGCTACCTCAGAACTAGCCCTTATACATTTATCTCTTTCAGTCACATAACTATTAAGTACTTTTTGATAAAAGTCATGACAATTAGAGCATACCTCAAAGATAAGGGGTGAACTTGGTGAAGTAGCAACCATAGCAAGTAGAACATGATCATCTTCACACTCCATGCTCCAGGTAAAGCTTCCATAACCATCTTTAGACTCCATAGCAGCATGTCCAGGTTCCTCATCAAAAGTTGTGCTCCAGTCAAATTCTTCCACTAAATCCTCCACAGCTACCATACAGTAGGTTACTGGTTCATCATCAAACTCAGCACTCCAGTCAACCTCTGATAGATTCTCTTGAGCAACCAAAGCTTTTGTTTCTGTAATAGGAATTTCTTTCAACTCTAGCTTTGGTTTCTTAGTCATCATGTTTGCTTGATATTTAGCAAACCTGCATTCCCTTGCAAAATGTCCAGTCTTTTGACAGTTGAAGCATTCAATCTTGGATTTGTCAAAAGTGATTCCCTGTTTTGGTTTGAAGTCAATGCCTCTTCCTGTCTTCTTCATAAACTTCTTGATCCTTGCAGTGATCATAGCGACTTGCCACCTTATATCAATTTCTTCAAAAGCATCCTCTTCAATTTGTGAGAGATCTTCTTCATAAGTAACAAGTAGAGTAGCTTGCTGTGAAAAGAAAGAGCATACGACTTCATCTGAGTGGATGGTATTTGTTGGTGTGGGTTGCTGAGCAAAGGTGGGGGTAGTGTAGGCAACAGTACTTTGAGTAGGAGAAGCAGTACTTTTAGTGGAAGTACTGCCTCTCTTTTCAGAAGACACAAAAGCTATACTATGAGACTTTGAACTTGTTTGGCTATTCATCTCATGCTCATAAACCTTCAGATGATTGTAGAGATCATCAAAGTCCATAGTGTCCAATCCAGGTTGTCCTCTGATCATTGTAGCAATCAAATCCCATGTCGATGGCAAACCCCTTAAGAATTTTAGGTTAGCATCTTCAACTGAGACCTCTGCTTTGTACAGCTCTAGCATGCTGAGAAGATTTTGGAATCTGTCATAGGCAGCATCAAGGCCTTCTCTTTCTCGAACAGTAAAGGTTTCAAACTGCTGCTTCAACAGATTTTTGTGCATCTTCTTGGAAGCATCATTGCCTCTAAACCTTGTCTTGAGAGCAGCCTATAGTTGCTTTGCATCCTTAGCATCATGGAATTTGAGTAGATGACCATCTGGAATGGCAGACAAGAGTATGTTGAGAGCCTTCTCTTGATTCCTTATTGTAGCAGCTGGCAAGATGGATTTAGGTTCTTTAGGTTGTCCAGGAATGTCTACAGGTTCTTCCACAACTTCATTACCATTGACAATCACATTCCACTGTGCATGGTCTGTAATTGCAATATACTGCCTCGTCTTCATGCTCCATGGGTCGTATTCTCCCTTCTTAATGATTGGTATTCTTAGTGAGGTGATGGATGGGGGTGGAACAGCTTCAGTCGACATCTTTAGGTTTTTGTTGTTAACTAGGTTTTAAGGGTTTCTTCTTAGTCAGAGTTTCCACACAAGCTCTGATACCACTTGTTGGATCGATATACTCTAACCAAACTAACTTAAATAGCTTGTTAAGGGTTTAGTAACCTCGGATAAATCCTAAGTTATTAACAATGAAACACTGAGCAAACTTAATTAAGTACGCGGAATTTACTTAACAAAGCTAAGAAGATTTAACTTTAACAATATTATTAATAACTCTAAATCTGCTTGTTATACATATTCTTTTAACAACTTTAAAACTCTAATAATAATCGTACTTTATGATTCTAAAAACATATATGACTAATGCCAATCTAGGGGTCCTTTTTAAGGCTTAAGGATAACCCTAGTCGGTTTACAATTTGTATCCTTGTACGACAAGTAATCTAAACAAAGAATATTCTAGAATAACAAAGCTTTCCATAAACGAATATAACAGTTCTTTAGCCTTGCAGTACTTTGACTTCGACAGCAGTACTTTGACTTCTTCTTTAGCAGTACTTTGACTTTTTCCAGTACTTTGTCATTCTTCAGCACTTTCATATCCCAACATTAAACCTATAGAAATGATGAGTTAATAGAAAGTGATGTTTGTGGTCAACCTATGATTATCTAATGTTTTTACTAGTTTTTTATTAACAATGGTTTTTAACAAAAATGACACTTAATTCACTTATGGTTTTGACATTCTAGTGAAATATTACTTTTAGAAGAAAAGTGGTTTTTAATTTGCATGAAAAACTGTTCTCCTGTAGGACGGTTCCCTTTGAAAAGGGATCCAGCTAGTACATTTGCCGGGATCCGTGGATCTGTAGTTACAAAAACAGATTTTATGATGAAAAACATAGGTAATACATGTATATGCACAAAAGATAATCATATAAATACCTAAATAGGCATACTTAATTATCAAGCAAATGTCATTTTAGAGATAAAAAGAAAATCATACCTCCAGCGCACTTTGGAATGTCTTTACAAATGACACAACAAATGTCACTTAGACGATTTCGGCTCCTTTGTGTTTAAGATACATTCTTAAGGAAGCTATTCTTGTTACCAAGTGATTCCTATAGCTTGGTGGGTATGAGCTTTGATTAATCAACATCACACAGAAGATTAGTGCATTTTAAATAAGAAATAACTAATAAGAAATGTTGTCATCTAATCAACATCCAAACAAAGATTTTTTAAAAGACATGGTGTTTGTTTTTATGAAAAACATTCTTTGTAGTTTTCAATTAACTATGGATCGTATCAAGTTTTTAAAGTACAATATACTTCAAGAAACTTGGTAACGAAGCTCTGATACCAATTGTGGAAAACTAGAAGGGGGGGTTGAATAGTTTTGCCAATTAAAACTTCCTTTTAAACTATTTAGATCGACTTATGTCAATCTATTTGGATGTGTGTGTTGGATGTTGATAAACAAGCATATAAAAGTACGTAATGAAAAGATAAGAGTAAGAAGCACAAAACCAGAACGCGAGTATTTATAGTGGTTCGGCTACAAGGACACCTTCCTTGCCCTACTCCACTCCCCTAGTCACCTACTCGAGATTTCGTAATCACTACATCAATCTCCTTATGGCGGAGAAGCCTTCACAACGTCGCGTACCCTTTTTCCGGTGCTAGGCTAACCACCGGGTTCTTTCACTCCAAGGTGAACCACACCTACACAACGTGGCCTACCCTTTATACGATGCTAGGCTAACCACCGAGTTCTTTCACACCAAGGAGAACTAATCCTATCACAACGTCGCCTACCCTTTATTAGGTACTAGGCTAAGCACCTAGTTCCATTACTATGGAGGAACTACTACCCATCACAACACAACACCTAATCTCAAGGAGATCCACTCCTTGTTACAACACCATCAAGGATATCACCATCCTTGGAAATAAACAAGTACTTATATGTATAACGATGCACCTCATCGATTATACGACCTAGGCATTCTTCCTTAATGCCACTTGATTTGATTCTTAGGCATCCTTCACTAATGCCTTTGACACAATGCTTGGCACCCTTCACTAATACCTTCGTCTTGACACCTTTAGCATTCTTCACTAATGCTTTTGACATGGACGACAAGCACCTTTCACTAATGCTTTCGTCTTGACACTTTCGGCATCCTTCACTAATGCCTTCAACACAACATCTACGGAGGAAGAAAGAACTATCAACAAGAGAACCTCAGTTGTCTTGATGATGACGAAGCATGGCAACTCATGGACTTGAGCTTGCTCGACTTCAAGAAGTGGTGATCTCGCCTTTAAGAGGAACCTAGAGAATAACAAAAAAGCAAAAGACAAACTACATAGATCTCTTGGATCTGAGGTTAGAGAGGTACAATACTTGGAGAAAGTATGTGTGAAAGTGGTAAGTAGAAAGGAAGAAATGGCTCTCTATTTATAGAGGAAATTTTCTACTGTTCCCCGGATCCCGCGGATCCCTCCCACAAGGGATCCGTCTAGCGTAAAGCTAGGGATCCGTGGGACGCTTCTCTTTACCCATGAGTATTTTGGTTATGGGTCATCGGTCATGGGTTGATCCATGGGTTTTTAGCTAGATACAATGTATCTCTTGAGTGCAATGCACCTAGTCACGTGGGTATGAGTCAAAACCATGGGTTATGGGTATTATCCATATATGATATAAGCATGATGTCATGCAATGGGTTATGGGTCAAGGTCTATGAGTCATGGGCTTTGGGTTGTACCTAACTACATTCAATGTATTTGCCCAATGGGTTGTGATACTTAGGTTTCTACCCATTTATATTACCCAATATATTACATACTAGTTATGTGTATATTTTACCCAAATATGTAAACACTAGTTGTTGTACATATGTAATATTAAATCATAAAATCACTTATACTTTTTTTAGTGTTTTATGTGAAAATGTGAATATGTTAGAAACTATTAGTTCAAACCATTTACGTATTTAATTTGTTTCGTTAAAATGATTTTACGTTTTTTATCAACAAAACATTAGAAGATAGTAAAATATAAATAAACGTTTTTACGGCTTATTTGTATTCACGAATATTTTAAAATTCCTACGCATTATCCTTGTGGTATTGCCAGAACATCTGAGTGATATGTAAAATAGTCACGATGAAGATGGAAGTCCTTCTAGAGCCAACATCAAACAAGCTCTTGGTGGGTGACATGTGAGATCTTTTCTAAAGATCAAGCTTGTGACAACTAGACAGAAACGATGAGGCGATTCACTCTTGAATCAACCTTGGTCTAGGATTGGAATTGACGAATACTTTTGGAAAAACCGTTCGATGTGCAAACCTTCTTTTCTCTAGCACATCGAATGTGTATTCATTTTCAAATTCAAAAAGTATCTCTGGTTGAAAAAATACTTTTGGAAAAACCGTTCGATGTGCGAATCTCTTCTTTTCTCTAGCACATCGAATATGTATTCTTTTTCAAATACAAAAAGTGTTTTTGATTGAAAATTGATCTTTCTCATAAAAGCTTCGTCGTATTGCAAAACTCTTTTTTCAAGCAATACGCGATTGTTTTCAAATCAATTTTTCATCAATCAGTGAATCTCAATTCGCTGGTTCACTCACTCCGTGTTGTCTTCTTTGAGATGCTCCGGTTTGAGAACGGCTAGAGCAGCTGTGAAACCCTGTTAAGGAGATTCTTCGGAATTATACCTGATCACAGGCAGTACTTGTACTGATCAACAGGGAACCGTGGGCCGTGTACCTCAATTCAACGAAAGTGATCAAAGACACTTTCGTGTGCTTTATTGCTAATTGTTGTTTGCAGGTACATTTGGATGGTTGCAGCTGATCAAAATTGAGAAGTCAATCCAAAGCCGCATGCTCACAGCATCCGCACTTAATTGAAGAACATCATGACTAGTGCATATCTACAGAACCTGGCTCTGATATTTTTATACTATGCTTCTGCTACGCTGCTGCAAATATCATGAACTAGTAAAGGCTTCCGCTACTCTGATGAAAAAATGTCATGATCCAGAAAGTGTGAGCATGTCGGCCCGAAAGTCACAACATCACATGATGACAACACAACAAAGGGTGATCCAGAGATTTAAAGTGGCTGATGATCTCAAAGAAAGTTCGAAGATCATCAAGATGTGGATCAGATTAAAGACCTCCACTTAAAGTACAAAGTAATCGAACTTTGAAGAATCACTGCTAAAGCACAAAGATGCAGATGTTTTAGTATTAAAGTCTACGAGCTCAAGACTGAAGATTAAATAGAATGCTAGGATTCAAAATGTAAAACATGGGGTGACCTCCCTTAGGGGGAGATTGTTAGGAATTAGAAATTCCATAGTGAAGTATCGGTCACCCCAAATATTATCTAGCATAAGTTAGCTCGTAGGCATATCGTTAGTTACGTTATTTGTTAGTTTATTAGTTAGTTATTAGCGTAGTTTAGTTTAGTGCAACACCGTGGAGGAAGGACGGGTCTTTACCCACTGTATGCCTGATCCACAGTCCGACAGGAGGACGTATTAGTTTGTAACTATAAATACCCTTACCACTAAGGGAAGGGTGTTGCTTCTTGGAATCTAACCTTGCATTTGTTGTTTTACAACTCTCTTTCAAGAACATCCTCTCTACTCTCTTCATCTATTAAAATGGCTTTCCTGTATCATCATAATCCTAGACCACCCGAATCATCAAACAACACAATATTTACGATCCTACAGATAGCATTAGCAACACATTTATCATGACAACCAGAAAACATGATTTTACGACAACCAACACAAGAAGCTTCAAACATAACATTTAAAGTACTTAAAGGTTCAGCATTCGTTACATCACTTTTTCTATTACATTTGTCTAACGCAATGTCTAAAGTGGGTGCAACTTGAGTCTTATTCAAAGTCCTAAGGTGTTCTTCTACTTCAGAGGTCTTTATTGTTCTTTTCTTACGTCGCAACTTCCTAGTCTTCCTTGATGTGCTCTGCAGCTGTGAAGTGCTAGCGTTGGGAAAAGAGGCAACTATTCCTGTTTCAGTAGAGGGAAGCACATTAGTTTCAGTAGAGGGAATTCCTGGTTCAATTACGTTTGTGTTACTATTCCTATCTTGCTTAAGTTTTACCAACTCTGCATTTAGATCATGGATAGTGTGTAACAAATCTTGATTTTCAGAACGAGTGTTTCCATTTTGTTGTAAAACATCTTTGGTATATGTAAGATGATCATCAACATCTTTTGACGCTTGAGCACGAATCTTTTTGAGTAAATCAAATATGACACCATATTCCGTTTTAACTTTTGAAATTTCTTGTTCATATTTTGAAATTTGACACTTTAAAGATACGTTTTCATCATCCAGTTGCTCAAGTTTTGGATTAAGAGTTTTGGTATGCAACTGGTTGATTTTGTTTTGCAAAGCGAGTTTTCAATTTTGACAATCTTTTTGAGACCATTGAAGACGACGTTTTGCATTCGAAAGCTCGTTTAACAATCGCTCATTTTCAACTTTTAAAGATTTGATTTATGACACATTAGCGGTATTCTCAATATTTTTAACAGAATCAACAGCAATAAAATCAAATGTATATGCAACAATATGTATTAACACAACATTTATGGTCTCAGCACATATAACATCTTCCAAGAGTCGATCAACATCTTTTCTTAACATTTTCTTTTTACGTTTAGTATTTGAAATCGATGTTTCTGTTTTCTCAAAAACTGTTTTCATAAGTCCAAGCTCCTTGTGAAAATCCCTTTCCCAATATATTGCACACATTTTCGAATTTCGGACATGAGGTAAAATTCTTTTCTGAAAAATATCTCTTTGATTTCGCGCATGAGGCGATTGAAAATGATCAACTTTTATTTCAGAATTGATTTCAATTTCACATTCCAAAAGTTTGATGCCCGATATGAATGTATCAACATATTTAAGAATTTGACATCATTCGGGTAATGTTTTTACTTCACTGAGTGAAGGTAAAGGACCATTAATTTGTGTAGTATTGGGTTGGGGACCAACAGTAGAAGACTCAGAAGTAGGCATGATAACCCAATGTGTGTTAGAATTATCCTGTTGTGCGACGAAAGTTATGGCTTTTGAATAGTTAAATGGTTTTCAATAAACAACATTTTCAAGTTTTGACCGACTCTCGTATTCTGCATCTAATTCCTCCATACGATTATATTCAATAACACTTATAATGGAATCATCAATTCTGTGTTCTGCACTGTAGACTTGAAGATTTGGTTTGAATGCTCTATGTGAAAAACATGGTTTGTAATCAGCAAGATTTGGTCCATATCCATTTAGATTTGGTTTAAAAGTAAACTTTTGAATAGTTGTGATTGACTCACCATGTTTGTAAACAACATTTCGAAACTCTTTTATTTTGTTTTGTAAGTCGACAATTTCCTCAAGATAGTCATCTATTTGTTTCCTCGAATGCTTTTTGTATTCACAAAACTCTTTTTGACAAGTTAACAACTCAGACTTGGCTTTTTGAGTTTCCAAAGTGAGAGGGTTAAGTTGTTGTTTATGATCATATTTAAGTTGTTCTATTTGAGACAACAAAGCATTCTTGGATGCAACTAGATCACATATCTGTTTTTCCAAAGATTTTTCATTTTGGTACGATCTAGCAAATGCGACTTCAAAACCTTTTTCACGTTTCTCTTTAGTTTGAAAAATGTTGAGTTGGAACTTATAGCATTCATTGTCTTTAGTCAACAGTGCAATTTTCTCTTGTAATTTCTTATTGATGTCTCGGCACTTTTCCATTCGAGATTTTTGGGTCTTAATTAAGTTGGTCATCAGCTCAAGCTCTGGATTAGACACAGGTTCAGCTTGTTCAACGTGAGTCTCAACATGATCATTATTTAGATCCTCAAATATAACCACTGATTCAACTTGATTATCAATATTAACCATAAGTTCATCTTGACCGTCAAATATAACCAC
The DNA here is from genome assembly GCA_019973895.1 of Chrysanthemum seticuspe. Classification (NCBI taxonomy): domain Eukaryota; kingdom Viridiplantae; phylum Streptophyta; class Magnoliopsida; order Asterales; family Asteraceae; genus Chrysanthemum; species Chrysanthemum seticuspe. The sequence continues at coordinate 160,398,924 of BPTQ01000008.1, read as the reverse complement.
GGGGATCTATTTGATTGTCATCGGAATGAGATGTAGACGGCTCATGTTGAACACTCTGATCCCCGCCGGATGCAGATGTTGGCGAAGATATCAGATCAGTAATGAATATAGTTTGATCCGGTACCTGAGACAAGCCTTCAGTGTCATACACTGGGCCTGTGTCACTCATGTGGAATTCTTGCATGTTTGTCATTAACATCACTGTAGCATTAGCCTGCAAGTCCTCCATGTCATCATCAGAATCGGCATTTGCCATGAAGCTCTGTTCCTTGTTGGTAAGAGTTCCACCAGCTTCATCCTTGAGAGCCAAGAGTAAGGCCTCTTTGTGATAAGCGCCGCCTTTTGTCCTTGGCTTAGGGCATGCATTAGCCAGATGACCCTTCTCATTACAGTTATAACAACCAAGACCATTAACCCCAGTCTGAGTGATTGGTGCTGAACTAGTCAAGTCTAATCACACAAGCTAGCCACTTGTGAATGGCTAACCGTAATAGACTTAAAACTGCTCAAAAACCAATACAATGAAGTCCAAGAGAATACAGTGGATTCCCGGGTCGTTAAGTCCCACGGAGGATGACTGGTGTTTAACACAATCAGATGTCGAATAACCACTAAGGATAGTGGTCGGTAAGGATTTTTGATGGATAATTACCTAAAGAAAAGATTAACAAATTACAGCGACTTAAATGCAAATTAAAGGAAATAAAAGATAAAATATATTAAATAAACGCTATCACTATTTTTACACTGATGTTTTTGATTTTGTGTTTTTATAAAACTGAATTTTAAAAACTACGCGACGTACAAATAAAAACGTGAAACTTACACAATATTAATCCTAAAAATATGAAAATGATATTTTTACAAACCTAATGATATAAGAAAATTTTAAGAAAAAGAAAATTATTTTTATAACTATTTATCTAACTATTATTAATTAAAAACTATTTTTAACTAATTAATAATAACCTAAATTACAAGAAAATAGGAAATAAAGCTAGAAAAATAAAATTATGACTTGGAAAAATCTAAAATAACAAAAAAGAATTTTCAAAACTATTTTTATATTTTTCTGATTATTTTTCTATTTTTTATGAATTTTAAACTATTAAAAACTAATTAAATTACTAAAAATTACACAATAAACTATGAAAAATCTGGAAAATTACTTTTTTTACTTTTTATATTTATCTAAACTTAATAAAATTGAAAAATTATTTTTTTGGACTTTTTCTGATTTAATTGTATTAAAAGCTATTTAAAATTACCTAAAAACTGTTTTTAATTAAGAAAAATAGTAAACAGTGTTAGAAAATTATGAAAATTTCAGGAAAACTCTAAAATGATATTATGAATCTAGGAAAATTAGAAAAACATGGTGTTGTGTGGAGGAAATTGAATCTGCAATACAAGTGCTTATCAAATAAGCACTTAAATAAGCCAAATGAAAACCAAGGACCACCAAACCTTCACAGAAGCTATATTTTACTAAAAGAACTCAAAAGCAACCAGTTACAACAAGCTTAAACCTCTGGAATACCAATTGATCAGATTTGATGTGTTGAGCTTATTGTGCAAAACAGTTGTGAAGGTGCTACTTTTAAGCTTAAGCACAAGTCTGACAATAAGCTAAAAATGAAAAGCTATAATTGGAACTTGAAAGAGACCTGGCTAAGATCATATAATCCAAAAACCAGACCTAGAAAAGCTCTGTGGAGCTCTGGATAAGCTCTGCAATAAGCTGAGAAAATCTCAGTGATAACTGAGTGTTGGAGCAAGGCAGATAAGCCCTACTTAATGAGCTTATTTGAGGCTTAAGAAAAATTAATAAAAATCAACAAAAATACTAATAAGAAACTAGACCAAGAGAACTTATAAAACCCAAATTTTGAATTGATTTGGCCTAGAGATGAATCTGTGAAAAATCCCTCTAGTTGGCCTAAAACTGGTTTTTTCAATATTTTTGACTTTTTTGACAGTTGAGAAGTTTGACTTTGGTGAGCTTTGATCCAATTTGTTGGATTGATGTTGATGTATTATGGTTAAATGAAACTAGATTAGGCTATGCTACTGAATTCCAAACATAAAACAAGGTTTTGATTTCCTAAACTCTTAACAGATAAGCATAATGAGACAGTTATATGTGATTTTGACTTTGAGAGCTAGCAGGCACACTTTTATGACTGATATGAGCACAAATGGATTAAACAATCATGAACCAAGAGATTTCAACCACTGAACAACCCTTAAACTCATTTTGTGCAGTAATCCAAACACACCTTATATTGACTGATTTGTGATCAAAACTGAGCTAAACACTGATTTAACTTATCTCACCCATTAAACTAACTCTAATATCTTAATTACCACTGATTAAACTTGTTTACACTACTTAATGACAACAGAATTCAAATATGAGCACAACATGAAAACTGTATGTAAAATGGAAAATGAGATACCAATTTGCAAGTGTCCAGCTTATATGCAGCTTAAAACCAGACCCAAAACCATTATCCTAATCCATTTCCAATCCAAACACTGCTCTGCAACACCCTGTATCCATTTCCAATCCTGCTTAACCCAATGTGCTTCTTAAGTTGACTTTTGTTGACCTTCAATGGAACTTGATTGAACTGATTCCCCAAGCTTACAAAAAGCTATATAGAGCTTAAATAAGTTGATTTGAGCTTAAATAAAGCCTATTGAAGCTTTGAACACAAGAGTTTAAGTTTGAAATTTCAAACAGTGTACATAAGATTTGAAACTGAAATGAACTTTTAATTTAGAGGTTCAAACTGAATTACATTAACTAAATAACTTAGTTCCAATATCATAAAGCTTGAAAATACAAAATGAAAAGCTAATTAAAACATTTAAGAGAAATACGACATACAAGAATTTAAAAAACTAAGTAACTAACTTCTTCTCTCCTCCTTCTTCCTCTTTTTATATGAAAACTAGCTCTCCACGTGTCTCTGAACAGATCCCACCTCTGAAATTGACCAATGGGTAAGTTTTGAGCAATTTGGCCATTTTTATATTTTTGGCGGGAAGACTGAATTTGACTTGTAGCCTCTGATTTTATCAACTAGGGGGGGGTGGCATTAATTGTAGGGGGCTAGTGATGATGAGGGGTGGAGGAAAGGAGATAAGGGGGGCTGAGGTGATGGTGTTGCAGGCAAACAAGTGGGGAAGAGGAGAGGTGGAAGAAGAACAGTGGTTGGCGGGTTTATTTGCTTTTGACTTTCTTTGACTAGGCAGGGTTCAAAATGGCTAGTGACAGGGGTCAAAGGGGTATAATGGCTGGGGTCAAAACTCATTTTGACAAGGCTTGCTATTAGTTATGACAAGGACTTAAGTTGCAAATCTGAAATTATGAAGGACCAATCCTGTAATTTTCCAAACTTGTTACAAGGGACCAATATTGACAAGTCCCAATAGTACAAGGACCAGATTTGACGATTTCAATTTTCTAGGGACCAAACTTGACATTTTTGAAAGTTCAGGGACCTTTTCTGTCATTTAACAAAAGATTTATTCAAGGACCATTTTTGACAATTTAGAATATTTCAGGGACCTTGAATAACATTTTTCTTTATTTAGATTTACCAGGGACTGTTTTTGACAACTTTTGAAACTTGGGGGACTAAAACTGCCAATTATGCAAACTTGATACGTTTTTTACCAGATTTTGATATTTTTGCATTTAAAACACATAAAACACTTATTTGTGATATTTTTATCATTTTGATGCATTTCTGAGTGTTTTCAGATGTTTTCGCAGTTTAAATGGTACAAAAATGATGAGTATTTACACACTCATCACTGAGCATTTCCCTGATCAACCTGTTGGTCCCCGTTCACTATCGTTTAAAACAGTTTAAGTATATAAAACAAGTTAATAGTGAACTATGACTGAAATTAACATAAGAAAACACACTAAGTAATTTTCAACATCATATTCTTATTAGAAATAAATCAACAAAGAATACGTTACCCAAGTACTTGCGGAATAGTACATGTGATTGAAATGACAAAGTTAGGTGACTCCTCTCTAAGCTCAGGCTAAGTCTGAGCACAACTCTTAGAGCTCACTGAGCTATCTCAGGAACTAAGTTGTATTTGGAAGAGTGAAAAGATGGCTTGCGTGTATGTGTGTTTTTACAATTCACAAGCTTAACCTTTTCACTCCATCTCTTATGCTATTTATACATGTATGATATTTGACTCTTTCCTAAGTGACAAACTGACATCATACAGAAGACCAAATACTGATGTATTTTGTCTCTGTTTACAAAGACTATTCTAGGTAAGAGACAAGACTACTTTCCTAAGTTCAGTGATGACACTGAGCCTGATCTTTTGCCATCTTCGTCTTTTCTTATTCAACCTTTTCCCGCCTTGTCCCGCTCTTTCTTCAGTCTTTACATCCTTCAGTCTTCTACTTCAGTTTGTCTTCAGTGTAAAAGTTGGAGAGTAGTCTTAGGGATTCAGTGAGTTATTGTCATCACTCACTGAATCCATCATCTTCTTCTTGACTCAGTCTTCACCCTTTAAGTTCCGCCTTACTGAGTGGAGAGACTTCTTCTACGCCTCGTACTGAGTATCCCGAAGATGACTCACTGAGAGGCTATGCACTCAGTGACCTGATTAGTGTTTAACAGACTAAACACTTGGGCTATTTTCTATTCAAATCCTAGATTAAGGGGTTTGGGTATTTATTGAACCCAACAGTTTCCCCCTATTTGGATATACAAATAGCCTAAGTGATTGATCAGTGTAAGTGAGCAAATGGCTTCTTCCTACACTGAATGTACTAATGAATACAATAAGGAACAATGAATATTTTAACAGAACATACATCGTTTATTGATCAAATTACAAAAGGTTCCTATCACTAGTACAAAAGATAAATCAAAATGATGTCAGTTGAGATGGATCCCCAGTGCTTCAAGCTTAGGCTTCTTTCTGAGGAATGTTTCTTTGTCAAGGTGCTCTCTTATCTTGGCATTCAGGTCTTGGCAGAACCTGATGTTTGCTGGGGTTTGGATTTGAGAGGCCACTGGTATGTAGCTCAGCATTGCAGCCACACCAGCCTGATCAATAACACTCCATCTTTGAAAAGCAGGGTTTCCATAGACATCAATGTGGAATAGCCCTCTTTCAGGCTTCTCAATCACTAGACAGTTCACAAATTTAACCCCTTCTGGCAGAACCCTATTACATTCCAGTCCAGGCACTTTAATCTCAGGTTGGAACTCAACTCTTTTCCTTTTGCCAGTGGATGCTTGTGGTTGAGATCCTTGTGGTGCAGTCAAGGCAGGCTGAATTCCCAGTTGGGCTGGTGCATCTCTCAGCCATTCATATCTTTTGCTGAGCATCTTCATCAGCTCCTTGACCACCTTATTTTGCTTCTTTCCAATGATCGGACCAAGTTCATCGAGTTCAGTGATCCCAAAGTCAGTGAATTTTAGGGGATCATGAACCTCAAAGTGTCTTTTGTCATCCCCTCTATAAACATTCATAGCCAATGGTTTGGTGTTGGGAATAATCTTGACATCTGTGATTTTTTCAGGAAGCCTTCGGCTGGTCATTGTCCAGTTGTATTCCTTAACTCTGCTTTGCTTGAGAGCTTCAGTTTTCTTTCTCTTTTCTTCCAACTGCTTTCTCATTTCAGCCATCTGAGCAGCCTGAGCTTCCTTGAACTTTTGTCCTGCCTGACCTTTTTGGAGCTTGCTTGCATCTAATCCCATGTTTTCAGCTTCTTCGGCGACAACCTTTGCCAGTGCTTCTCTGTTCTTTTTCTCTTCCTCAGCTAGTTTCAATCTTCTTTCTTCTTTAGCAAGATGTTTACTTAGCTGTTGTGGTGTGAGCAGGTATTCAGTGTCGCCGATTTTATAGGGAATCTTCTCAGGCTTAAAAGTTGTCATTTTGCCTTTTACTTTGTCCTGGCCTGAGGAAGATGAAGTTGCTACCAGGGGTGGTGGTGTTGTTGTTATTGGAGTAATTACTGTCAGTGTTGGTGTTGTTGATGTTGTTGGTGGGATTGATGAGATAGGTGTTGCTGAGACTGGTGGTGATGATGAGATTTGAGCCACTGATGCTGTTGGTGTTGGCTCCCCCTCAGTGTGAGAAGGAGTTTCTTCAGCAATATTCTCCCCATCAACTGTTGCCGGAGCCTCAGTGAGGGCAAGAGTTGGAGTTGTTGCTGAAGGGGACTGAGCAACTTGACCCTTGAAGGCCTGATAAATTTCTGAGATCATAGCCTTGATGTCTGAAGTGTCAGATTGAATACCAGTGACTTTAGTTTCCAAATTATCCTGAGAAACTTCCAGAGCTGTCATTCGGGGCCTAAGATTCCAGGCCAGAGATGAGGATGCCTGAGCCAATGTAGCCACCTGCGTATTCAAAGAGTCCAATGTAGTTTGAAGAGACTGGACTGAGGATTGAAGACCCTGAACATTTGCAGACTTGTGCATATTGAGCAGTTCAGTGAGGTTTGAGGATTGTTTCAATTGCATCTCAGTAGCCTCCAGCACTTTAGAGTTGAGTGCTGGGTCTTCTTTGACAAACTTCCTGATTTCATCTATCGTGGTACCTACACCCTGAAGATGCCTGAGGAATTTAGCCATGTTTTCATCCAGTCGGTGAATGTTGTCATACATCAGATCCCTGTGCTCATGAACATTTTCATCAAAGCCATGTACCTCAGCCTTTAGATCAGCATAACTCACAGTAGCCTCAGTGTGTTGTTCCCACAATGTGTCAGTGACCCCAGAATATAACATTCTTGAAGCTTTGGTGATCCACTGAACTAGTTGTCTTTAAGTGAGTGGGAGAACATTATCAAATCTTTCAAATTTATCAGTGGAGGAAGAGGAGTCATCATTGTCAGGCTTGACTTGTTATTCAGTATGCTCTTGTGGATCAGGCTGAGGCTCTTGTTCAGCTTGAACCTCAGCGTCCATTTCTTCTCCAGCGGATAAGATTTCATCATCAGTCTCAGCAAGCTCATCTTCAAAAAATAATATCCCAGTGACATCAGCAACAGTTAACCAGGGGTTGGTGATGGGTTCCATATCAGCGGGTGGTATGTTTCCCTCTGAGTCTTTGTCCCCCGTTGACCCCTCGGACACTGGTGGGCGTTTCCCAGTGCCTTCGCTGGAGTCAGGATTGGTTGTGGGTTCCGTATCCGCGGGTTGTTTCTTTCCCTCCGAGTCTTTGTCCCCAGTGAACCCTGAGACACTGGTGGGCGTTTCCCAGTGCCTTTAGCAGAGTCAGTGATAGTTGTATCCCTATCAGCGGGTTTTTTGATTCCCTCTGAGTCTTTGGGATCGATCAGTGTGCCCTCAGACAAAGGCTTGGATTTGCTAATGTCATCACTGGGCGTTGTGGAAGGCGCTTCCCTACCAGCGGGTTGTATGTTTCCCTCTGGATCTTGGGGAGTAGTAGGTGTGACCAAGGGCACTGACTGTGATGTATCAGTGTCCTTCGTTGTCACTGGGGTGGTTGTTGCCTGGTCAGTGGGTGTCTGTTTGGTCTCGGGCTTTTTGTGCCTCTTAGGCTGTGCTCCTGAAGCCTCAGGGCCCTGTTACTTTGTTTTAGTCTTAGTCCCAGTCTGAGACTTCCCCTTTTTCTTTTTAGGAGCAGGGTTTGGAGACACTGATCCACTTTGATTGTTTACAGCAATCATGTGGGCCGTCAATTCAATGGGAGTGACAAGGGATGGGTCCTTTTGAAAATTTGATGGGCTCAGGATGCCAGGTAAATTTCCAAATTTTTCATCCTGAGTATAATTTGAACCCAGTAACGATTGCAAAGCACAAGAGACAAACCGAGGATACGAAACGTACTTCGTCCTAGATTTGCTCTGTAGCTTTGTTACGAGATCACTGTAAATGATCTCCCCTATGTCGACAGTGACCCCATTCATCAAGCAGTATGCCATCATCAACTGAATAGAGTTAACTTGTTCAGTGGATGAGTGGTTCCCGCCGAGGACCTGAATCACAAAAGTGAAGAGGATCCTCCAAGCCACGGGGAATGAGCTTTTAGTGGCTGGGGTCTTGTCCAAAAAAGTTGGATCTAAAACGATTTGTTTTAACCCATCCTTCACTGTGGAGGGTTCAGGATGGGCGACATAAGCACCTTTGTTATAATCTAACCCTGTTGAAGTGCAAAACGTTTTGTAATCCAGGGTGTGTTGTTTCCCCCCATTTAGACTGAAGCTGATGAGATACTCTTTGAGAGGTCTAAGGTTATTCTCATCAGTAGAAGGTGTCGGGTCAAAGGCTCTAGCTGTAGCCCAAAACTCCCTGAGGTAGTTTGGGTACACTACTGAGGGACATTTTACAAAGGCCGTTTTGAGTGGGCAGTTGAATAAAAATTTTATAATGTCTTTATAGGTTGGGACATTTTCAGGATATTCAAAATTTCCTATGACATTATTTGTTTTAAATTCAACGTTAGTAAGATCCCCTACCCACTGAGAAGCAAACTGGAGAGATTGTGTTCTAGCCATTTCCATTAACGAATATTTTAGGGTTTAAAAAAATGTTTTAACTAGAACAATCAAAGTATTTAGATCTCTTCAAGTTTGTGATGAAAAACTTTTGTAAATGTTTACAAGGAGGGTTTTTCCAAAAGTAGTTTTGAAGATATTGAGAACACACAAATATTTCTGGATTTGAGAAAGAATTTTGACAGAGTTTAGTTGCAGAAAATTATTTGTGTGTGGTTGATTGTGTTGAAAGAGGGTATTTATAGAGTAATAAGAGGGGTGTTTTGTGCACAAATGGGAATATTGGAGTTGGTTTTTGAAAGACGTTTGAATTTCCACATTTAATGCTACCACTCCATTACCCGCAGTAAAATCCCGTTTTTCAAGAGAACAGTTGCAATACACAATAAAAGTGCACATTTGCAGAGATAAAATATCAATTTGATAATTTTTGTGAGAGGCATTAAATGCCAAGTGGGATGACAGTAAGACAAAGAGACATATATTCCTTTATTAAATTGGCATATTTACCAACCTAGGACATTTAAGTAACTGATACTTGGATCATTTAGTTACTCATTCAATGCTCTTTGTCAAGTTTCAGGGACCCTGAATGAGTCTTACTTATTCAGTGAGAGGTTGGTTTTGGATGTTCAGGGAGAATGAACCATTTCAGAGAACTCACTGAGATTGGTTTTCAGATACTTGGCTTTCAATGTCAAGCATTCCTAATTCAGCTTTCAGTCTCCTGAAGGTAGGTTCATCCAAGGGTTTGGTGAAGATATCAGCCAGTTGATATTCAGTAGGGATGAAATGTAATTCAATATCTCCTTTCATTATGTGATCCCTGATGAAGTGATATCTGATATCAATGTGTTTGGTTCTTTAGTGGAGGACAGGGTTGTTGGAGATTGCAATAGCACTAGTGTTATCACAGAAGATGGGCACCATTTTGTAATGGATGTCATAGTCACTGAGTTGACTTTTCATCCATAATACATTAGCACAACATCCTGCTGCAGCTACATATTCAGCTTCAGCTGAGGACATAGTCACTGATTGTTGCTTCTTTGCACTCCAACAAACCAGTTTTCCTCCAAGAAATTGACAGGACCCTGAGGTACTTTTTCTGTCCATGTTGCAGCCAGCATAATCAGAATCAGAGTAACCCTTGAGATCAAACCCTGAGCATTTTGGATAATAGAGTCCAAGGTTTGGGGTTCCTTTCAGGTACCTGAGTATTCTTTTGGCTGCAGTGAGGTGAGATTCTTTGGGATTGGACTGATATCTTGCTATTAAACAGACTGAAAATTGTATGTCTAGTCTAGTAGTGGTTAGATACATCAGTGAGCCAACAATCCCTCTGAAATGGGTTTGATTGACTGATTTGCAAGTGAGATCAGGTCCAAGGTTGTTAGGTGGGACCATTGGTGTCTTCACTGAGGCACAGTCAGATATCTCATATTTCTTCAAGAGATTTCTGGTGTATTTCTCTTGACTGATGGATATTCCTTTATCAGTTTGCATGATTTGTAGTCCAAGAAAGTATGTAAGTTCCCCCATCATGCTCATTTCAAACTTCTTTGTCATTAGTTTTTCAAACTGTTTGCAAAGTTTGTAGTTTGTTGAGCCAAAGATGATAAAATCAACATACACTTGGACTTGTATCACATCCTGTTGGGTTCTATAGACAAACAGTGTGTTGTCTATCTTTCCTATGACAAACTTGTTTTGTATCAGGAAGGCTGAGAGAGTTTCATACCATGCCCTGGGAGCTTGTTTGAGTCCATAAAGGGCTTTGTCAAGCTTGCATACATAGTCAGGAAATTCACTACTCTCAAAGCCTGGAGGTTGCTGAACATACACATCTTCCTTGAGATCACCATTTAAGAATGCACTTTTAACATCCATTTGGTAGACCCTGAAGTTCATGTATGTTGCATATGCAAGGAAGATCCTGATGGCTTCCATTCTTGCAACAGGAGCAAATGTCTCATCATAGTCAATGCCTTCTTGTTGACTATAACCTTTGGCTACTAGTCTGGCTTTGTTTTTAATGACAGTGCCATTTTCATCAGTTTTGTTTCTGAAAACCCACTTCATTCCTATGACTACTACATCCTGAGGACATTTGATCAAGGTCATGACCTTGTTTTTACCAAACTGTTGCAGTTCTTCTTGCATAGCCTGAACCCAGCTTGGGTATTTTAGAGCCTCAGTGACACTTTTGGGTTCTATATCTGATAGGTAATCAGCATAGAGACATTCATTGGCTGAAGCTGCAGTTAGACTAGCAGCCATGCTTCTAGTGAGCATGCCCTCAGTCGGTTCACCAATGATGTTTACAAGCTCAATATCCTGAGTTCTTGTCCACTTACTTTGTGGTCTAGGATCTGAGTTTGATGAAGTCACTGGGTGTTCAGATGTGAGTTCAGGTGCAAGAGTCACAGAATCAATTAGATCATCTGTAGAGATGTCTAGTTCAGGTCGAGGTTCATGAGTTGCAGGTTCCTGATTATTTGGATCAGTGTTCCTTATCCCAGTAGGGACTGATTGATTATCAATGAACTCACTGATAGTTGGTTGGGGTAGGTTGTGAGGTAAGACATAATATGAGATGTCAGCATCAGCTTGATATGAGGAATTGAATTCAGTGTTGTACTCATCAGGAGGATATCTTGATGAGTTATCAATTCCTATTTCCTCCACTGAGGTGTTGGTGAACCTGATGCTTTCAGCACTTTCATCAAAGGTGACATGAAAGGTTTCCTCAACTTGTTGTCTCCTTGTGTTAAAAACCCTGAAGGCTTTGGAGATCAGTGAGTAGCCTAAGAAGTATCCATCATCAGCTTTTGCATCAAACTTGCATAGATGATCCTTGTAGTTATGAATGAACACAGGACATCCAAATACATGAAAATAGCTGATGTCAGGAAGTCTACCTTTGAAGATCTCGTATGGGGTTTTATTATGTCTTTTGACAATGATTGACCTGTTTTGAGTGTAGCAGGCAGTTTTGACTGCTTCAGTCCAGAAATGCTTTGAGAGGGCTGAGCCATTTAACATAGTTCTAGCAGCCTCAATGAGAGTTCTGTTTTTCCTTTCTGCAACCCCATTTTGTTAAAGGGTATATGGAGATGAGAAATTTTGAGAAATTCCTTTTCCATCACAGAAACTCTCAAGTTCTTGATTTCTGAACTCAGTACCATTGTCAGTTCTGATTTGTTTAACTGTAATGTCATTCTGGTTTTCTATCTTCCTGATGAATGACATTATTGTATCAGCTGCCTGACTCTTTTTGGAAAGAAAGTATACCCAAGTGTATCTTGAGAACTCATCAACAATGACAAGTGTATACTTCTCATGCTGGATTGATCTGGGACTGACAGGTCCAAAGAGATCCATGTGCAGGAGGTGAAGGCAGCTTTTGATGGAGAAATTTTGTTTGGTTTTGAATGATGCTCTGTGATGTTTACCCTTTTCACAGGCAGAGCACGGTTTGTCTTTTGTAAAAACCAGTGATGGTAAGCCAAGGACCTTGTTTTGTTTTGCCAAGTTGTTGAGGTTTTTGAAGTTTAAGTGTGAGAGTCTCTTATGCCACAACCAATTTATAGTTTCAGTGGCTTTAGCAAAGAGACACGTTCCATCTTGGGAGAGTGTTGACATGTCTAGCACATAAACATCATCTCTCCTAGGAGCTATCAACACAACTTCCTTGTTGGCATTGAAAATGGTACCTTGTTTATCATTGAATTGTACAATGTATTTAGCATCACATAGTTGACTGACACTGATGAGATTGTATTTGAGACCATTGACATAGGCTATTCTAGAGAAAACTATTCCATTACAGTTTACTGAACCATAACCTTCAGTGGGACATGATGAATTATCACCAAATACTACCTTGGGCCCTGGTTCCTTTACATACTTGTGCAGATATTCCTTCACACCAGTCATGCTTCTTGAGCATCCACTGTCTAGATGCCAAATAGGCTCCCTGGCATGTCTCTGCACAAGTAGTAAACTGAATTAGTTTCTCTTCGTGACCCACTTACTAGTGGGCTTGGGTCTCAAGGTCTCTTTGAAATTTGCAATTGACTCATGGTCAGTGGTTGTGTGCATAGTGCTACCACAGGTTTTGCATTTAGAGGCTGAGGATGACTCAGTGACTCTGGGTTGTTTGGAATTTCTCCTTGCATGAATGACACTGTCATGTTGGGATGTCTCATGAGCTGGATTACCGCATATATCACAGCATGTATTCATGAGACAATCATCCTGATGATGATCATTAAACCTACAGTGAGGGCACAGAGGAAAAGGTTTTGCTCTATTATTTGGAGCAGCTTTGGAGGATGAAGCATACTGATGACCAACTTTGGTATAGTTTGCTTGACTGACGTACTGTAGATGGTCTGCAGTCCTGTGATCATCCTTTTTGCAGATCATGTAAAAAAGGATTCTATAGCAGTTGTCAGTGGTATGGTGGTATAATGACACAGCTCACACTTTTGTTTGTTTTTAGAGGTTGACTTAGACTTTGAGGAACTGGAGGAAGCTGACTTTGTCTCCTTGATTGGTTCAGGGACCTTTTCAATGAATTCCATTTTTTCAGTAAGCTTCCTCACAAGTTCAGTCAGTTGCTGAATTTGGTCAGCTTCAGTGGGGACAGAGGATGTTGAAGTCTCAGTAGGAGTAGACTCTTGTTGGATTAGTTTTTCTTGTCTTTGTAGGATGGTTCTACCAAGTCCAGACCTTTCCTTTGGTGAGTGAGGATTGAATTTTAGAGGAGTAAGCTCAGAGCTTGGATCAGCACCCTGAAGAGGTTTCAGGGGTGGAAGCGGTGTTTCAGATTCTGCTTCAGACTCAGAGATGTGATCAGTACCACTGGTCATCTCAGGAAGTCCTAGCATGCTCTTAAGAGCTTGGCTCTCAGGCTCAAGAATCCTTCCAGAATCGAAGTTTGGAAGCGTACTCTCTGGATTAACCCGTTCAATCCAGTCACTGGAATTTGGAGTTGTCAACATGTTGGTAATCATACCACCAGACACAAATGGTTTTGAACTTTGGTCTTTGTTGCGAGAGTCAGGGAGATGATCTTCACCTATGACTCTCTTTTTGCTATTGGGGGCACCACAACATCAAAGACCCTGGGATTCTTAGCAGTCCAACTATCAAGAATATCTTGTTCCTTTTTAAGTTCATCTTGAAGAGCCTAATTTCTCTTAACTAGTTCAGTGTTTTGAATTTGCAAGGTGACAACCTCAAGCTTGGCTTGTTTTAGAATAAGCAGTTCATCTCTACACTTGTTTAATTCAAAACTTAGCTTGTTGTATTTTGAAAAGAGATTTAATATTTTCTCTTCTACGAACTTAAGGTCAACATTAAGATAATTCATATAAGACTGCCAATCAGAGTCATCATCCATAGATAGTAAGATGTTTACCTTCTTCATAGTGATGTTGACCCATTCCCCGTTTCTGGCATGATTCTTTCCAACTGCTAGCTTGTCCTCTTCTGAGAGGGCCATCAGTGCACTGACATGCACCATTTCATCATCTGATGACACTGGCTCTTCATCCCAGTTGAAGGTCTCAGCAACAAGGCCTTTGTTTTTACCCTGCACAGATTGAACACTTTTTGTTGTTTTTGAGGGACTGGCCTCGAGCAATGCAAGCTTAGCTTTGACTTTCTTATACTTAGCTTCAAAGTCAACAGTTTTGTTTTGATCAGATTTGTTTTGAAAATTTTGATGAGACTGATAGATTTTTGGTTGAAATTTGCTAAAGCCTGAGGACTGATTTGACCCTGATGGTTTATAAAAGGGTTCAGAAATTGTTTTTGAAAAACAGTCTTTTGCAAAATGACCTCTTTTGTGATACTTAAAGCATTCAGTTTCCTCATTTGCTTTGGCATTCGAAAAACCTTTGTTTAACCTTCGAGAGTTAGCAAGGAGTGCCCTTTCCTGAAATTCAGTGTTCAGGTCATTTAGGTACTCCTCACTTGATCTCTCATCAGGCTCATCATCAGAATTTTCCTGAAAATCTTGAACAACATTGTTAGAATAGAAAGCAGTTGATATTGGTGATGAGGTGGTGGTCAGGGACTTCTTGACTTCCTGAGACTTCTTTAAGTCAGGGTATCGTCTGTTGATGAGATTTTCCTCATAGACAAATTTCCCATAAATTTCAGGAAGCTCAAGATTTTGGATATGATTAGCATTCCTAAGTCCCTGAGAGAAATTCAACCACTTCTCAGGGAGACTGTTGACAAAACCAACATTGATTTCATGTTTGGAAAACTTAACACCATCATTTGACAATTCATTTAAAAGATTTTTGTACCTGGTGTAAGTTTGAGAGAGAGTTTCTGAGTCCTTAGCCCTGAAGGTATTATACTCAAGTTTCAGGTCCATAATCCTGTTTTCCTTGGTATCAGATGGTCCTTCATGACTATGAACTAGGTCATCCCAGGTTTGCTTAGCTGTACTACAGCTTATAACAGACTCCATAATATTGTCAGGAAGACAAGATATTATGATACTTTTGAGTCTTTGGTCCTAGTTGACCGCTCTCCTTTCATCCTGGGTCCACTGAGCTTCAGGTATGGGCAACCCTTCAGCAGTCTTTGGGACAAATGGACCTTCATTTATACACTTGATATAATAAGGTTCCATCCCAATCAAATAGCAAAGCATTCGCTTTTTCCATTTGTTGAATTTGCCAACTTCAAGTCTAGGGGCAACAGCTGAATAAGCTCCACCCTTTTTATCGACTAGTTGGGGTACATCAATTTCAGCCATTTAGGATCCTAATTTAAAAACTTTTAGAGAGGCCTAAAAAATGAGTTTTATAATTAGCCTTGCTCTGATACCACTTGTTGGTCCCCGTTCACTATCGTTTAAAACAGTTTAAGTATATAAAACAAGTTAATAGTACTTGGGATTGAAATGACAAAGTTGGGTGACTCCTCTCTAAGCTCAGGCTAAGTCTGAGCACAACTCTTAGAGCTCACTGAGCTATCTCAGGAACTAAGTTGTATTTGGAGGAGTGAAAAGATGGCTTGCGTGTATGTGTGTTTTTACAATTCACAAGCTTAACCTTTTCACTCCATCTCTTATGCTATTTATACATGTATGATATTTGACTCTTTCCTAAGTGACAAACTGACATCATACAGAAGACAAAATACTGATGTATTTTGTCTCTGTTTACAAAGACTATTCTAGGTAAGAGACAAGACTACTTTCCTAAGTTCAGTGATGACACTGAGCCTGATCTTTTGCCATTCAGGGAAAGTTGACTTTGGTTGATAAGGACTTCGTCTTTTCTTATTCAACATTTTCCCGCCTTGTCCCGCTCTTTCTTCAGTCTTTACATCCGTCAGTCTTCTACTTCAGTTTGTCTTCAGTGTAAGAGTTGGAGAGTAGTCTTAGGGATTCAGTGAGTTATTGTCATCACTCACTGAATCCATCATCTTGTTCTTGACTCAGTCTTCACCCTTTAAGTTCCGCCTTACTGAGTGGAGAGACTTCTTCTACGCCTCGTACTGAGTATCCCGAAGATGACTCACTGAGAGGCTATGCACTGAGTGGCCTGATTAGTGTTTAACGGACTAAACACTTGGGCTATTTTCTATTCAAATCCTAGATTAAGGGGTTTGGGTATTTATTGAACCCAACACAACCACTTGAACCCTTTGTTGTTGTGGAGCACCCATGTTATTCCTTCCATTAGGATTAAATCCTTGACCACTACCCATCTGACGAACATTACCACGATTCTGAACTTCAACTCTTCCGTTGGTAACAACAGCTTGATTCCTTGTGTTGGATGAAGTGCGAATGCGATTGTTGGATTTGTTGGAATATCGGCCGAAGGCTCTAGCAATCATGACAAACCCTTGTTGCAATGCATCGAAAGCTTCTGCATCCTCATTAGTTTCACTGTAAAATGCTTGATCATTGTTGTTGTTGTATGGAACCAGTTGATTTTCTTGTGAGGGATCATATGGTGTGATCTGAGCAGTTGGTTGTGGAGGATTTGTGAAGACAGTTTGTAAGGTCGGGAATTGAGGATAACAAGCTTGAGCCCACAAAGCAAGTGTTTGATTATCTGGGAGTGAAGGCAAGGCAGGGACTCCACGGATGATCCTTTATTTGTCAACTTCCTTTTGGTGGGGTTTCAAATAGTCGTACAACAATCCGTATGTAGCATGATGAAGATTCTTCACTTGACGGATGAAAATAACATACTTTTCCCAATCAGGATCAAGACTACTAAGGAACTTTGTGTTGACTGCAATTCTTGGCATAATGATGTTATGTTTTTCCAAGTCATTGATGATGTCTGAGAATCGATGATGATATGACTCTAATGTATCCCTTGGTTCAATCATGAAGTGTTCATATGCTAAGTAGATTTTGGATTCCATGTCTTCTTGATTGAGTTATGTGCCTTCCATTAGAAGATGAATGTGCTCCCACATTGCTTTAGCAGTCTTCTGAGCATCAACACTACGAAGTATCGGATTGGGTAATCCCAAAAGGATATATTGCATTGCAAGTTCATCGGCTTCTAAGTGTAGAAGTTGGTCAGTAGTAAGTTGATCAAGACTGACAACGTTGGTGATATCATCTCTTGGTGGATTAGCATTCGGATCTCCGGGTACAGTGAGAGTAGGCATCTGAAAAGGACCTTCAAGGATGACCTTCTTCAAAAACTTTCCATGTGGCTTCTTTAGATCACAAAACCTAAAGAAACGTATCACCCATTGATCGTAGTTTTCGGGAGTGAGCATTGGAGGTCTATCAAGGGATCCAGCTTCATGAATGGATTGTTGGCTACTTAAAGCTTCACACATCTTTGCAAACCAAGATGGATCCTTTGGTGTAGTACTATTCGTAGCATACTTGGCGGGATATTGATTTGCACTTGTTGACTAGGGTTTGGTGGAACCATTTGTGGTGGAAGAGGAATTGCTCCTTGTTGTTGAAATTGTTGCACTTGTTGTGGAGATGGTGGAGGATATTGTTGACAGAATTAATGTTGTTGTTGTTGAGGATACACATAAGGAAAGTAGCTACAGTATGGTGGTTGAGACATCTTGAAACTTGTGTTGATGATGGATCTTTGTAGTCGAATTAAACAATGTTGATGAAGTAATCTTATGCGTAGAAACCAGCTTAAGCGTAGAAATCACCTTACGCGTAAAAGAGAAAGTTACGCGTAGTGAAAGCTTAAGCGTAAACTTGAGGAAAAACTTAGCTTAGACGTAAACCAAAGACTTAGTAGTAGTTACCTTATGTGTAAGATTTGCTTATGCGTAAGACAAGCTTAGGGGTAAGAAAATGCTTAAGCAAAGAAAGATGCTACGCGTAAGTTTTGAAGCTTAGGCGTAAAACTAGGGTTTTGCCCAAAAATCCTTTACACTTATACCAGTGTTAAAGATATCCAAAGTCGAAGTGTTTTCTGGCTTATCCAAGCAAGAAAACACTGGGTAAACCAACTGCACTGAAGATCAAATGATGAACAGCTTACGCGTAGACTGCTGCTTACGCGTAGACTTTGAGCTTACTTTGTTACGAGTAGAAAGTACCAACTATCACCAAAACTGATTTTTATGCCCAAAAGTGTTTAGAAACCTGATTTTATTGATGAAATAGCTTCAATATCACCAAAATAACAAGAAAGTTTGAAACTTGATGATCCAAAACCAAGAACACCCTTACGCGTATAAAAGTACACACGAACACAATCAAGCTTAAAAACAAATCTACACACGTAAAGTTTGAAACTTTATGAAAAAAACTTAAACTTTAACACCCAATAAACCTTAAACCACAAGAATCTTGAGTTTTTAAGTGTAAAAATTAAAGCTTTAAACGTATGAAAGGTTTAGAACATAAAATCCACGTGTATAGTGAAAAAACTTCAAAAACAAATATGTTTCACGCAACTAGATGGCGAATGATATCACTGTTAGGTCACCATATTTTAACACAAGCATTAATATGTAAGAAAGAGATAAAGAATTGATCGGATGAACACTAAGATCAATATACACGAATGAATAAGGAAATGTTTAGGCGTATGATATTAAGCAAAGTGAACAACCAACCTTCTAAGGAAGGTTTACAAGTCTTTATATAGGGAAAGGAACTAGGGCAACACACAAGTTCCCTTTCTTTCCTTATTGGGCTTGGGTCAAGGCTTATGGGCTTTCTACATAAGCCTTGCCATAAATACAAACATAAAAGCCTAATTAAGCAACTTATTACATGTTAATTACAAACACTTGAAATATAGTTTAGGAGTGATTCCAACAGAAAGCTCCGCAGCAGAAGCTGCTAAAGATGTAGTAGCAGAGGACATTCCAGAAGAAATAGCATTGGCAACCTCATACTTCAGAGTCGAAATCTCCTCATCCTTACTCGCCAACAAAGAAAATAAGCGTTTCCGCTCCATAGCATTATACTCTAAACGCTGATGGACTTCATAACTAAAGCACAATTGTCGCGCCACGACAACATTGAACTCACCCAGGAGGCGTTCATACCCCATATCACGGATAGAGGAAAAAAAGGAAGGAGGAGCAAACTCGTCCACCATAGAACGACACTCATCAACATCATCAAGAAGCGAACTCTTGGCAACATTCCACTATGGAATACGAACTGTAACATATTGGATTTCACAAACACATCATAACATGATCACAAGTAGGCGTATAATTCAAGGTTTTAGAGAGAGAAATAGTTAGAGGTTTGGGAACTTAGTGAGAGAAAATGAAAGTATTATTATGAGCTCCAACTCTCTACCTTGGGAGGTAGAGAGTATTTATAGTCTTACACAAATCACCACCTACGGGCTGTGGATCAGGCATACAGTGGGTAAAGACCCGTCCGTCCTCCACGGTGATACTTAACTAAATACTACTTAACTTATAATAACTACGACTACGAGCTTTCTAACGATTACAAATACTTGAGGTGACCGACACTTTAATAACTGGATTTACTAAATCCTAACAATCTCCCCCTAAGGGAGGTCACCTCAAAATACATTGAATACAAACATATATTACATTAAAATTGTTCTTGGATTCTTGATAAAGTTCTTTGCTCAGTAGCCCGTAGTCATTGATTCATCATTTTTGCATGTTTGGTTAATCCAAGTGGAGGTCTTTAACTGATCCACGTGATAATGAGTTTTGAGCCAGCTTTGAGATCACCAGCTAACATACATCTCTGACTCTTCCATTGTGGTGTTGGTATTATGTGATGTTGTGACATTTGGACCGACATGCTCACATTCTGGATCATGATATATTCACATCAGAGTAGCGGAAGCTTTTGTTGATTCATGATATTGGCAGCAGCGTAGCAGAAGCATGGAGTGAAAATATCATATTCATTGATGCACTTATCATGATTTCTTTAGAAATGAATGTGTTGAGTGATCATGCGGTTATGGATTGACCGCTTCATTCTGATCAGCTGCAAACGTCGGGCGTACCTGCATACGACAGTTAGCAATAAAGCGCACGAAAGTGTCTTTGATCACTTTCGTTGAATTGAGGTACACGGTCCACGGTTCCCCGTTGATCAGTACAAGTACTGCCTGTGATCAGGTATAATTCCGAAGAATTTCCTTGACAGGGTTTTGCAGCTGCTCTAGGTGTTCTCAAACCGGAATGTCTCAAAGAAGACAACACAGAGTGAGTGAACCAGCGAATTAAGATTCACTGATTGATGAAAAGAGATTTGAAAAACAATCGTGTACTGCTCAATAGAAATTGTTTTTGCAATACAACGAAGGTTTTAATGAAAATCAATTGTCAATCATGAACACCTTTTATTTTGAAATATGAGTACATAGTCGATGTGCTAATGGAAAGAGTTTTTAAGCACAACGACCGGTTTTTCAAAGGTATCCGTCAATCCATAACCTGAACCAGGATTGATTCAAAAGATTAAATCGCCCCATTGTTTCTGTTCAGTTGTCACATGGTTGATCTATTGGATAGATCTCACATGCCACCCACCAGGAGCTTGTTTGATGTTGGCTCCAGAAGGCTTTCCATCTTCATTGTGAATATGTTTGCATATCACTCAGATGTTCTGGCAATACCACAAGGATAATGCGTAGGACTCATAAGGTATAATCTCTCTTTCCATATTGTGTGAAACAGAGAGTCTTCATAGACAGTGTCCTAAAGAGATTTATATGATGATCTCGTGGCTCTAGACTCTATTGTGCATTGGTTCCTATGCCGGAGACTAGGGAGAGGGTCTCCTTCTTTAATATCAACAAACTCTAAGAGAAAGTCGATGATAGATAATGTCGGTTCCCAGTGAGAATGAAAGAAGTCCTTTTAAGAGGAACTTGAGTAGCTTGGGAAGTTGTAGTGCAGTGCGTCACTTGGTCCATGACGTCTTGTCTTCATTACCGATGTTACCTTGGTAACCACCAGTAGCATATGAATTGAACCCGGTTTCTGCCTTAAGGTTGAATAATTGGAGGATTATTTATTTTCACCCTTTTCTCATTCAATTCTTTTTCATTCTTCGACCCCTTCCGTGCTTACCGAGACTTCATAACTAGAACTTTGATGGGTTTATTCTTGTAGCCACCCGTAATTTTTCATAAGGTTAAACGACTATCTTACCCTTTGACTTTTAAAGTTGACGCTTAACTATTGAATTTTCCTGTAACATAAACACCATTACCGTAATCGGTAGTATTGGTAATGTTACAAGTTAAGTAATTCGCTCTTTTGTAAATTATTACTCTTTGAACGTTTTCGTTCACATCTGTCTATTTAACGAAAAGATGTCTATATGAACGACACCGCATTAGCAATGATTTAAAATTTGATAATTATTCTTTTGAAATCAATAATTTTATTTTTTTTACATTTACTTTTATAAAAACATTTCGAGATATATATATTTCACATTTACCAAACTATGGCACCGCATTTACACCTAAGCTCAACTGGGACACGAAATACAGGGGGATAAATAAATTGATAAAAATTCCTCCCTTATCCTCATCCTTCTACATAGCCGCCACTTTTATAATAGAAGATAGGGTTAGATATGTTTATCTGCTTCCCTCCTCTCTTCCTCTAGTGAACGACAACAACAGTAACATCACCACCACAGCCGCCATCATCTTCCTCTCTCGTCCATCCATTTTGTGGTCTCTTCCATGCACCACAACCGTCTCTCTCTCACTTTGGTAAGACCAAACACGTAATAATCTATCTTTCTTTCTTTTTCTAATTAAATCCGATTATAAAACATTAATAATAAAGTTTTCGTGGTTAGAACCTGAATAAAAACATGCTTTTGAATCTTTTATTGTTTCGTGTGGTAAATTGATAAAAAGGGTGTTTGTAAATTATTTTGAATTCGGGTGGATTGAGGGTTATGGGTCAGTTAGACCTGATTAGTCTCAGGTTTGATCTTGGTCTTGTTTATCTTTGCTTTCTTCGAAAATTCATTTGGGTGTGTACTTGATTCGATTTGGTTGTGTACCAAGAGGTTTGTTTATTTGTTTGTTGCCGGCTAGAGATAAAATTCACATAGGGGCGTTTCTTTTGCATGACACAACCGACCCACAAGGGTGTCTGATTGAAGTTCGGTATAACCAACTACACCTGAAAGGTGTTTGGTTCTGGTTTCGGTTGGACAGAAACACCCATAGGGTTGGTTTGTATTGTTGTTCTTGGTGAAAGCAGCCCCAAGAGGGGCGCCTGGTTTGTTTGTTCTCGAGTGAACCACCACAAGTGGTGATTGTTTGGCTAGGCTCACGACAGCCCCGAAGGGGTGTCGTTGTGATAGTTTACTCTCAGTTTAACACCCAAGAGGGTGCACTTGGTTTGTTTGTCTCGACCCACCATCGAGGGCCCCACTTCGGGTAAGTTTATTTCTGCTGTCAGGTCAACGAGAAAACCTTATGGTTGGTTTATTTGTTTCGGCCAACACGACAGCCCCAAAAGGGGTGTTTGTTTGTGTGTAATAGCAGCCCCATAGGGGTGCGTCTGGCTTGAGTCTCTGCTCGGTACAGCCACCAACCCGACGAGGGTACATTTGGTTTTGTTTGTCTGGGTCTTGGATTGCATGTAAACCTGCTAGGGTGCGCTTGAGTTTGCTGATTACCTGCTGTTGCAGCCACACCCAAGGGCTGTTTGTTTTAAATTTATATATTTTTGGCTTATCTACGATTTAGCTTATTTACTCATTTTGATATTCGACTTATATACTATTCGGATTATTGACTTATTATTGTTTTGGCTTATTTAATTTTGACACATTAGACTTCTATTAGATTTAAAATTGGAACAATTATAGTTATTTTGGGATGACGGTCTTTATTAACTTAATGGACTTAAGTTAGATCTTTAATGAACATAATTAGTTATAAACCTTATTAGACTAAAACTAGTTATTAAACTAAGTACATAATACTTATTGGACCTAACTTAATTTATTAATAGACTACCCTTTAATGGACTAAATACATATATATTGAACACTGGATGAGGACCGTGGATACTAGACATTTGGACAACATATAAACATTGGACATAAGACCTTATATTGGACCTAATATGGATTATAACTCAGACTCGTAATGAATTATATATGCATATATTTATATGATATTGGACATTGGGGAAAAAACAATTGAAGATTGACATGGAACTATATATTCGACCTATTTGACTACATTGAAATATATATAAAACTTATACTGTATATAATGAATTGTGGAATTGGAATTTAGAAATTGAGTTATGACTCACCACTTAGACTTGTATCATACTATATTGGACAACATATATACTTAACGGACCTTATTTTATGGATTGCGACTTGACTACTTATCGGACAACTCTTTTTGACTCGGGGACTATATATATATATATATATATATATATATATATATATATATATATATATATTGTACTGACATCGTTTGGACATAATTAGACTCGTGATGGACTTAAGATATCAGACTAAGAACATTGGACTTGAATTAGATTTAAGTTGGACTATTATCGGGCTAATGCCCACTTGACTTTACCTTCTTGACAAATTTTCTTGTCGTTATCTTTTCGTCTAGAACTCACTCGTCAATACTTTTGTGACTCGTTTCCTTGAGACGTCTTGTATATTCTTTTAATTTGTAATATATACTTTGGCGTGAGTTGTATTTCGAGTTTGTGATTTCATACCACCACACGAATGATAATACTAAACTTTTCTTACGAATTACGACAATAAACTCTTATAATTCTTATTACGAGTATTCCACTAAAGCTAAAACACTTATCTTTTGAAAAATTATATACTTTACTAAACGCATTCTGAGATAAACCATATACTATCAGGTTGTACCAATGACGTACCGTTATGTCGGTACTCTTGTACCGTTGTGCGTTACTACCTTGTGATACTATTGTGATAGATTTCTTGATGCCAGTCGTGTTAGTTGTGATGCTTGTATTTCTCTGGACTAAGGTGAGTTTCACAGCCCCATTTTACTATTTTACTCTTTTTGGGGTGAAAAGCATGTTATGATTACTTAAAACTAAATTGGTTGTGCATTTATGAAATTATGGATATACTGAACTGATTCAATCTACTGAGCTATGCTCTGCTATACTGTGCAAACTGGTATGTATGCTTATGTTTGGCGCCTATGTACGCTGTAAAAGTCCCCTGTTACCACACTACTTATTAACTCCCTCCCACTGTACGGGACGAGCCGTTGATATCTATGGATAGCGCTATTTAGGGGCAGAGCCAACCCCTCACTCTACTAACCGGAGTGAATAGAATCACCTTCTCATGCTAGGTTAGAGCATGTTGCACGTATGGGCAATGTATTCGGCTAAATCGGCTTAAGTAGTGGAACCCTTATGCCATGAACGCACTGCATACAAAATGGACCCTTTGAAATTTTCACAACCAATTGATTTTCCTGTTTTGGAAACTACTTGAGTATTTAAAAACCTGTGAACTCACCAATGTTTGTGTTGACATTTCTAGCATGTATTTTCAGGATGGCATTAGCTAAACTTTGGAGGCGCTTGGGCATTGGCATGGCATGATCATAGAAGACTCTGATATAAATTTGGGGACCACGTAAATCCTTTTTAATGGGCCTACATACTATTATATTTATATTTTGAAAGATGTAAACATCAATCTTTATGAAATAAGATTTTTAAGTTAAACCGTTGTTCTATACGTTGTGTTGTGGTACCAATCGAGTAATACCCTGGTAACACTTACTTCCGCTGCAAACCATTTTTTTGGGGTGTTACAGATTGGTATCAGAGCCTCGGTTATAGAGAACTGGGTATTTTTGAAACCTAGACTATAACTACTTTTACGAAAACTTAACCCTATGACCGATACATGCATGCCTGCCAAGCTGATGCCTCGATTTTGACTTGTTGAAGTCATACTTGATGAGATATGTATTATATTACTATCCACTTAATCTCACTATGAACTATGATTGTTTTCATATACGTATGTTTACGTACCACCGCGCTATGCCTTATCCCTCACATAAATGGAATGCTCGTTTTACTTTTCGTAACAACTAAAAGTACAGGACATAATGCTAGTGTAACTGAGCCGAGTATTTCAAAGTTCATGTGAATATAGATTGATCACCTATATTCATCAGGGAGAAGGGCATAGACTGATCACCTATGTCCAACCTTGAGGCGAACTTTGCAATGTTGGGGATGGTTTTTTTTGGTTTTGGGGAAACGAAATGATTTTGTATGTGTAAACGAGCATGGACATGATAAAATTTTAACCCTACACACAACACACTGGCATCACAATACTTATTCATAGTGATATTTTTCCACTTTGAACGTCTTTCATCGCCGCTTGGTTATGTTACAACTTTGAATTACTTTCGGAATTAATGAAAACGTTTAATCGTGCTTTCGTTGGTTCGAGTTAGACCCGATTGGTCACCATTTGAATTCGAGTTGCGTATCTCGACACACTTGATATCGTAATAAGTTCATTGAACTTACTGGAGTGTCTTGGAATTAATCGTGACAATGTTTGACTTTGAAGTATTTGGTATTGATATTTTGGGTCTCTTTGCGGATTTGGATTTGCCACTTTATTTTAGCCTTGCCTTGATTGTGGTTTTGTTACGGACCCCTACCCCAAGCCTTACCTTGGAACTATTGTTATTTATTTTTCCAAATTGATGCCGTTCATTCGATATTATTCAATCGACGTTATCCACCCGATGTTGTTAACCTTTCTGAATCGATAATGTTCTATCGACGTTGTTCCATCAACAATGCTCAATTAAGGTTATACCTTACGCTTTATTGATGTAGTGCTTCACGCACTATCGGTGTTGTACGTTATGCTCTATCGATGTATTCCTATCGATGTCGTTTTACCGACGATGTTTTATTGATGCCGTTTTATCCATATCATCTTACCATTTTTTTTATCGATGATATTTTACTGATGTTGTTCTATCGATGTTATCCTATCGATAGACACATTACACTCAATCGATGTGTGATCCTCTATCATACCCATTGGGAACTATTGACGTTTATTCGTATTTGGAGCTCGACTTGATCTCGACTTGTAGTCGGAATTCTTTTGAAAATATGACTTCGAACTCGAACGTTATACCCTTCTTCGTTAAGCACCGAGCTAGTCGACTGATTGCTAGTAGTAATTAACTCTTTCCTCCGGAGTTGTACCCTGAACTTGCTAACCTCTCCCTTTAACGTAGATTCTATACCCAACAGAAATGACACATAATTATTTAAACATTACTTGTGATATATTAAATCACTATTATTGGGTCGTTGCAACACCATGTCATCTCCATCCTGTCCCATTATCATTTTATCAGACGTTGAGATCAAGGTTGCCTCGTTGCTCACTGTTGTAATAGTGTCTCCTCTATCCCAAAACTCGTACTCAATTGATGGGTCGGAATATATTCCTTGCCATTCTAGGAACGACACATCACGACATCTACGAAGGGAAACCCTCGTTGAATATAAATAACGAGCAAATTACTGAACTTTTAATAACCTAGAAACATACCACGAGTTAACTTGTAACTCGAGCTACTATTTATAGGAACAAATACCTAACTCTCTACTTATCTCTAGAAAATACCAACATGTTGCTCAACTACTCCCCCTGATAAAATAATAAACTGTGTCGTTTTCTAACGCACAAATTGTAATCAATCATCCTGTCAACCATTTCGCGGTCAATCTACCAAATGTTGTACTACTTCATCACTGGATCAAAAAAAATTTGACCTTACCGGTATTTTATAAACAATGAGTCTTTTTCAAATTATCCTACAAACTCTTTGTACAAATCACTTCACGGACTAATATATTGTAATAAACCGATTCAGCACTATGCTTCTATTTCATTAGACAGCAAACGCTTTTGCTAACATTTCGTAAACTAAGTTACAATTATCCTACAATTTTCACACAACCTTATGAACAAGCTTTGCCACTGAATCACAAAATGAACTACAAATATTTCTACTATTGGACAATTAATCGTTTTCTTATCTACTATATGAATTATTTACGAATCATTTCACGAGTTATGTTATAACCTGAATTGTTGTCTTATCAAAACATTACAAAATTTAATTACGATTTCACTACTATTCTATAAATAACAAATCGTTTTCTACTATCCTATAAGCTATTTAAAATAAATAAATAAATAAATAAATAAATAATAATAAAAATAAAATAAAAAAATAATTTACCTTACCAAGTTGTTGCTTCCATACTAAATTACCAACTATGATTTACCACTAATTCGCAAATAATAAAATATCTTCCTCATTGCTCAACAAATGGTATTCCAGTCTGTTTATAAATTATACTGTATTCACGTTATAAACTATTTACTCCCTTGAAAAGCTTTAAAGGATAACCCGTACTTTTTTTTGTAATTGAACCAAATTTCAGAGTAGATCAAGCTCTTTGGTAAGAAACAATAAATAATAAACATTTAATGGGAAATTGCTAAGAAACAAACTGATTCATTATCTACAAAATCTGAGGTTTTGGAATTGTTTGAATCTAAGAAGTAATATTTCAACTCATATAATGGACATGTAAACCTTCAACTTGGAACCGAGTCCATGTAGTCATTTAAAACCTTATTTAACAAATTTTCATCACAAAAGTTGAAGTTCAGCAACTTTCTCTACATTCATTCAAGTTCTTCCCCGAAAATTTTACCAGTCGAGACTTTTTATTCTTATACAATCCAAATCTGAGGGAACGGTAACACCATGATAGTCATTATAGGCTAAACTACCAACGATCATAACCCTAACAACTGGACTTTAATCTTAGGCGTCTAGAATTTTTGGAGTCATACATACTCAACTACATTTTCTTCTATGACATTTTCACCTTCAAGGACCTTCCTTTAGAGTTTCATTTGCGTCAACGATAAAACTTGTGATGACATTCTCTGAAGATACTTGTTCTTACGAAATTAGAAAATTCTGGTCAAACTTTATCAAACTTTCTTATGATAAGAATACATCAAAACGCCGACTTTTGCGAAACTGTCTTATAATATTATGTTTGAAAACCTATCTTATTAAAATATAATCCTTACGAGGTCACGAACATCTTACCCGACTATCCATTTCAGACAAAGATACCAGCATAACTTACAATTCACAATACTGCCAACTCTTGAAAACAACGGACAAAAGTCGTGATATTAATATCTCTGACAACAAGGTTCCAAAATCACATTCATTTCTTGCACCTCATTCCGAGGGCAATACTTCTTTATCAATAACTTCTTCAACTTAGTCCAAGCAATCTTATGAGTATTCTCAATACTAATACATTGAGCAATAACATTCTACCATGACAAAGCATTATTCAGTAGTATGCTTGTGGCAAGTTTGACCTTGCAGTCTTCCGCATAGTTGATGATTAGAAATACTGACTTTGTACACTCAAACCAACGAGCCAAACCAACCGTTCTTTCCGTGACTTTGGGATTGTTGAGCTTGTAGCTCCAGAACTCCTTGTAAGAGCAACCTCTGACCACTGATATAACATTTACGCCTGTGGTTCCTTCAACTGACCCTGAAACATTTCTCTGAAGTTTCGTTAATCCTCCAATTATTTATATTTCATATTATCCCTTAGAATATACCAACTTGAAGCTTAATATAAATGAGAACTTTTGCTCACTGATAAAACTTTAAAAGATTTCCTGATTTCACCTAGGAGTGTGAGATCAAAATTCATCTCAAATACCCACTTTTTTCCCAGACGTCTCAACAACAGACCTTTCAAAATCTTCGTTAGAATTGGATCGATAGCTTATAGACTCGAGCTACCACATAGTGTTGAGACACTCCTTATTTCTCTGGAAGAGATCCAGATTGATGAACGTCTGAACTCAATCGAAGAACCTACCGAAAGATCAAATGACTTAAGACAATCGCATTTCTATTGTCAAAGTTCGATGGGACTCAATTAAAAAAAAAGTTCCTGAATTCATGTGGAAACGTGAAAATAAACTCAAACACTCCATCAGCAGATAACACTCGCTGAACTTCGGGACGAAGTTCCCATAAGGGGTAGAGACTGTAGCCACCCGTAATTTTTCCTAAGGTTAAACGACTATCTTACCCTTTGACTTTTAAAGTTGACTCTTAACTATTGAATTTTCCTGTAACATAAACACCATTACCGTAATCGGTAGTATTGGTAATGTTACAAGTTAAGTAATTCGCTCTTTTGTAAATTATTACTCTTTGAACGTTTTCGTTCACATCTGTCTATTTAACGAAAAGATGTCTATCTGAACGACACCGCGTTAGCAATGATTTAAAATTTGATAATTATTCTTTTGAAATCAATAATTTTTTTTTTACATTTACTTTTATAAAAACGTTTCGAGATATATATATTTCACATTTACCAAACTATGGCACCGCATTTAAACTTAAGCTCAACTGTATTTATTCAAAAGCAGGGGGATAAATAAATTGATAAAAATAAGGGAGAGATTATTATGTGTATTTCGTGTCCCAGTTGAGCTTAAGTATGTTTCAAAAGCATGTTTTTATTCAAAAGCATGTTTTTATTCAAAAGCATATTTTTATCAATTTATTTATCCCCTTGTATTTCGTGTCCCAGTTGAGCTTAAGTATGTAAAAGATTCAAAAGCATGTTTTTATTCAGGTTCTAACCACGAAAACTTTTTTATTAATGTTTTATAATCGGATTTAATTAGAAAAAGAAAGAAAGATAGATTATTATGTGTTTGGTCTTACCAAAGTGAGAGAGAGACGGTTGTGGTGGATGGAAGAGACCAACAAATGGATGGACGAGAGAGGAAGATGATGGCGGCTGTGGTGGTGATGTTACTGCTGTTGTCGTTCACCAGAGGAAGAGAGGAGGGAAGCAGATAAACATACCTAACCCTATCTTCTATTATAAAAGAGGCGGCTTTGTAGAAGGATGAGGATAAGGGAGGAATTTTTATCAATTTATTTATCCCCCTGTATTTCGTGTCCCAGTTGAGCTTAAGTATGTTTCAAAAGCATGTTTTTATTCAAAAGCATGTTTTTATTCAAAAGCATATTTTTATCAATTTATTTATCCCCCTGTATTTCGTGTCCCAGTTGAGCTTAAGTATGTAAAAGATTCAAAAGCCTGTTTTTATTCAGGTTCTAACCACGAAAACTTTTTTATTAATGTTTTATAATCGGATTTAATTAGAAAAAGAAAGAAAGATAGATTATTATGTGTTTGGTCTTACCAAAGTGAGAGAGAGACGAAATACAGGGGGATAAATAAATTGATAAAAATTCCTCCCTTATCCTCATCCTTCTACATAGCCGCCTCTTTTATAATAGAAGATAGGGTTAGATATGTTTATCTGCTTCCCTCCTCTCTTCCTCTGGTGAACGACAACAGCAGTAACATCACCACCACAGCCGCCATCATCTTCCTCTCTCGTCCATCCATTTTGTGGTCTCTTCCATCCACCACAACCGTCTCTCTCTCACTTTGGTAAGACCAAACACATAATAATCTATCTTTCTTTCTTTTTCTAATTAAATCCGATTATAAAACATTAATAAAAAAGGGTGTTTGTTTGTGTGTAATAGCAGCCCCATAGGGGTGCGTCTGGCTTGAGTCTCTGCTCGGTACAGCCACCAACCCGACGAGAGTACATTTGGTTTTGTTTGTTTGGGTCTTGGATTGCAAGTAAACCTGCTAGGGTGCGCTTGAGTTTGCTGATTACATGATGTTGCAGCCACACCCAAGGGTTGTTTGTTTTAAATTTATATATTTTTGGCTTATCTACGATTGAGCTTATTTACTCATTTTGATATTCGACTTATTTACTATTCGGATTATTGACTTATTATTGTTTCGGCTTATTTAATTTGGACACATTAGACTTCTATTAGATTTAAAATTGGAACAATTATAGTTATTTTGGGATGACGGTGTTTATTAACTTAATGGACTTAAGTTAGATCTTTAATGAACATAATTAGTTATAAACCTTATTAGACTAAAACTAGTTATTAAACTAAGTACATAATACTTATTGGACCTAACTTAATTTATTAATAGACTACCCTTTAATGGACTAAATACATATATATTGAACACTGGATGAGGACCGTGGATACTAGACGTTTGGACAACATATAAACATTGGACATAAGACCTTATATTGGACCTAATATGGATTATAATTCGGACTCGTAATGAATTATATATGCATATATTTATATGATATTGGACATTAGGGAAAAAACAATTGAAGATTGACATGGAACTATATATTCGACCTATTGGACTACATTGAAATATATATAAAACTTATACTGTATATAATGAATTGTGGAATTGGAATTTAGAAATCGAGTTATGACTCACCACTTAGACTTGTATCAGACTATATTGGACAACATATATACTTAACGGACCTTATTTTATGGATTGCGACTTGACTACTTATCGGACAACTCTTTTTGACTCGGGGACTATATCTATCTATATATATATATATATATATATATATATATATATATATATACTAGCCGAGTACCCGCGCCTACCGGCAGCGGTGTATAGTTTTTGACAAAGTTAATGCGGGTGAATGATTTTTCTTTTTTATTTGTCATGCTTGGGTATCGATTTCAAGAAACTGTTCTTATACTGGCATGTTCTTCTCATTGGGTTTAGTTAAAAAATTGGATGCGTTGAGTTGAATAGTTAAAAAAAAATCAGATGCGTTGATATGCGTGTGTGCACGTTGGTTTTTATCTGTGCGCTTTAGTGGTATGATAAGGTATTTTGACATAGTTGTGGCGCTAAATAGTTTCCATGCCTATTAGAAGATGTTCGGCGACAATTCAAGCATTGGTCGTCGTAATATTCGTAGTGATAGTTCAACCAAATTTCACAGTTAGCGGGGACATTTTTCAGAACAGTTCAACCAAGCGTTATTGGAAGGTAATCTTGTCGGGACATCTAGGGAAGATGGATAAAAGATCGATTCCAAATTTACTTGCGTTAGAATTTCAAATTTTCAAAAGCTATGAAACAGTATAAAACAATTCCTCACAACCAAACATTTAATTTTGTTTATTTTCATGACTAAACATTAAACTTTACTGATTTGTCTTACTCCCTCCGTCTCAAAATATTTGTCTACTGACAAAAAAACACACAATTTAAGAAAATATCATTATTATAGATTTCTTTTTCTTACTTTTTGAAGAAAAAACAGTTTTACCATTAACTAATTAATTTAATACTTTATCAAAACTTGTAATAATAACCACAAATGAGGTTAATATAGTAAACGTGATCTATATTCTCTATTTATTTTTAGAAGTGTAAAATTAATTTGGGACAACCCAAAAAGGAAATGTGAACAATAAATATGAGACGGTTAGCTGTACAACATTTGAATCAAGATTTAAGTGTATTTTGTTTGTAATTTTAATATTGTAATACCGCTAAAAATCATTTTACACAAAGTACATGATATTTTAAATTTCAACATACCTCTTGCAATAATATTTTCTAAGTTAAAAAATATACACATCAGTCCAAATATACGAACCATGCTATAATTATCGATTAGAAATTTTAACTTCAGTTAGTTCACCTACATTTGGTTTGTATATGTGTACAACATTTGAATCAAGATTTAAGTGTATTTTGTTTGTAATTTTAATATTGTTTATTAGTTTGAAATGACTTACCTACACTGTGCAACCCACCCTTCTTTTGTGTCAGCTTTTGAATCAAGTTTCATCTATACACAAGTTTCTAACATTTTTGATCCTTTCACATTTTTGTCTTCTTTCATCTATAACTTTTGACTCATCTCAAATAGTTGACTCACCTTGGATTCTATGTTAGTTATCAACATCTCTTTATTATGTTACGTATGTTGAAATGGATTTAAATTGAGTTGTTTTGAAACAAAAACACAAATATTGTCTCGTATTCTCGTAATATTCTTTTTGTCACCTGTATTCTCGTATTCTCGTCTGGTCAAATATCTCATTAGTAACAATAACAATAAAGATTCGTCGAGCTTTTATAATGACAGTTTGTCAAAATGAAATTGAGGCTCTAACACCACTTAAACAGCCAAAAACGTTTTCAAGTCTATTAATTTCAACATAATTCGAGTAGTAAAAAATTGCAAAACCTAGCCAAATATCAAATTATCAATCTTAAAATTTTGCAAAACTTCTCAAAATAACAGAAACTTCCAAAAAAATCATTTTGCGTTATTTAAAGTTTCAGAAAAAAAATATGAAAATTTTAATTGATCTAAAATTTCTAAAAAATAAATAAAATTCAAGGACATTCAAACTTGAATTATTTTCATAAATTAAAAAAAAATATCAAAACGCTTATTTTTCAAATATATATCACGTTATTAGACAAACGAAATTTAAACAAAAGAGTAAACAAAATTTTATTATTCACCAACAAAAAGATGGGTGTTGATACTCACACCATTTTATTTGATAGTTACACCACTTTGTACAAGCTTTGTAGCATACCGTACAACACTGTATTGCACAGATTGTGGTTAAAGTATAAATAAATGTGGTGTCAGTATCAACACCTAAAAAGATACACAAAAAACATTAAAAAAAATTAAAAAACAAAATCATACAGTTACAGCGGCAGCTAGATCCGGTCATTCATGGCCGACCATGGAGACGGATATGCACATGGTTACTTTGTGTACTTTCTCAACCTTTCGATATGATCTATAGTAAAAGAAAGGTCGTCAAATATCATTGTCAATGTAATTATCAATACTTTGACAAAATATAATGTGTAGAATAAAGATTCCTTTTATGATAATAAGTGGGGTCTTTTCTTAATGAAATTGGAGGCCAGGTTTACAACTACAACTGTAGTCAAAATCCAACTCCACTATCTACAAAAAAGATAATGTTAGATCTACAACTGTAGTAAAAACACTTGAAAACATGATAAAACAAAACTATGAATAAGAAACCCTCAAAACTAAAAGAAGTATAGATAATGTTAGATCCGTGACGTGGGGTTTTCAAGATCAAAATTATAACAATTAATAACAACAATAAAGGTAAAGGATACATATAAAGCGGCGACATCATATTTTTCTGGCGACAGTAGCTTTTCCGGCAGCACAGGCGGCGGCGTCAGCTTTTCCGGCAACAGCTCCGGCGACAACAGCTTTTTCTGGTGGTACAGCTGCTGTAACATCAGTTTCCGGTGGTGGTAGGCGGCGACTGCAAAAAAAGTACAACAAAATTATAAAACCTTAGATCTAAAAAAAACCTTCAAAAATTAACTAAAAATACATAGATCTACAAAAAACCTAAAAAAATACCTCAAAACTTTGAGGTTCGTTTAGGTGGGAGTTGTTTAGTGATGGTCGGGGTCGATGGTTGTCTGGTGGTGGTTTGCTTTCTGGGATCGTGGGGTGATGCCCGGCGGTGGAGTGGTTTTGGTGGTGGTGATGTGCCTGTGAATTAGAGAGTATTTTTATGGTGTGTGTTTTTTGTGTAGTGAGTTGTGAGAGGGGAGTAATGAAATGTGTGGGTTTTGAATTTGTTTTGATTTTTTTAAGTTTGGTTCGGTGATATTTTAGGTTTGGATAATGGTTTGGTGTGTGTAAAATTAGGTTTTGATATAGGTTCGGGTGGCTGAATCTTAAAATGGAGGATTGGTTTTTGGTTGGGGATATTGGTGTATTATAAGGGAGTATAGATATATATATATATATATATATATATATATATATATATATATATATATATATATATATACATTGTACTGACATCGTTTGGACATAATTAGACTCGTGATGGACTTAAGATATCAGACTAAGAACATTGGACTTGAATTAGATTTAAGTTGGACTATTATCGGGCTAAAGCCCACTTGACTTTACCTTCTTGACAAATTTTCTTGTCGTTATCTTTTCGTCTAGAACTCACTCGTCAATACTTTTGTGACTCGTTTCCTTGAGACGTCTTGTATATTCTTTTAATTTGTAATATATACTTTGGCGCGAGTTGTATTTCGAGTTTGTGATTTCATACCACCACACGAATGATAATACTAAACTTTTCTTATGAATTACGACAATAAACTCTTATAATTCTTATTACGAGTATTCCACGAAAGCTAAAACAATTATCTTTTGAAAAATTATATACTTTACTAAACGCATTCTGAGATAAACCATATACTATCAGGTTGTACCAATGACGTACCGTTATGTCGGTACTCTTGTATCGTTGTGCGTTACTACCTTATGATACTATTGTGATACATTTCTCGATGCCAGGTGTGTTAGTTGTGATGCTTGTATTTCTCTGGACTAAGGTGAGTTTCACAGCCCCATTTTACTATTTTACTCTTTTTGGGGTGAAAAGCATGCTATGATTACTTAAAACTAAATTGGTTGTGCATTTATGAAATTATGGATTTACTGAACTGATTCAATCTACTAAGCTATGCTCTGCTATACTGTGCAAACTGGTATGTATGCTTATGTTTGGCACCTATGTACGACTGTAAAATTCCCTTGTTACCACACTACTTATTAACTCCCTCCCACTGTACGGAACGAGCCGTTGATATCTATGGATAGCGCTATTTAGGGGCAGAGCCAACCCCTCACTCTACTAACCGGAGTGCATAGAATCACCTTCTCATGCTAGGTTAGAGCATGTTGCACGTAGGGGCAATGTATTCGGCTGAATCGGCTTAAGTAGTGGAACCCTTATGCCATGAACGCGCTGCATACAAAATGGACCCTTTGAAATTTTGACAACCAATTGATTTTCCTATTTTGGAAACTACTTGAGTATTTAAAAACCTGTGAACTCACCAACCTTTGTGTTGACATTTTTAGCATGTATTTTCAGGATGGCATTAGCTAAACTTTGGAGGCGCTTGGGCATTGGCATGGCATGATCATAGAAGACTCTGATATAAATTTTGGGACCACGTAAAGCCTTTTTAATGGGCCTACATACTATTATATTTATATTTTGAAAGATGTAAACATCAATCTTTATGAAATAAGATTTTTAAGTTAAACCGTTGTTCTATACGTTGTGTTGTGGTACCAATCGAGTAATTCCCCGGTAACACTTACTTCCGCTGCAAACCATTTCTTTGGGGTGTTACAATTCCAGTACTAGCTCTGTCTCAGTCCGCACTCTTCCCATATCTCACTTTTCTTCCTTTTTTCATCATACCTAAGGACTTCTACACTAACTAGTGGATTGTCCCTGGGTAGATCCCTCCGGTTCTGGCGGATTGTGGGAACAAATACCTAACCTTATCATCCTTATATCACCATACATAAAGTAAATTAGGTCGGTCTATTTGGTATAGTTCATCTGCCATTAGAACCAATTGAAAACCATATGAAAATCAATACAGATACTTGTGATATATTATCAAAGTGTTTTGTACCTGAATTGTTTTTGATATTTTTAGAAAAAAAATAAGCTCCCCCTCAACATGTGCATCATGAATTTGAAATCGTTTTGGCACACGGAGGCAAGAGGAAGAATTAACTTCTTTGATTACCATTTTCTAAAAGATATCAACATCACTTCACTGATCAAATCAAGTAGATAAAGCATATTGGAGAAGGATGAGGTTTTCATAAGTTTGCTCCCCCTCAATATGTGCCTCGAGGTTTGAAAGAGTTTTGCACATATTAGAAGGAATCTGCACTTAGATACAAATCAATCACGTTTCAATTCTTTGTGATTTGAAATAGATGCTCCCCCTCAACATGTGCATCATGAATTTGAAATCGTTTGGCACATGTGGGGAGGAAAACTTGCTAAACACTTATGAAACCATTTATCGAATTATCAGTTTAAATCCAATTTAAATCACAAATTCTCCCCGGATTACAATTTTGAAATCATTTGAGATTTGTGATCTCTGTAGATTTAAATTGATTTTGAAAGATTTTGAGGAGAATTGTGACTTGATTATGAAACATTTTAACTGATAAGGATCAGATTATGAGACTTTAAACTCCATTGATTAAACATGCATGATTATCTTTTGAAAACAATTGTATGACAAATAACCTTTTGATTTAATTGAAATCATTCTCCCCCTCAATCAATGACATATGTTATTGATTGAAGGATAGCGATTTTGACAAACGTTAAGTCCAGGTGATTTTCAAAAATTGAGTCCGAGTTATTTTTTCAAAGCAATTAATTTTCATTAGATAGTAAGGAATTGTTTATAGAATCAGAGCATCAGATTTGAAAAACAAGATAAAGCATGGCTCTGTTCTTTCTTTAAAAACGGGTTACTGCCTGAAATGACAATAAACCATAGATTCACTTTCTCTAAAAAAAAAAATTTTTTTTAATGAACATTCAAACAATATCTAAAGTCCCGTGTCATTCTTTGAATGACAGCACAAAGACCATAGATAATATCGAATCGAGAAAAACATGACAAAATCACAATATTTTTTGAAATTTTTCAAGATTTTTCAAAATTTTTATGGATTTTTGAAAGTTTTCTATTTTTTCTATTTGCTTTTTGAAGGTTTTGTAATTTTGTATTTTGCTTTTCGAATAAATATTTACAAGAGATGGATGAAGAAAGACCTTTACTCCTCGTCTTCCTCCTGAAGACGTTTGAGTGTTTCCGGTTGAAGACTCTTTAGACCAAGTCGTGGGAGGATAAACTCAGAACGTTCTCTAGGAAGAGCTTTGGTGAAGGTGTCTGCTAACTGGTATTCAGTCCTCACAAAATAGAGTTCCACCACACCGTTTTCTACTTGCTCCCTGATGAAATGATGTCGAATGTCGATGTGCTTTGCTCTTGAATGTTGAACGTTGTTGCATGAGAGAGCAATGGAACTTTTATTATCACAGTACATAGGGATTTTGTTGAATTCAAAGCCATAGTCAGATAATTAGGATCTCATCCATAGGATTTGAGCACAACAAGATGACATGGCTATGTATTCAGCCTCTGTAGAGGAAATAGAAGTACTCATTTGTTTATTTGAAGACCAGCTCACAAGCTTATCACCCAAAAACTGAGCACCTCTAGACGTACTTAGACGTGTATCTTGACATCCTGCATGATCAGCATCTACATAGGCTGTTAGTGACATACCGGTGTCCTTCGGGTACCAAAGTCCCATATTGATGGTTCCTTGGAGATACCGAAAGACCCGTTTAACCGCTTCAAAGTGCTTTTTGGTAGGCTTAGCCTCATATCTAGCACACATGCAAACAACGAACAGAATGTCTGGTCTACTGGCTGTGAGGTACATCAGGGATCCAATCATACTACGATAGTTTGTTTGGTCTACCATGATCCCTGAGTGGTCCTCATCCAGTTTAGTACGCTCTATCATGGGAGTGTCAACAGGGTCACAAGAATCAAATCCAAATTTCTTTAAAATCTCATTTGTATATTTAGATTGATTTATAAAAATGCCTCCGGGACATTGTGAAATTTTTAATCCCAAGAAAAATGGCATTTGTCCCATCATTGACATTTGAAATTTGGAACCCATTTCATTTGAAAAACGGTCACATTCATTGGGGTCAGTCGAGGCAAAAATAATATCATCAACATATATTTGAACGTGAATTAAATGTTTTCCTGACTTTCTGGTGAACAATGTCTGATCAACTGCTCCTTTGCTGAATCCAGTAGATAGAAGAAACTTTGATAGCGTATCATACCATGCCCTTGGAGCTTGCTTCAAGCCGTAAAGAGCCTTCTTCAAATGATAGACGTGAGTAGGATGCTCTGGATTCACAAAGCCTTCAGGTTGGCTGACGTATACGACTTCTTTCAGATCTCCGTTAAGAAAAGCCGTCTTTACATCCATCTGATAGACTACAATGTTCTTACTTGCAGCATTGGCGAAGAAGATTCTGATTGCCTCGATACGAGCAACTGGATCAAATGATTCTTCAAAGTCAATACCCTCCTCTTGACGATATCCTTTTGCATCCAATCGAGCCTTGTTCTTTAAGACAGCACCATGCTCATCAAGTTTTACTTTGAAGATCCATTTTAGAGCAATGATCATAGTACAATCTAGAGCAGGTACTAATTCCCATACATCTAGTCGATCAAACTCATGAATTTCTTCTTGCATGGCTTTGAACCAGCTGTCTTCATTCATGGCGGTTTTGACATCTTTTGGTTCGACCTTAGAGAGTACGGAGTTGAAGAAGCACCATAAGGCATCGGTTGCAAGTTGTTTCCGAGTGGATACTGGACGAGAGGGGTTTCCAATGATATTGTCCAATGGATGATCATTTGTCCATTTTCTAAGGTGTTCATGTGGTTGTTTTTAAGGAACTGAAGTAGCAGAGTCGATATCTCCTGATGAAGATGGTTCTGATGATGATTCAGGAGCAAATATGTTCTCAAATGGGGCATCTTCGGGAGTAGCAAAGGGATTAACTTCATCATTGATGCCAGAAACAATTCCATGATGTACACTTGATGATTGATGATTTGTTGATGAGACAGAATGATCAGCAGCATGCGCTTCTTGACTTAATGACATTGAAACTGAAGGGTTAACTTCATTGACAGGGATAAAAGCAGCCTCTGTTGATGGAATTGACATATCATTAGTGCTTGCCTGATAGTGTTCATCAAACATTGGATCAAATAATTTCTTCAAATCATATTCTGAAGGAGGTACATAAGGAGTTGTTGGTGAGGGATTTGAAACAAGGGTAGAACTGATAGGACTACTTGATGAAGGTTGAAATGCAGGTCCAGAACTGGATTGTCCTGGAGCCATTTGCCCGGACAGCTCATCGAACGTGACGTGAATAGTTTCCATGATATCTCGAGTTCTTTTGTTGTAGATTCGGTAACCCTTTTTGTTTGATGCATAACCTACAAAAACTCCAATGTCCTCCTTAGCTCTTAATTTACCTAAATCTTGACCATCATTTGTTGGATAGCAAAAAGCACTAAACACACGAAGGTAGGATAAATCAGGTTTTCGTTTATGGACAAGTTCATATGGATTTTTTCCATGAGAGGTGTGTATAAGGGAACGATTTTGGGTGTAGCAAGTAGTGGCAATGGCTTCAGCCCATAGAAACATTGGAACCTTTGAATAAATTAGCATTATTCTTGTGGCTTCCACAAGAGTTCGATTTCGTCTTTCAACTACACCGTTCTGTTGAGGAGTTCGTAGAACACTCCTTTGATGACTCATTTCAACACTTTCATAAAACTGACTTAAGTCTTCGTTAACAAACTAAGTGCCATTGTCTGTTCGAACAATTCTAACAATATTGTTGAGTCGAACCTGAAGCTGTTTGATAAGTTTGATGATGACATCTGGAGTTTCATCCTTTGTCCTCAAAAACTTTACCCAAGTAAATTGAGAGTAGTCATCAACAACTACTAGAATGTATTTCTTCCCATTTATCATTTGCACTCTTATTGGTCCGCACATATCCATATGAAGGGTATGAAGAACTTCCATTACTGAGTTTGTGGGTTTTGGTTTGTGGGCATATTTCGTGCTTTTTCCCAATTGGCAAGCTGAACAAAGATGATCTTTTTCATATTTTAATCTGGGCAACCCTCTGACAAGATCCTTTCTGGAAAGGTTATTAATGGTGCCGAAGTTCAAGTGATTGAGACGACGATGCCTTAACCATGATTTTGTTTTTGAAGCCTTTGACAGCAAGCAGATTGGAGAAGACTTCATCATGTCTTCGATAGAGATAGTGTATAGATTTGAACCACGAGTTCCTCTTAACAGTTCCACACCATCGAGTTCTCTAACGAAACAAGTATGTTTTCTAAAAGCCACTTCTAGATCGGAATCACAGAATTGACCAACAGAGAACAAGTTATGACCAAGACTTTCCACATAATATACCTTGGAGATTACACTTTTACCAACAACATAATCTCCATAACCCATAATTGCTCAAAAATGGTCGTTTCCGAATCTAACAGTCCCGATGAATTTACTCACGAATTTCATGAGCCGCTAGCGATCTCCAGTCATATGCTTGGAATAGCCTGAGTCTAGGTACCACAAAACGATTTGAACGATCTGCAGTTGAACACAGACAAGAATGGATAACTGGATAATTAGGATCCCCATGCAAGAATGGGTTCCATTTGGTTAGTAACAGTGATTGGAACACCCACATCATAAGTAGAAACAATGGAATCATCAGAAATAGATGCAGTGCTAGTGTCCGTATTTGACCTATTCAAAGTATGTTCACTTCTTAAGGGAATAGTTCTACCAGTAGGCATCCATTTTCTAGTGGGCATTGACTTAGCAAATTTAGGGCAAAACTCATTAATCTTACGGCCAGTAGGTATCCATTGATAACTTGTATTACTAAATTTCCTTCCTGTGGGTTTCCACTGTTTTCTAACTTTCTTTCGCCTTTGTCTTTTAGCCTTCTTAGCTTGATTTTTAACATTAACAATTTTAACTGGGCATTTGACAGCATTAGACAAATCATTCACACCACATTCATGATTAGTAACAGAGATCAAGCAGTCATCATAACATGGTTTGCGGATAGTAGCTGAATTCGAATTAATTACAGTACGCTTATAGCTAATACTAGAATCAACACGATTCGTTTTATTCAACTCAAACATAATATTCCTAGGCTGATCTTCTACTCTCTTCCAATTCACATTCTTAGCTTGCGAGGTCCTATCTTGCTTGGTATTGCCTGGAGGCTTTGACCCGCTTGCTTTTATGTCACTGATTACTCCTGTAGAGGGAATTATGGGAACATTAGTTGGTTGATCTACTTTTTGCATTCCTGAACTAGACGTGCAGGGATCTGAACTACTTGAAGGCACATTCGAGTTCACTTTCTTAATACTGGGCATAGAATGGTTTGTATGCTTGGCACTAGGCATAGAACAAGGCATCACAGCTTTACCTTTCGTACCTAAGGATTTAGGACATGTTTCTATTAAACATTCT
Organism: Chrysanthemum seticuspe; assembly: GCA_019973895.1. Classification (NCBI taxonomy): domain Eukaryota; kingdom Viridiplantae; phylum Streptophyta; class Magnoliopsida; order Asterales; family Asteraceae; genus Chrysanthemum; species Chrysanthemum seticuspe. The sequence continues at coordinate 160,356,808 of BPTQ01000008.1, read as the reverse complement.
AGTAGTTCTTGAGATCGTTTGGCCTGAATGCAAGCAAACCTAATTTCACTATCAAGCGGCTTATTTATGAAATCCTCTTCCACAATCTCACGGAGACATTCTAGACTATCCTTAAGGTGAGCAAAATAGTTATGAAACATAAGTTCATTATTCCTAAGATGAGGAGGAATGTATTTAACAGTCACAGTATACTTGCAATCTGAGGATGACTTTGATGCAACATTCTCATTAAAGACAAGTGGCAGCATCCCTTTTTCCTGACTCCTCAGATTCTCAATTTCTTTTTGTAAAGACGTTATTTTTTCGTTGTTCTTGTCACGAGTGACTTTCATTGAATCATATAACTCTTTAAAGTGTCGTTTAACTTTTTCATTTTCTTCTAGAAAACCCTTTAATTGTGAAATTTGGGTTTTCAACTTTCTGATCGTGTTACAATGAGCTTGAATCTATTCGTCACGTTTGTTTATCTGAAAAATTGCATCAAACTCTGGAACATCTGAGGATGTCTTGATATTTGAGGTTTTGACATTTTCTTTAAGATGTTGATATTTTAGTTTCAAATCAAAATGTTCAACTTCTAGTTTAGAAAGATGTTTTACCAAATTATCGTGATCATCCTGATCAATTTTCTCATGCAATTTAGAATTAGTTTTTTCAAGCTCAATGACACGATCATGGGAGACTTTCAGAGCAACAGATAATTCATGAAATTGAGAAGCATTAATGGAACAATTCGTAGCAGTGTAAAACACATCTTGAGTAATGCATTCAGAAATAAGATTCTCATTCAAGGTATGCAAGTTATTCCTCTCAATCTCATTATATTTTAATTCTCGCTCATAGTCACTAACCTCAACTATCATTGCATCAAATTCCTTTTCCATTTCTTTAATATCTGAATCCATCCCCTTTTTAAGACTCTCAAATTGACCTTTTAGTTGTTTAAATAAAGGCATGACCTCAGTTAAATAGCATTCTTTAGTTTGCTCAAAACCCCTTTCCCCTTCAGTTATCCCAGTGTGTGTGATCCTTTTCTTACAAACTTTTCTCAAAATCAACAAATAATTGAAAAATAACATATTGACTGATTAAGGTCTTGCTCTTAGTGGCAATAGTTCTAGGAACTAAATACATTGGTGTATTCGGAGGATACACAGTCGCTGCAGGCACTTTCCTAAGGGGAGGGTTTGTTTCAACAAGATTTTATGCTTTTTGCTTATCTAAGTCCTTTTTCCAGAACACTTGTTCGGGCGTTAACAACGTTTGAGGCTTAAACTTGTTCAAGGAAATACAATTTTCCTTTTTGTAATCATGGGGTTTGATCGTTATGTTATTCTCTTTACATGCAGGATCGTTAAGCTTCTTATCCATTTTCTCCCTAGATGCATCATCTAATTTTCTATCTTCCTCAGTGCACTCAATGCAACTAGGTTTCTGTCTAGGTTTAAGAATCTCATTGTCATCATAGATTACATTTTGAGCAGCTTTTGCTTTCTTACGATACTCAGGGTTGGATTCCTTTTTAATGGGGATACTATGCTTATCGCTTAAGACTCTATGCTTAGTGATCATGTGAGCAGTCTGAATGGTGTTCCCTTGTACGTACAACTTATTTTCAAGCTTGTTTTTCAAAGTTTTTAGATTTAAAAAGTCATTCAAAAGTTTTGATTCCTTAGCATTAAATTCTTGTTTAAGCACTTTAACATTATCTTGAAGCTCATGCTTTTGATTAACAGTTTTAGAAAGCTTTTCTTGTAAGGAGTTTAACTCTTGTATTAACACTTCTTCTCTAAAATTACTTTTTCTGATAATTGTACGCATTTGGTTATCCAACTCCTGCTCACGAGTAGTTAACTCAAACTTAGCACGTGTTCATAAATGGCAACTTGTTCTTTATAGGCATTCAGTTTAGAAATAACAGAATGATCAGGGGCACATGCAGTGTATTCATCAAAAATATAGTCATCATTGACTGCAGAAGATGCATCACTTGGTACAATCTCACTTTCACTTTGTTTCACATATTGATCATATGGGACAACATTGATATTACCCATATTTTCAATATCTGAATCAAAAGTTTCAGTTGATTGTACTTTGTCATGTATCTTTTGCTCATCAACATCATCGTATAGTTTTAATACCTCTGAGATGATTGATTCCTTGGATGGACCAGCCTGTTGTGGTGATGAGACCTTTGGAGAGACCATAGGTGAGATGCTAGCTGATGAGTGTGTAAATACTCATCATTTTTGTTCCTTCTACACTGCAAAAACAGTCAAAAACACTTTGAAAAGTCTCAAAAAGACAGAAAAAAATATTTAGACTGTGTTTTATTCAATAATTGTAAAAATCTAGTCCCTAGTTATTCAAAACATGATAATTTTTCATAAAAGGCCCTCAGGGATTTTCAAGTTGTCAAAATTAGCCTTATAAAGCTCAGTTTTGCAAAATGGCAACTTTAGTCCCTGAAATTTCAAAGATTGACAGAATTTACCCCTGGACATTTTAAATTGGAAAATTAATATTTTTAGTCCTTTGGTAATTCTAACTTGTCAAAATTGGTCCTTGTAATACTTTTGGAAAATTGCAGTTTAGGTCCTTGGATTTTTGGTATTTTACAGAAATAGTCCTTGGAAATGAAAAAAAAATGGAAAATAATTATTTTTGTCCTTGTACTATCGAAGATTGGCAAGATTGGTCCATGTGATAAATTTTGGAAGTTGGCAAGATCACACCTTGAAGAATTGGAAAATTACACATTTGGTCCTTGTGATTAATACCAACCAAACCTGCCTTTTGTTTTTAATAAACCCAAAACAAAAACAAACCCAACCTTTCCCTGCCACACTCAACCACCCTTTTCCCCTTTCCCTGTTTCTCTGATTCCCTCCCAGACACTCAACCCACTCTTCCTCTTTTCCCAAAACCATGTCAAACACGCTTCAACCCTCCCCCACAACCCACATGGGTCTCATGCCAATCCATGGTTGTGATTAGGCCTAGTTGCAATCCAAGGGCCACTAATGGTTTCAAGAAAGCACAATGTCGCTTTTGCTTGTTTTGTCTCAACAAACAAACAGAGAAGCAAGTAGAAAAGAAGAGAAGAAGTGAAGACCTAGCTTTTAGTATAAATAGTCATGTATGCCATTGATATAAGAGTCTTAGTTTTTTTTTATTTTCCAGTCTAGAATTTTATTGTTCTAGTCCTATTTTATTACTGTCATTGTACCCTTTTAATTTTGAATGCAATCTAAGTTTTAGTTTTATTAAGTTTATGCAGAATCTATTTTTTTTACATGTTCTTTAATTTCTGTCAAAATATTGTTAGAAGCATGGTAAAAGTTGTTTTAGCTTGATTTAACTTTTTGTTGATGATGTAGTTTAGTACCCTTGAAATCTCAATCTTTTCAGTTTCAAAAATCCGTTTTAACACTCCAAGGTAGTGTTTGGTTTAAGCTTAAGCTTGGGTCAAAACCCACGTTTACCCATTTTGACCCACTTTGGGTCTTGCACTAGGCAAGTTAGAAGTTGATTCAAAGTTTCCCATTGATTTTCTTGCAAAACGAGTTTTGAAGAAAAAGTCATCTGTTTCTGTTTTGCTGTCCTAACAGCCCAGGTACTTCCCTTTTTAGCTTAATTTTAAGTAGTTTCTAGTTAGGTTTAGGACTTGGTTTTTTTTTTGCAAGTAGTTAGTAGTGCTAGGTTCATCAGTTTGTGCTTATTTTGATATTTGGTGTTTGCTTATAGCTTCGATTTGCCCTTGAAAACCACCTCAAGTCTGCTGTTTGGGCTGTTGGTTCACAGCAGCAGTTTCCATTTTTTGTGCTTATCAATGCTTAAGCTTAGCTTCTTTAGATTCTCTAGGTGCCCATTAGTTAACTTAGTTTAGGTTTAGTTTATCTACAGCTTATTTGGTGCTTACTTGTGCTTATCCATTGCTTATTTGCCCACTTTGCTAGTTTAGGATCCCCCTAGTGTAATTCGTTGCCATCTGCTTTTCCCTTTTATTTTTGCTTTTTGTAGCTTATTAATTCATTTGTAGTTAGCTTATTTTAAATCTATTTTTCTTATTCATCCTTCGCTCTGCTTATTTTTTTTGTTTTTGTAGCCCTTTATTTGCTTATTTTCCTATAATCAGTAGCTTTAGGATTCCCTAGTTTAAATTATGCCAACTGTTTATCCCTTTTCTTTCAACCTACTTTGCTTAGATTTAGTCTCGTTTCAATATTCATTGCTTGCTCTTTCATTAAAATGCTTGTTAAACAATTTTTAAGCTTAATTGGTGTAACTAGCTGATAAGGGGTGTTTGTTGTGTTCTGTCCCAAACAGCCCCTTAGGTCCACTTTGTGTGGAAATAAGCAGTCTTCCCGCTTAGTTTCTACTTTTTCCCAATCTATTCCAGCTTATTAAAGTAGTTTTCATCATGTTTCATGCTTTACACAAGTTGTTTTGTAGTTTTTCTTTTTGTTCTCTTTTGCTGCCAATCATAACCAAACGACCCCTTTCATTTTTTTGTTGCATACCTGCTGTAGATAAGCTGTTTTCAGCTTGATGTCAAGATTTTCAAGTTTAAATTTTGTCAAAGAAGTTTAATTTTGTTCCTTTGTACGATTTGCAAAAGCTGAGAAATCAAAGAAAAACAAAATAAAGTGAACAAAAAGGACAGGGGTGGGATTCGACCCCCTGACCTCCTGCCCCACGATCAGCACCAACACAACACTCCTACACCAATTGCCCTTGGGACTTTTATTGGTCATTGTTTGCATAATTAATCCTTTAAGGACATATGGCAGTTTAGGAATTCAGCTTTCTTTAGCTTATTTTGAGCTTATTTCGCAAAACAACCACCAAGCTTTTTAATTTTCCTAGATTCAGCACTGTTCAAAGTAGTTTCTGTAATTTTTGTAGATTTTTCTAAAAATGTTTAGTATTTTTAATTAATTAATTAGATTAAATTAGTTTTTAATTCGTAATAATAATTTTAGTAGTCATAAAAATAATTTTCTTTTTCCAATAATTTTCTTATGTATTTAGGATTGTAAAAATATAATTTTCATATTTGTAGGCCTTTTATTTCTTAAATCTCACGTTTTATTTTGTATGTTTTAATCGTTTCTAAGTATTTTGCTTTCACGTACTTGTTCTTATAGCTTGTTTAAGCTATTTTCTTTTATTTCCTTAGTTTAATCAATCATCACCCTTTTCCCATTCAGTATCACCCGATCACAGATTCGTTGTATTACAGTTTACACACCTCGTTGGGACTTAACGACCCGGGGATACACTAAACTCTCCTGGATAATTGCATTGCGTTCTCAAGTGATTGACTCTTGTTGACCATTCACCTGGTTAATTTAGGTTGACCGTTTGGGACCGATCAAATTTTGGCGCCGCTGCCGGGGAGGTGTGCTGCGTACTACGAATTTGAAGCATCAGTGTTTTTGAATATACATCCATTGTATATTTACCATCCTTGTTCATATTTTCTTATTATTATTATATAAAAACAAAACGGTTCCCGAAAACATTTTAAAATCAGTTTTCAACGAACACAAAAATCCAAAAAGATTTTCTTTCTTATTTTTACAACATGTTTTTCAAAAATACCAAAAATATTCCTCTTTACCCTCTTACCATTTTGATTCTTCATTTCTTACCCTCTGGAACCCTTTGATTCTTTCTATGTCTTGTCCTCACCTTCTTGGTTGTCAATGGTGTGGTGGCCCTCATAATGATGATAATTGTCTCAGTTTTAGCATGGTAGAGTCAGGAAATGGGTATGTCTATAACCAAGATCCCTATTCTTACCATGACACGACTAATTTATTTCATCAGCTACCACATCATGAGATTCAGACATACTTGTGTGAATTTTTTGGAGGTCCTCACCAAGAATTTGAGTGTCAGACCAGAGACACGTTTTTCTATGAACAAATATCTAATAACACTCTGAACTTTGGAAATGATCAATATCCATGTTATTCACCAAATCAGTCACAACAATCATTTTGTTGTGAGAACTGTGGAGGTCCCCATTTCAGCTCTGATTGTCAAACAGGGAATCCATTTCCTTGTAACAATTACGACTATCCATATCACGACCAACCTCCACAGTGCCAAATAACTCAAACTCCTCAGCAAACCCAACAAGACACTTATCTAGAGCTTCTGGAGTTAGTGAAAAGAACTGAGGAGTTGAGTAAAACAACATTTCGAAATGCTCCCAGTTTTTCTTGTGTATATTGTGGGGGTCCTCATGATGATTATCAATGTCAACCTTCCGGTTTTGACAAATCTCCACTCCCATAATGTCTCGTCATTCAAAGTTCACATGAGAAATCCATGGAAGAATTGCTAGCTGAAGAGCAGGCTGCTAAAATAAATTCCCGAATTGCGTTTGAAAAATCTATTAGGGAATCAATTGCAAAAGAAAAAGCAACCAGATCTAGCTCTCAATTTCATTTTATTCCTGATGACAGTGATGATGAGGATACACTTGATATCCTTCAATTCTATAAAGATTCATCAAGTTCATCAGTTGATATCCCAGCAGTTGAGATTCATTCTCAAACAACTGCTATCACACCCGAAGCTCCCACTCACTCTCTAAAAATGGGGGACGAGCATCTTGACACTGTTCCTGAAAAGGAATCGGACGAATTCATGAAGTCTAGTGTTGAGAACCTTGTCCCAATCCCGAGAGAGTCACAGGGAACTTTTTACCATATGTGTGATATCCCTTCCCCTCTTGAGTGTTCAAAAGATCATTTTGAAACTTTCTTTGATCTTAGCGACGATTGTGCTTCCTATGGAAACATCGAGTATGTTGAGGCATCACTCCCACAGTCTGATCCTCTTCTTGAGGAGTTCACCGATGAACTCACTCACATTAGTCCACTTTCATCAGAAAGTGACGATGGTCTCTTTGATTTCGAAGCCGATCTGGGAGAGATTGAAAGTCTCCCTTATAATGATCGTTCACCCACTTCTTATCCCAACAGTCCAATAGAGAATATTGATCACTTTGTTCCTGAAGCATTCAAAACAACTCTCACTAATCCTCTAGTTGAATTCGACTCTGAATTCACTTTAATTTCTGAGAATCCACTCTTTGATACTCAGATTGAGGATAGTGATGAGTCTACAGTGGAACAAGAATTCACAGATTTACATCTTGTGATTGATTCTCTTCACGAGGAGTTCGCCGGTGAACTCACTCATATCATATCTCCGCCGGAGTATGATAACTTCCACTTTGATCATGACACACCCGGGATATGTCTAGACCAATTGAGCTTAAATGATGAGATTCATGCTATTATGAATTATCCTGTGGGTGATGATGAGTTAGTCATGATATTTATCATGACTTTCTTTCTCTTCTTCACCTATCCCGTGGCTTCTCCTGTTCTTCACTCCTTCGGGAGTGAAGATACCATCTTTGACCCCGGCATTTCCATGTACCATTTGTGAGCCGGGTCTGTCTATGTATATCTCGTCGGTGTGGAACTTTCACGTACTTCAATGTTTATACAAACATTTTTAATGAAAGTCCGATGGAGATTGTTCTTCCACTCTGCTTCCCCATGAACAAATTAATTCGGGGTCGAGTCAAGCTAGCGACTCGGTAATCAAAAACAGTAGTTAAACATGGGTTTTCACCCGTGTGTACCACCCTATTGTGGGGGAGTTGCCCCCGCTGTTATATATAAGTTTTCTAACATCAAAAAAAAAAAAAAAAAAAAAAAAAAAAAAAAAAAAAAAATTTCACAAATAATGGCCGTAGTATTTCCCTTTTACGTTCTATGTTTCGGCATAACCGCCGGTACTTTGAATATTGAGGGCAATATTCATTTCTAGTGTGGGGGGGAATTCTCACGAATTTTATCATGTAATTATAGCACCCAATTCCCCCATTTTTGGCCAAAAATTTTTTTTGGAGTAAGTGTTTTGCACTTACTCAGCTTACGGTTATCAGTCCGCCATGTCTAATAAACAAAAGGATTGGCTAATCCAGGAGCAAACGGCTCTTGGTAAAGATATCTCAAATCCGTTGACGGCTTGCAATTTGCCCAAAATTGTATGGTGTTCAGCTCACCATATCTTTAATTAGTGAAGAGTTGGCTAGCCCGCAAGTTTATGGCTTGTGGTAAAGGCAGTTGGAAAACCATAATTGGTAATCGACTCACCAAAGATATTTTATCTAAGAGTTGGCTAGTCCAGAAGCAAAAGGCTTCTGGTAAAGACAAATCAAATCCGTTGGAAGCTGGTGATTTGCTCAAAATCATTTGGTTATCATTGTACCAAGGTTCTTACTTGAACTGAAACAATTGGCTACTCCAGAAGTAATGGCTTTTGGTAAAGAGATTCAAATCCATTAAGTTTTCTCAAAAGATTGCTAGGGACTAGCAATAGTTTAGTGTGGGGGATTGATGAGTGTGTAAATACTCATTATTTTTGTTTCTTCTACACTGCAAAATCAGTCAAAAACACTTTGAAAAGTCTCAAAAAGACAAAAAAAATATTTAGACTGTGTTTTATTCAATAATTGTTAAAATCTAGTCCCTAGTTATTCAAAACATGATAATTTTTCATAAAAGGCCCTCAGGGATTTTCAAGTTGTCAAAATTAGCCTTATAAAGCTCAGTTTTGCAAAATGGCAACTTTAGTCCCTGAAATTTCAAAGATTGACAGAATTTACCCCTGGACATTTTAAATTGGAAAATTAATATTTTTAGTCCTTTGCTAATTCTAACTTGTCAAAATTGGTCCTTGTAATACTTTTGGAAAATTGCAGTTTAGGTCCTTGGATTTTTGGTATTTTACAGAAATAGTCCTTGGAAATGAAAAAAAAATGGAAAATAATTATTTTTGTCCTTGTACTATCGAAGATTGGCAAGATTGGTCCATGTGATAAATTTTGGAAGTTGGCAAGATCACACCTTGAAGAATTGGAAAATTACACATTTGGTCCTTGTGATTAATACCAACCAAACCTGCCTTTTGTTTTTAATAAACCCAAAACAAAAACAAACCCAACCTTTCCCTGCCACACTCAACCACCCTTTTCCCCTTTCCCTGTTTCTCTGATTCCCTCCCAGACACTCAACCCACTCTTCCTCTTTTCCCAAAACCATGTCAAACACGCTTCAACCCTCCCCCACAACCCACATGGGTCTCATGCCAATCCATGGCTGTGATTAGGCCTAGTTGCAATCCAAGGGCCACTAATGGTTTCAAGAAAGCACAATGTCACTTTTGCTTGTTTTGTCTCAACAAACAAACAGAGAAGCAAGTAGAAAAGAAGAGATGAAGTGAAGACCTAGCTTTTAGTATAAATAGTCATGTATGCCATTGATATAAGAGTCTTAGTTTTTTTTTATTTTCCAGTCTAGAATTTTATTGTTCTAGTCCCATTTTATTACTGTCATTGTACCCTTTTAATTTTGAATGCAATCTAAGTTTTAGTTTTATTAAGTTTATGCAGAATCTATTTTTTTTACATGTTCTTTAATTTTTGTCAAAATATTGTTAGAAGCATGGTAAAAGTTATTTTAGCTTGATTTAACTTTTTGTTGATGATGTAGTTTAGTACCCTTGAAATCTCAATCTTTTCAGTTTCAAAAATCCGTTTTAACACTCCAAGGTAGTGTTTGGTTTAAGCTTAAGCTTGGGTCAAAACCCACGTTTACCCATTTTGACCCACTTTGGGTCTTGCACTAGGCAAGTTAGAAGTTGGTTCAAAGTTTCCCATTGATTTTCTTGCAAAACGAGTTTTGAAGAAAAAGTCATCTGTTTCTGTTTTGCTGTCCTAACAGCCCAGGTACTTCCCTTTTTAGCTTAATTTTAAGTAGTTTCTAGTTAGGTTTAGGACTTGGTTTTGTTTTTTGCAAGTAGTTAGTAGTGCTAGGTTCATCAGTTTGTGCTTATTTTGATATTTGGTGTTTGCTTATAGCTTCGATTTGCCCTTGAAAACCACCTCAAGTCTGCTGTTTGGGCTGTTGGTTCACAGCAGCAGTTTCCATTTTTTGTGCTTATCAATGCTTAAGCTTAGCTTCTTTAGATTCTCTAGGTGCCCATTAGTTAACTTAGTTTAGGTTTAGTTTATCTACAGCTTATTTGGTGCTTACTTGTGCTTATCCATTGCTTATTTGCCCACTTTGCTAGTTTAGGATCCCCCTAGTGTAATTCGTTGCCAACTGCTTTTCCCTTTTATTTTTGCTTTTTGTAGCTTATTAATTCATTTGTAGTTAGCTTATTTTAAATCTATTTTTCTTATTCATCCTTCGCTCTGCTTATTTTTTATGTTTTTGTAGCCCTTTATTTGCTTATTTTCGTATAATCAGTAGCTTTAGGATTCCCTAGTTTAAATTATGCCAACTGCTTATCCCTTTTCTTTCAACCTACTTTGCTTAGATTTAGTCTCGTTTCAGTATTCATTGCTTGCTCTTTCATTAAAATGCTTGTTAAACAATTTTTAAGCTTAATTGGTGTAACTAGCTGATAAGGGGTGTTTGTTGTGTTCTGTCCCAAACAGCCCTTTAGGTCCACTTTGCGTGGAAATAAGCAGTCTTCCCGCTTAGTTTCTACTTTTTCCCAATCTATTCCAGCTTATTAAAGTAGTTTTCATAATGTTTCATGCTTTACACAAGCTGTTTTGTAGTTTTTCTTTTTGTTCTCTTTTGCTGCCAATCATAACCAAACGACCCCTTTCATTTTTTTGTTGCATACCTGCTGTAGATAAGCTGTTTTCAGCTTGATGTCAAGATTTTCAAGTTTAAATTTTGTCAAAGAAGTTTAATTTTGTTCCTTTGTACGATTTGCAAAAGCTGAGAAATCAAAGAAAAAAAAAATAAAGTGAACAAAAAGGACAGGGGTGGGATTCGACCCCCTGACCTCCTGCCCCACGATCAGCACCAACACAACACTCCTACACCAATTGCCCTTGGGACTTTTATTGGTCATTGTTTGCATAATTAATCCTTTAAGGACATATGGCAGTTTAGGAATTCAGCTTTCTTTAGCTTATTTGAGCTTATTTCGCAAAACAACCACCAAGCTTCTTAATTTTCCTAGATTCAGCACTGTTCAAAGTAGTTTCTGTAATTTTTGTAGATTTTTCTAAAAATGTTTAGTATTTTTAATTAATTAATTAGATTAAATTAGTTTTTAATTCGTAATAATAATTTTAGTAGTCATAAAAATAATTTTCTTTTTCCAATAATTTTCTTATGTATTTAGGATTGTAAAAATATAATTTTCATATTTGTAGGCCTTTTATTTCTTAAATCTCACGTTTTATTTTGTATGTTTTAATCGTTTCTAAGTATTTTGCTTTCACGTACTTGTTCTTATAGCTTGTTTAAGCTATTTTCTTTTATTTCCTTAGTTTAATCAATCATCACCCTTTTCCCATTCAGTATCACCCGATCACAGATTCGTTGTATTACAGTTTACACACCTCGTTGGGACTTAACGACCCGGGGATACACTAAACTCTCCTGGATAATTGCATTGCGTTCTCAAGTGATTGACTCTTGTTGACCATTCACCTGGTTAATTTGGGTTGACCGTTTGGGACCGATCACTAGCCATGAAGATTGTTTGTGCAGTAGGTTCATCATCGACATCAGAGTTAAATGCATCACAGTCAGCTACTTGAAAGGCATTTTGATGATTATGACCTATTTCCTGAATTGGCTGTTCATCAACGCCAACATCATAGGTTTTGGCATTTCCCTCAGCAAGAAACAACAACTCCTCTTCATCCAAAGCTGCTCCATTATCCTGAGCTTGCACAAGTAACATCTTTTCTCTGAAGTATTCTGCATTCTGTGGACGATTTGGAGATGTGCAGTTTCTTGCAATATGTCCCTCACCACCACAGTTGTAGGACTTGACTTGCTTTGCTTGTCCTTGATTTGGATTCATTCCACGATACTGATTTGCCACATATCCTCTACCAACTCCACCTCTTCCCTGTTCATACTGCCTTTCTTGAACTGGTTGCACCATAACCTTCCCATCTCTGACAGTAGCTTGATTGTGTGGATTGGATGCTGTTCTGACGAACTTGTAAAAAGCTGTAGAGTCATTTGACGAACTTGTTTCTCCATGCTTAGATTTGAACTGTTCAAGAATCCTTCGTTCAAACATAGCATGTCTCTCATTCTGAAGAAGGAAGGCATACAGTTGCTCATAGTTTGTATTCTTCAATCCTTTGGTTAGCTTCACAGAGGTGACAAACTTATGCCATTCGGGATTCATGTTGTTCACAAACTTTGAGTTCAGCTGAATATTTGGCATAGTCATTTTGATATTCCTCATATCATTCACAAGCTTGTGGAATCTCACGTAATATTCATAGATACTCTCTTCTGGTTTCATCTTGAAGTGCTCAAATTCATCATACAGCTGTGATTCTCTGTCTTCCTTAGTCAATTCAGACCCCCAGAGAAGCATCTTGACATTATCCCAAACAGCCTTGGCTTCTGTGTGGTGATTGATAAGCTTGTAGATATCTTTTGGAAGACCTTGAAGTATAATGTTTGAAGCCCTGATATCAGCATCGAATCTCTTTTTCTCCTTATCACTGAGCTCATCATACGTCTTTGGTCTGTCCAAACCAAAGATCATGGTTCCATCTGCAGCAGTATCAATTATGTCTCTTGTAGTCTCAATCTGATATGGTCCTTCATCAATAGACTTGAGAATGTTGACTCCATTTTCCTTTCCAAGACAGTACAACCTGATTCGTTGAGCCCATGAGTCATAGTCAGTTCTGTCAAGCATGGGTGGACGAGTGTCTGAACCAGCTGCTTGAACATCCTCAGCAACAGTGGAGATGATTGTAGGTACGTTGGTAGACATGTTTACAGATTTCACGGGATTTTATAACTCTATGATTAAACCGGGAAATAGATTCTTTCACGAGATTTTACTAAATCAAGAGAAAACCGTATTAGAAACAAAAGTTCAACCAATTCGCTAAGTAATCCTTGAACCAAGTTGCTAAGCACCAAGTCGCTAAGTAGCAACTCGCTAAACCTCAAGTTGCTATGAATCAAGTCGCTAAGACTAAGTCGCTAAGACCCAAGTCGCTGGCCACAAATTGCTAAATCACCAAGTCGCTAAATATTCAAGTCGCTAAAGAGCAACTCGCTAAGTATCCAAATCGCTAAGAGACAACTCGCTAAGAACTGTAAGTACAAGTCGCTAGAAATAATGAAAGCAAGTCGCTAGCCGTAGTGGACAATCCACTAACTTGTACTGTTTGTCGGCTTGTCTCAATAGACAAGTCGCTACGATCAAGTCGCTACGACTAACACTACAAATCGCTAGAAATTACTGAAGCAAGTCGCTACGAAGAAATTCACAACGAGACTCAAGTCGCTAACATGAAAAACTTCAAAAACACACTTTTCAATCCAAAACTAGTCCAACCACAGTGATTCAAGCTTTCCAAATCAAAACCCAAGCACTTACAATGATTCTAAACATAAAAGTACACCCAAAATTCAAACTTTAACACAAGAAATGATCCAAATCATGCAAAAACCACTAAACTTTTTCAAACTCAAAAACCATCTAAAACCACTAGAAATCCAAGGATATGTAAGAGAGATGATCAAACCATGGCTCTGATACCATTTTTAACATATTGGATTTCACAAACACATCATAACATGATCACAAGTAGGCGTATAATTCAAGGTTTTAGAGAGAGAAATAGTTAGAGGTTTGGGAACTTAGTGAGAGAAAATGAAAGTATTATTATGAGCTCCAACTCTCTACCTTGGGAGGTAGAGAGTATTTATAGTCTTACACAAATCGCCACCTACGGGCTGTGGATCAGGCATACAGTGGGTAAAGACCCGTCCATCCTCCATGGTGATACTTAACTAAATACTACTTAACTTATAATAACTACGACTACAAGCTTTCTAACGATTACAAATACTTGAGGTGACCGACACTTTAATAACTGGATTTACTAAATCCTAACATGAACACTAGATAAAGAGCTAGAGTCCGGGTCATCAACAGTACGAATGTCCTCAGATGAGACATCAAGACCTGAAAGGTCATCAAGAATTGGATAAACACTACCAACCGGAGAAAGGCCACCTGGCATAAAGGAATGAACATTAACTTGACCCTTCCCCTTCCCAATAGAATAAGCAACAGTAATGACGACATCCTTCATAACAGGCGCAGGGGAACTACGAATAAGCAAGCAAAGAACAAGTAAATAAAAGAAAAAAATAATAATAACGAAAAAATATATATAAAAAAAATAAAATAAAAAACAAACCTAGAAGGAGAACCATCAGAATGGAGCAAACGAAAACCAGATTCAGTGGGCATCCCAGCTTCATAAAGGGGAGTAGTTGATAATAAAGGAGAAGAAGAAGAATGACTGGGCAAAGCATTTAAACAATATTCAAGAGTTTGCGAACTTTGAGCTAGCAACTTCTTAATGGACTCTGAAGACTTACCACCAATAGAGGCCCTACTAGAATTGTTAATGTAACGTATTGGATTTCACATACACATCAAACCAAACACAAAGTAGGCGTATAAGATGATTCTAGAGAGAGAAAGTTAGAGGTTTAGGGAACTTTAGTGAGAGAAAGAAAAATCTTATTATGAGCTCCAACTCTCTACCTTGGAAGATAGAGAGTATTTATAGTCTTACAATAAAACGCCACACAACGGGCTGTGGATCAGGCATACAGTGGGTAAAGACCCGTCCATCCTCCATGGTGTTACTAAACTAAATACTACTTATCTTAAAAGAACGACGACTATGAGCTTTCTAATGATTACATATACTTGAGGTGACCGACTCTTTAATACCTGGAATTTCTAATTCCTAACAATCTCCCCCTAAGGGAGGTCACCTCAAACATATAATAAAATTACATTGAGTACATACAGATATTACATTAACAATTGTTCTTGCATTCTTGATGTAGTACTTTGCTCTGAAGCTCGTAGTCATTGATTCTTCTCATTGCATGTTTGGTTAATCCAAGTGGAGGTCTTTTACTGATCCACGTGATGATAATTTTGAGCCAGCTTTTGAGATCATCAGCTAACAAAAATCTCTGAGACATCCATTGTGGTGTTGGTATTATGTGATGTTGTGACTTTCGGACCGACATGTTCACATTCTGGATCATGAAATCTTCTCATCAAAGTAGCGGAAGCTTTCGTTGATTCATGATATTGGCAGTAGCGTAGCAGAAGCATGGGGTGAAAATATCAGAGTCATTGATGCACTTATCATGATTTCATGAGAAATGAGTGTATTGTGGGAGCATGCGGCTATGGATTGACCGCTTCATTCTGATCAGCTGAAAACGTCGGGTGTACCTGCATACAACAATTAGTAATAAAGCGCACGAAAGTGTCTTTGATCACTTTCGTTGAATTGAGGTACACGGCCCACGGTTCCCCGTTGATCAGTACAAGTACTGCCTGTAATCAGGTATAATTCCGAAGAATTTCCTTGACAGGGTTTCGCAGCTGCTCTAGCTATTCTAAAACTGGAACGTCTCAAAGAAGACAACACAGAGTGAGTGAACCAACGAATAGAAATTCACTGATTGATGAAAAGATTTGAAAAACAATCATGTATTGCTCAATAGAAATTGTTTTTGCAATACAACGAAGGTTTTAATGAAAATCAATTATCAATCATAAAACACCTTTTGATTTGAAATATTCGAACACGGTCGATGTGCTAAAGAAAAGAGTTTTTAAGCACAACGACCGGTTTTTCAAAGGTATCCGTCAATCCATAACCTGAACCAGGATTGATTCAAAAGATTGAATCGCCCCATTGTTTCTATTCAGTTGTCGCATGGTTGATCTATTTGATAGATCTCACATGCCACCCACCAGGAGCTTGTTTGATGTTGGCTCCATAAGGCTTTCCATCTTCATTGTGAATATGTTTGCATATCACTCAGATGTTCTGGAAATACAACAAGGATAATGCATAGGACTCAAGATATAATCTCTCTTTCCACATTGTGTGAAAAAGAGAGTCTTCATTGAAAGTGTCCTAATGAGATTTATAGATGATCTCGTGGCTCTAGACTCAATTTGTGCATATTTGAATCCTGTATCGGAGACTAGGGAGAGGGTCTCCTTCTTCAATATCAACAATCTCTAAGAGAAAGTCGATAGATAATGTAGGTTCCCCGTGAGAATGAAACAAGCCCTTTTAAGAGGAACTTGAGTGGTTTTGGAAGTTGTAGTGCATAGCGTCACTGGGTCCATGACGTCTTGTCTTCAATACCGATGTTACCATCAGTAACATATGAATTGTACCCGGTTTCTGCCCTATGGTTGAAAAAATGGAGGGCTATTTCTTTTCACCCTTTTCTCATTCAATTCTTTTTCATTATTCAACCCCTTCAGTTCTTACCGAGACTTCATAGCAAGAACCTTGTTGGGCTTATTCCAGTACTTGCTCTGTCTCAGTCCGCACTCTTCCCATATCTCATTTTTCTCCTTTTATCATCATACCTAAGGACTTCTACACTAACTAGTGGATTGTCCCTGGGTTGATCCCTCCGGTTCTGGCGGATCATGGGAACAAATACCTAACCTTATCATCCTTATATCACCATACATAAAGTAAAGTTGGTCGGTCTATTTGGTATTGTTCATCTGCCATTGGAACCAATTGAAAACCATTTGAAAATCAATCCAGATACTTATGATATATTATCAAAGCATTTTGTACCTGAATTGTTTTTGATATTTTTAGAACAAGAGCTCCCCCTCAACATGTACATCAAGTGTTTGAAATCGTTTTGCACATGGAGGCAAGAGAAAGAGTTAACTTCTTTGAATTCTATTTTCTAAAAGATATCAACATCACTTCTCTAATCAAATCAAGTAGATAAAGCATTTTGGGGAAGGATGAGGTTTTCAAAGTTTTGCTCCCCCTCAATATGTGCTTCGAGGTTTGAAAAGAGTTTTGCACATACTAGAGGGAACCTGCACATTGAGATACATGATCACGTTTTAAATCATTGTGGTTTAAGATAGATGCTCCCCCTCAACATGTGCATGGAAAATTTGAAATCGTTTGGCACATGTGGGAAGGAGAGCTTGTACATCCTTATAAAACCATTTACCGAATTATCAGTTTAAATCCAATTTAAATCACAAATTCTCCCCCGATCACAATTATCAAATCCTTTGAGATTTGTGATCTCTTGTAGATTTAAATTGATTTTGAAAGCTTTTAAGGAGAATTGTGACTTGATTATGAAAGCGTTTTAACTGATAAGGATCGGATTTTAAGACTTTAAACTCCATTGATTAAACATGCATGAATATCTTTTGAAAATAATTGAATGACAAATAACTTTTTAATTTAATTGAAATCATTCTCCCCTTCAATCAATGACATAGGTTGTTGATTGAGAGATAGATATTTTGACAGATAAGTCCAGATGATTATCAAAAATAGAGTCCGAGTTATTTTTCAAAGCAGTTAGTTTTCAGCAGATGAATGTTAATAGAATCTGAGCATGGAATTTTGAAAAACATGATAAAGTATGGCTCTGTTCTTTCTTTGAAAAGCGGGTTACTGCCTGAACTGACAATAAACCATTTATTCTCTTTCTCCCAAAAATAATTTTTGATTTTTTGATTTTTTTTTTTCGAACAGAATCTAAAGTCCCGTACCATTCTTTGAATGACAGCACAAAGACTGTAGATATTATCGAATCGAGAAAGACATGACAAAAATGACAATATTTTTGAAGATTTTTCGAATTTTTCAAATTTTTTATGGATTTTGAGAGTTTTATATTTTTCTATTTGATTTTTGAAGGTTTTATAATTTTGTATTTTGTTTTTCGAATAGATATATACAAGAGATAGATGAAGGAAACCTTTTACTCCTCGTCTTCCTCCTGAAGACGTTTGAGTGTTTCTGGTTGAAGGCTTTTCAAGCCAAGTCGTGGAAGAATAAACTCAAAACGTTCTCTTGGAAGAGCTTTGGTGAAGATGTCTGCTAACTGGTAATCAGTCATCACAAAGTAAAGTTCCACCACACCGTTTTCAACTTGCTCCCTGATGAAATGATGTCGAATGTCGATGTGCTTTGCTCTTGAGTGTTGTACGTTGTTGCATGAGAGAGCAATAGCACTTTTATTATCACAGTACAGAGGGATTTTGTTAAATTCAAAGCCATAGTCAGATAATTGGGATCTCATCCATAGGATTTGAGCACAACAAGATGACATGGCTATGTATTCAGCCTCTGTAGAGGAAATAGAATTACTCATTTACTTCTTTGAAGACCAGCTCACAAGCTTATCACCCAAAAACTAAGCACCTCCAGACGTACTTCGACGAGTATCTTGACATCCTGCATGATCAGCATCTGCATAGGCTGTTAGTGACATACCGGTGTCCTTCGGGTACTAAAGTCCCATATTGGTGGTTCCTTGGAGATACCGAAAGACCCGTTTAACCGCTTCAAGGTGCTTTTTAGTAGGCTTAGCCTGGTATCTAGCACACATGCACACAGCGAACAAGATGTCTGGTCTACTAGCTGTGAGGTACATCAGGGATCCAATCATACTACGATATTTCGTTTGGTCTACCATGATCCCTGAGTGGTCCTCATCAAGCTTGGTTCGTTCAATCATGGGAGTGTCAACAGGGTCACTAGATTCAAATCCAAATTTCTTTAAAATCTCATTTGCATATTTAGATTGATTTATGAAGATGCCTCCGGGACTTTGTGAAATTTGTAATCCCAAGAAAAATGACATTTGTCCCATCATTGACATTTGAAATTTTGAACCCATTTCATTTGAAAAAACGGTCACACTCATTGGGGTCAGTCGAGGCAAAGATGATATCATCAACATAAATTTGAACATGAATTAAATGTTTGCCTGACTTCCTGGTGAACAATGTTGGATCAACTGCTCCTTTGCTAAATCCGGTAGATAGAATAAACTTTGATAGCGTATCATACCATGCCCTTGGAGCTTGCTTTAAAACGTAAAGATCCTTCTTCAAACGATAAACGTGAGTAGGATGCTCTTGATTCAAAAATCCTTCCGGTTGGCTGACGTAGACGACTTCTTTAAGATCTCCGTTCAGAAATGCCGTCTTTACATCCATCTGATAGACTACCATGTTCTTACTAGCAACATTAGCCAAAAAGATTCTGATTGCCTCAATTCGAGCAACAGGAGCAAAAGATTCTTCAAAGTCAATACCCTCCTCTTGACGGTATCCTTTAGCAACTAATCGAGCCTTGTTCTTCAACACATCACCATGCTCATCAAGTTTCACTTTGAAGATCCATTTTAGAGCAATAATCATAGCACAATCTGGAGCAGGTACTAATTCCCATACATCAAGTCGATCAAACTCATGAATTTCTTCTTGCATGGCATTGAACCAGTTGTCTTCATTCATGGCAGTTTTAACATCTTTTGGTTCGATCTTAGAGAGTACGGAGTTGAAGAAGCACCATAAGGCATCGGTTGCAAGTTGTTTCCGTGTTGATACAGGACGAGAGGGATTTCCAATGATGTTGTCTAATGGATGATCGTGAGTCCATTTTCTAAGGTGTTCATGTGGCAGTTGTTGAGGGACTGAGGTAGAAGAGTCGATGTCTCCTGAAGAACATGGTTCTGATGATGATTCAGGAGCAAATATGTTTTCAAATGGAGCATCTTCAGGAGTAGCAAAGGGATTAACTTCATCATTGATGCCAGAAACAGTTCCATGATGTAAATTCGAAGATTGATGATTTGTTGATGAGACTGAGTTATCAGCAGCAGGCGCTTCTTGACTTAATGATATTGAGACTGAAGGATTGACTTCATTCTCAGGGATATGAGCAGCCTCTGTTGTGGGAATCGACAGTTCATTAGCACTTGGCTCATAGAGTTCATCAAACATTAGATCAAACAATTTCTTCAAATCATCTTCAGTAGGAGGTACATATGGAATAGCAGGAGAGGAATTTGGTACAAGGGATGAACCAATGGGACTGTTTTGAAGTGCGGGTCCAGAACTGGGTTGTCCAGGAGCCATTTGACCGGTCAGCTCATCAAACGTGACGTGAATTGTTTCCATGATATTTCGAGTTCTCTTGTTGTAGATTCGGTATCCTTTTCTGTTTGGTGCATAACCTACAAATACTCCAATGTCTGCTTTAGCTTTAGGTTTGCCTAAATCTTGTCCCTCATTAGTTGGATAACACAATGCACCGAACACACGAAGGAATGAAAGATTAGGTTTTCTGTTGTGGACAAGTTCATATGGAGTTTTTCCATGAGCAGTGTGAATCAGGGATCGATTTTGGGTGTAGCATGCAGTGGCGATGGCTTCACCCCAGAGAAACATTGGAACTTTTGAGTAAATCAGCATTGTCCTTGCGGCTTCCACAAGAGTTCGATTTCGTCTTTCAACTACACCGTTCTGTTGAGGAGTTCGAGGAACACTTCTTTGATGACTGATTCCAATACTTTCATAAAACTCACTAAGTTGTTTGTTAACAAACTCAGTTCCATTGTCTGTGCGGATGATTCTGACCATTTTGCTAAGACGAACCTGCAGCTGTTTGATGAGTTTGATGATGATATCTGGAGTTTCATCCTTTGTCTTTAAGAACTTTACCCAGGTGAATCTAGAGAAATCATCAACCACAACTAACACATATTTCTTCCCAAAGATATTCTGCACTCTCATGGGTCCACATAAGTCCTTGTGAATTGTATGAAGAACTTCTGTGACAGAGTTAGTAGGTTTGGGTTTATGGGCATACTTCTTGCTTTTTCCGAATTGGCATGCTGAACAAAGATGATCCTTTTCATACTTAAGTCTAGGTAAACCTACAACTAAGTCCTTTCTGGAGAGATCATTGATGGTGCCGAAGTTCAAGTGATTGAGACGATGATGCCATAACCATGACTTTGTTTTAGAAGCCTTTGACAACAAGAAAATTGGAGAAGACTTCATCATATCTTCGATAGAGATGGTGTATAGATTTGAACCACTTGAACCTCTTAAAAGTTCCTTACCATTAAGTTCTCTAACGAAACAAGTATGTTTTCTGAAGGCTACTTCTAGATCAGAATCGCAGAATTGACCAACAGAGAACAGGTTATGACCCAGACCTTCTACATAATATACCCTGGAGATAACACTTTTACCAACAACATAATCTCCATAACCCATAATAGCACCGAAATGATCATTCCCGAATCTAACTGTCCCGATGAATTTTCTCACGAAGTTCATGAGCCGCGACCGGTCGCCAGTCATATGCTTGGAACAGCCTGAGTCCAGGTACCACAAAACGATTTGAACGATCTGCAGTTGAACACAGACAAGAATGGATAACTGGATAATTGGGATCCCCATGCAAGAATGGGTTCCATTTGGTTAATAACAATGGTTGGAACACCCACATCAGAAATAGAAGCATTCATATCAGAAATTGAGGCAATGGAATCATTATGAATAGATGCAGTACTAGTGTCTGTATTTGCCCTATTCAAAGTGTGCTCACTTCTTAAGGGAATAGTTCTACCAGTAGGCATCCATTTTCTAGTGGGCGTTCCCTGATTAACCTTATGGCCCACAGGTATCCATTGATAACCTATCTTACTAAATGTTCTTCCTGTGGGTTTCCACTGTTTTCTAACTCTCTTTCGCCTTTGGCTTTTAGCCTTTTTAACATGATTTTTTGCATTAGTAATATTAACTGAGGGTATGACAGCATTAGACAAAACATTCACACCACATTCATGATTAGAAACAGAATTCAAGCAGACATCATTACAAGGTATGCAAATAGTATCAGAATTCAAATTAATTACAGTACGCCTATGGCTAATACTAGAATCAACACGATTCGTTTTATTCGACTCAAGCTTAAAGTTCCTAGGTTGGTCTTCTACTCTCTTCCAATGCACATTCTTAGCTTGCGAGGTCCTGTCATTCCTTGTATTGTCTTGAGACTTTGACCTGCTCGCTCTAATGTTACTGATTACTCCTGTAGAGGGAATGGGAACATTAGTTGGTTTTGCTACTCTTTGCTTCTCCTGTTTAGATGTGCTGGGATCTGAACTACATGCAGGCACACTAAGGTTCACTTTCTTAACACTAGAAGTGCTGGGATTTGTACTCCTAGAAGGCACACAAGAGTTCGCTTTTTTAGCTTTAATAGATCTGGAATCTGAACTACTTGAAGGTATACTACAGTTCACATTCAAAACATCGGGCATCGAATGGATATTATACTTGGCACTAGGCATAGAACACGGAATCAAAGGATTAACTCTCTCACCTAAGGACTTAGGGCATATTGTGATTAAGCATTCTAGAATTTCTTGAGATCGTTTGGCATATAAGCATGCATGCCCAATTGCATTGTCAAGTGGTTTCTCTAACTTATCCTCTTCAACAATCTCACGGAGACATTCTAGACAATCCTTAAGGGATGAGAAATATGTTTGAATAGCAAGTTTGTTATTCCTGAGAAGAGGGGGGACATATTTCACAGACAAATCATATTTATTACAAGAGTGAACCTTTGATACACCATTCTCCCCATTGGTCATTGGCATTTTCCCTTTTACCTGACTCTTCAGATTCTCAATTTCCTTTTGCAATGAAGCTATTTGTTCGTTGTTTTTGTTACGAGTGACCTTTATTGATTCAAATAACTCAT
Source organism: Chrysanthemum seticuspe (assembly GCA_019973895.1). Classification (NCBI taxonomy): domain Eukaryota; kingdom Viridiplantae; phylum Streptophyta; class Magnoliopsida; order Asterales; family Asteraceae; genus Chrysanthemum; species Chrysanthemum seticuspe. The sequence goes on along the minus strand of BPTQ01000008.1, from coordinate 160,334,070 downwards.
TGAAATGACGTTTAACCTTTTCATTTTCTTCTAGAAAACTTTTTTTTTCCTTTTGTAATTCATTTACTAAGTTTTGAAGATGAAACGTTTGAGAATTCTGAGAATCTAAAGGAGGAGGCATTTGGGAGCCAGTCACATTGTTCTTTTCACCCTTTAATTGAGAGATTTGGGCTTTCAATTTTCTGATCGTGTTACAATGAGCATGAATCTGTTCATCACGTTTGTTTATTTGAAAAACTGCATCAAACTCTAGAGCATCTGAGGATGTCTTGATATTTGAAGTTTTTACATTTTCTTTAAGATGTTGATATTTTAGTTGTAAATTAAAATGCTCAACCTCTAATTTAGAAAAATGTTTAACCAAATTGTCGTGATCATCCAGTTCAATTTTCTCATTTAGTTTAGAATTAGTCTTTTCAAGCTCAATGACACGATCATGGGAGACTTTCAGGGCAACAGATAATTCATGAAATTGAGAAGCATTAATAGAACAATTTGTAGCAGTGAAAAACACATCTTGAGCAACACATTCAGTAATAAGAGTCTCATTTAATGTATGCAAGTTCTTCCTCTCAATCTCATTATATTTTAGTGCTCGCTCATAGTCACTAACCTCAACTATCATTGCATCAAATTCCTTTTCCATTTCTTTAATGTCTAAATTCATTCCCTTTTTAAGACTTTCAAAATGATCTTTTAGTTGTTTAAAGAAAGGCATGACTTCAGTTAAATAACATTCTTTTGTTTGCTCAAAACCCCTTTCCCCTTCAGTTATACCAGTGGGTGTGATCCTTTTCTTACAAGTTTTCTCAAAATCAACAAATAGTTGAAAAATAACATATTGACTGATTAAGGTCTTGCTTTTAGTGGCAATAGTCCTAGGTACTAAATGCATTGGTGTATTTGGAGGATACACAGTCGCTGAAGGCATTTTCCTAAAGGGAGGGTTTGTTACAACAAGATTCTCTGCTTTTTGTTTATCTAAATCCTTTTTCCAGAACACTTGTTCGGGTGTTAACAACGTCTGAGGCTTAAACATGTTCAAAGAAATCCAATTCTCCTTCTTGTAATCATGGGGTGTGATATTTATTTTCTTCTCTTTACATTTAGGATCATCTAATTTCTTGTTCATCTTTTCCCTAGAGACTTCATCTGATTTCTTATCTTCCTCAGTGCACTCAACGCAACTAGGTTTCTGTCTAGGTTTAAGGATTTCATTGCCATCATAAAGAACCTTATGAGCATTTCTAGCCTTTTTAATGACCTCTGGATTTGGTTCCTCAACAAGGGGAATGCTATGCTTATCGCTTAAGACTCTATGCTTAGTGATTAAGTGAGCAGTCTGAATGGTATTTCCTTGTACGTACAACTTATTTTCAAGCTTGTTTCTCAAGGTTTTTAGATTAGAAAAATCATTCAAAAGTTTTTATTCCTTAGCACTGAATTCTTGCTTAAGCATTTTAACATTTTCTTGAAGTTCTTGTTTTTGCTTAGCAGTTTTAGAAAGCTTTTCTTGTAAGGAGTTTAACTCTTGTGTTAATACAAATATCGTCATTAAACGTTATTTATATTTTTGATCTTTACCTAAGTTTTGTTAACGACAAAAGTAAATTTAATTTGTATAAAAGCTTAAAGCTTGTCAAGTTTAATAGATATTAAAACAAGCTTTTTCAAACAATATATTCATCATTCAAACATTTACATTTATGATTAGTAACATCTTGATATGACTCTAATCATTATGTATGTTAGTAGTTTTTAGAATGTGTTAGGTTCTTAAAACCAAATACTACTTAAGTACTTGCATATTTCTAAAAATAGAAATACAACACATGACATCATGTGATGCATCATGGAAATCATTGGAAGATTTTATTAGATATTTTGTGTGGATTTGTACTCTTCACATCTTGCACAATCTCACTTAGATAGAGTTGACTTTGGCAAGATTTGATATCTTGGTTTTCAGACACGGCGGTACCAAATTGGTACACGGGCGGAACCCTTTAAAGGGTTCCGCCGTCCGTGGACGCTCCTGTCCATTTTGGCTATAAATAGCAATGCCAAGCCAAGTAGTTTTTCATCCCTTTCTAATATACTCTCATACATATCTTCTCTCTAACCTTTCTAACTCAGTTTCATATCATATTAGTGATCTCTTTTGTAGCAAAGAAGATCAAGTCACATTCAAGCTTCAACGAGAAGTTGGAAGTCTTGTTTGTTTAGTGTTGTATGATCTAGTGTTGATTCATACTTCATTGTTGTATTAAACCATTATAATCTTGTGAGTGTGAGTGGTTAGTATTTTAGTCCTCAAAATACATTGTGTGTGGGAGTAGTTGTACCCTTGGAAAGAACTCGACATCTAGCTTAGTGTCGGAAATAGTGTAAGCGAAGTGTAAAGGTTTTCTCCGCCGGTGAAAGGAGCTTGTTGACTAGTGAAGTTAAACTCTCGAGTGTGAGACTCGGGGAGTGGAGTAGGGCAAGGAGAAAGAGTCCTTGTAGACCGAACCACTATAAACAACTTGTTGTGGTTTGATCATTTCTTTCCTTATTTACTTATTACATATTGCTTGCATATTTCATTAACATACTCAAGATCAATATCAATTGATCTTTCAATAAGTTTCAAAACAAAGTTTTTAATTGGTAAACTATTCAACCCCCTTCTAGTTTTCTACAATTGGTACCAGAGCCTCGTTGCTCAAGAATTTCTAAAATAATTTGTATTTTATAAACTTGAAACGATCCATGGATTCTGAAAACTTTAAAGAAGGGCAATCTATGCAAAGACCACCACTCTTTGAAACCAATGGATTTATCTATTGGAAAAACCGTTTTGAAACATATGTAAAATCAAAAGATATAGATCTTTGGTTTGTTACTGTTAAAGTGGATTTTAGCTCTACAACAAAGGATATTCTATTGATGAACAAAAGAAATTAGTTGCTAAAAATAATGAAGCTAAAATGATGCTTTACAATGCTTTACCTAGAAAAGAATATGAAATAATTTTTATGTGTGAAACCGCCAAAGATATTTGGGAATCTTTGATTATTACACATCAAGGTAATTCACAAGTCAAGGATAACAAAATTGATCTTCTTGTTCAACAATATGAACAATTTGTTATCCCTGAAGATGAAACCAATGATTGTGGATTTGCTCGCTTTAATACTATTATTACATCACTTAAAGCACTTGATGAATCTTTTCGTAGTAAGAACTTTGTTAGGAAATTTCTTAGAGCACTCCATCCCAAATGGAGAGCTAAAGTGACCGCTATTGAAGAATCAAAAGATCTCTCAAAAATGTCACTAGACGAGCTAATCGGTAACCTCAAAGTACACGAAATGGTGATGGAGAAAGATTCGGAGATCATCAAAGGAAGAAGGGAGAAGATGAAATCCGTTGCTCTAAAAGCAAAGGCGGAGTCAAGTGATGATGACGAATCTTGCTCCGGTAGTGAAGATGAGGAATATGCCATGGCCGTTAGAGATTTTAAGAAGTTCTTTAGAAGAAGAGGAAAGTTCGTAAGACAACCTCGAGAAGAAAAGAAGCCATTCCGAAAAGATCGGGATGACAAAAAGGGTAAAGGTGAAAGAAAGTGTTTTAGATGTGGTGATGCAAATCATCTCATAGGAGAATGTCCCAAGCCACCTAAAAGCAAAACTCAACGAGCTTTTGTAAGTGGTGCTTGGAGTGATAGTGAAGACGATGAAGAATCAAGCAAGGAAGAAATCGCTCTAATGGCACATGAGTCAAATGAGGTATGCTTGAAAGTTGGATTGGAACCTGATGAGTGGATAAAAGATAGTGGATGCTCACGGCATATGATGGGCAACAAAAGTCTCTTCTCATCATACCAAGAGTATGACGGAGGTAATGTCACTTTTGGTAGTAATCTCAAAAGCAAAATCATTGGCAAAGGTACGATCGCTCATAACTCCCTAACTATTGAAAATGTTGCTCATGTGGATAGGTTAGGATTTAATCTACTTAGTATTAGCCAACTATGTGATAAAAAGTATAAAGTACTATTTGATGAAAATGGTAGTAAAATACTAAAAGATGGTATCACCATAGCTAAAGGAGTTAGGAAAAATAACATATACGTCATGAAAATAGATAAAACATATAATGACAAACTTTGCCTAACAACATTAGACGATAGCTCATCTCTTTGGCATAGACGCTTAGGTCACGCTAATATGAGACTTATACAAAACCTATCTTCAAAAGAGTTAGTTAGGAATTTACCAAAACTAAAATATGACCAACACTTTTGCGACGCTTGCAAAATTGGTAAACAAACCCATAGTAGTCACAAATCTAAAAATATGGTGTCCACATCTAAGTGTCTAGAATTATTACACATGGACTTGTTTGGACCATCCGCTATAAGAAGCTACGGAGGCAACTTATACACTTTGGTCATAGTAGATGATTACTCAAGGTTTACTTGGACGTTGGTTTTGAAAACCAAAAATGAAGCCTTTGATAAATTTGAAATTCTTAGCAAGAAAATTCAAAATCTTCTAGGTGTCAAAATTGTGTCGATCCGAACGGATCATGGTCGTGAATTTGACAACGAAACTCAATTTGGAAACTTTTGTGATACAAATGGTATAACACATAACTTTTCCGCTCCACGAACACCTCAATCAAATGGAGTAGTAGAACGTAAAAATAGAACAATTCAAGAAATGAGTAGAACAATGCTTAATGAACAAAACATTCCTCAAAAGTTTTGGTGTAACGCCGTTGACACTTCTACATATATTTTGAATAGAGTCTTAATACGTCCTTTCTTAAACAAAACACCATATGAGCTTTATAAAGGTAAAAAGCCAACGTTAGGATATTTTAAGGTCTTTGGTTGTAAATGCTTTATTCTTAATACTAAGGATTATCTCACCAAGTTTGACCCAAAGTCTTATGAAGGTGTATTTCTAGGTTATTCTCAAACTAGAAAAGCTTATATCGTCCTTAACAAAGAAACAATGATAGTCGAGGAATCGTTGAACATAACATTTGACGAAAGTCCACCTCCCTCTAAGACATCACCTTTGGTAGATGATGACTTAGTTGAAAGTCAAATAATAGAAAGTCAAATTAATGATAACAAGGAAGATGAACCATTAAATAAAGAAATTATAAACATCAAAGAATCTAAAAGTCATCCTTTAGAAAAAGTCATAGGACAACTTAATCAAACAACCTTAAGGTCACAAGCCCAAAATCAAAGTAATTATTTTTGTTTTGTATCCACCATAGAACCGAAAAACATAAATGAAGCAACAAAAGATGAATCATGGGTAATTGCCATGCAAGAAGAATTAAACCAATTCGTTAGAAATGATGTTTGGAAATTAGTTCCAAAACCTAAAGATCAAACCATAATTGGAACGAAATGGGTTTTTCGAAATAAAATGGATGAAAATGGTATAGTATCTAGAAACAAAGCTAGGCTTGTTGCACAAGGCTATAATTAACAAGAAGGTATTGATTGTGATGAAACTTATGCTCCGGTAGCTAGACTAGAATCTATTAGAATACTACTTCCCTATGCATGTGCTTATGACTTTAAATTATTTCAAATGGATGTTAAAAGTGCTTTTCTTAATGGGTTTATTAACGAAGAAGTGTATGTTGCTCAACCTCCCGGTTTCACCGACTTTGAGAAACAACATCATGTCTTCAAACTCAAGAAAGCATTGTACGGTCTTAAGCAAGCACCAAAAGCTTGGTACGACCGACTTAAGACTTTTCTTATTGATAACAAATACTCTATGGGATTAGTAGATAATACTCTTTTTACCAAGAAAAAGGAATCACATATTATCATTGTTCAAATATACGTTGATGACATTATATTCGGATCAACTTTTCAAGAGCTATGTGATGATTTCTCTAAAATCATGCACGACGAGTTTGAAACGAGTATGATGGGTGAGTTAAACTTCTTTCTAGGACTTCAAATTAAACAACTAAAAGATGGCATTTTCTTTAACCAATCTAAATATATAAAAGACATGCTTAAGAAATTTGGTCTTGAAGATTCCAAACCGACTAAAACACCCATGTCTTCGGACACTAAACTCACCAAGGACGAAGAAGGTGAATCCGTAGATAACACTAAATATAGAGGAATGATTGGTAGCCTACTCTATCTTACGGCTAGTAGACCCGACATTATGTTTAGTGTTTGTCTATGTGCTCGCTTTCAAGAAAACCCAAAGGCATCACATTTAGAAGCCTTAAAAAGGATTTTTAGATACATTAAGGGAACAACGTGTTTAGGATTATGGTATCCCAAAGGAACGGGTGTAGAAACCATAGTGTATGCCGACTCGGATCATGCCGGTGACTATGTCGATAGAAAAAGTACAAGTGGTATTTGCACTTTTGTTGGACATTGTCTCACCTCATGGTTTGCAAAGAAGCAAACGGCCTTAGCCATCTCAACTACTGAAGCCGAGTACGTCTCAGCCGGAAAGGCATGTCAACAAGCTCTTTGGATGAAGCAAGCTCTCGTAGATTACGGAATTCATCTCAACGACATTGTGATACTTTGCGACAACAAAGGAGCCATCGATCTCAGCAAGAATCCCGTTCAACATGCTCGTACAAAGCATATTGAAATCCGTCATCACTTTCTTCGCGACAATGTTCAAAAAGGGAACATTTCAATTGAGAAAGTATCCTCCGAAGACAACATTGCCGACATCTTAACTAAGCCTCTTAAACGAGAACCTTTTAATCTTCTTAGACTTGGTTTAGGGTTAATGGAACCAAACATGTAGGATAAACATAGCCTAAAACATTAGAATAGTCAAACCAAAACAATTTTGCTTTGTATCTGCTACTGTAGCCACGGCACCAAACGACAACACGCACGGAACCAAATATTTGGTGCCGTCTGGTCCGTGGTGTCTACAGAAGCAAAACAGCTATATACAAAACATCCTCTTCCTCATTACCCACTTTACCAAAACGTGTAAAACTTAAACCAAGCTCATTATTGACACCTTCCCACTCACTAATCACTGAAGATAACATCATTGTATGTATCCTAACTACATTTTATCTCTTAATTCTGAGTCTAGGATTCTTATTTATGCACAAAACTATCACAAATCATTACATGGGGTTTTATGTATGCTTTTATACCAAATATGAATTCAATTGGCAAAATGCATAACTAGTTATTGAAATTAGGTACTACATTATCATATTGCATAAACAAATCATGCTTCCCACTAATTGATAGATAATGAATATAAGGCCTTATTCAAACAACCAAACAACCCATGTCAAAAGTTTTGAAAAGCTTCTAACTTGTAGGAAAAAAATTTTTCATTGCTAATACAAATAGAAACGTTAAATTTTCATCACTTGCATGCTCTTGAATACTAAAGGTATTGCATAACTAATATGCATTCCCGGGTATATTCAAATGAAGCCACATTGAATTAGGAGCATTTGGGTTATCTCATGGTATTTGCCAAACACCCCACTAAAACCATTGTGTGCATAAAATGAGTCGAGATAACCGCAACTCCAAATTGTTTTCATATAGGCACACACTAGAACCAAAAACGTTAAAATTTATTCTCATTTTTAACACATTAATTCTTGTCCTTAGGAATAACCATGGTAGCCGCAAGATTCTATGATCACAAAGACACCCTTAACTACATTCCCAAACTCCACAAAACCAAAGGACTTACCAAGGAACAAGTAGAAATATTTAAGGGACTAGAATCAAGGTATTTCCATGAGGGTAGAACCATTCACTCATCCTTCCTTGAACATACCAATCTTCGTGAAGAACTATCCGCCATTAAATTCGATTGTCTTCTTGACATCGATGAGCCAATTTTTCCTAGGTTTATGTTAGAATTCTATGCTAGTGTGACCGGCTTTAGTGATGAAGACGATGATGAATTTTGTCTTAGGTTTAGAATCAATCAAAACGACTACACCATCACCTTAGGCAACTTTGCTCAAGTGCTAGGAATACCCAACCGAGGAACTTGTGTCTACACGGATAAGTGGTCACTCACGGCTCTTGATACAATCAATGACCGCTCTCTTCCCTACCAAACCCGTTTGGCCGATAAGGATGCCATCCGTGAACACCTTTTTAACCCAAAAAGTGATACAACTCGAGTTACCCGAAAGGGAAAGGAGGTAAACCGTGATCCATATGGAATGGAGCTAAATGAACTTAAGCCCGAATTTAAGAAATGGGAGGAGCTACTTAGAGCCAACGTCATTAGCACCATAGGAAATAGGGATCACATAAACGCTTGCCTTTGTCACATGCTCTACAACTTGTCCACCCGACAACCATTCAACTTAGCCTACTACATAGCTAGGAGAATGATTGATATTCCAACTCAAGGATCGGTTGCTCTTCCATACGGGATGCTTCTCACCCGTCTCTATAGAAACTTCGCACCAATTCCACCAACCCCAAAAGGGATGCACCTTCACTATGAACTCATCCCTCACATCTTTGTACCTTTGAGTGATGAACGAGTTGCTAAGACAAAAGGCAAGAGAGCAAAACCTCCAACTCCATCATCATCATCATCAAATAGCTCCGAGGATGGTCTTCCTAGCTCTCGTCTCCCACCTCATGAGTATTATGCGTCTCTTCCCGAGATTGAAAATGAATCAGCGGAATTCAAGCAAACTAAGGGAATGATCAAGTGCCTTGGTAGGATGATGAACAAGATTTCAAGAAGTTGGACAAATGAGGGTACTTTAAGGAGTGTTTGGAACAATGCATTATCGTTAATGTTTGATACTATTTAGTTTTTTTTATTAAGTAGGATGATAATATAACTTGAAACAATGTTGTATGCTAACAATCTCATGCAGGGGGATAGCACAAGTATGCTATCAAATTTTACCCATTTTTACTATATTGTGAAAATCACTAGGCCTTGCTCAAAATACATGCTCCACTATGTTTATACATGTGTTATTTGCTTTTTCTAACTAGAAATGTTTAGTATAACAACTTTTGAGTAAAATTTCAGGTTTCGGAAATGTCCTACACCTAAAAACGTACTCTGTCCATTTTTCTGCACTTCACGGATCATACGGCACCATAAATTTGGTACCGTCCGTTATGTAAATTGGTACCGCCGTACCTGTACAGGCGGACCAGACGACACCCTTTTTAGGGTTCCGGCCGTGTATGATTTTGGTGTCGTGGATCCTCCAGGTAATTTTCTGAATTTCGACTCTTTCGTGATTCCAAATTACCATCCATCACTTATACATCAATCTTAACTAGTGTATACTCTTATTAGAACTAGTATAATTCACTTAGGTATATCAGAAATCCATTTCCCACCAAAATTCAAAAATTTGAAAAATCAACCCACGGAGCCCTTTTGCATAAAGGAAGGAACCAAATTTTTGGTACCTTCAAATCCGTGGGTGATCTGATTGTTAGGAAATTCCACTCATTAGAACACATTTATTGCAAATCTTTTCTTCTTCACTCCATCTCCCTTGTATGGATTGACTTGGGTGATATGACTAGCATTCAACCCCCTTCCAAATCATTAGGAACCTCATCTCTTCAATGGTTTAACATCAAATCAAACACATTTCTCCATAATTTTTCACTTCTATAAATTGAGAGGTTTTACCATGATCATCCTCACACCTTCTTCATTCTTACTATCATCTAGCAAAGAAAAACCCAAGTCAAAAATTACAAAATCATCTCCAAAACCTTGCAAGAAGACCGCTAGAATTAGCGTAAGGCCTTGTTGCTTCGTTAACCTTAGCTCCTCATCCGAGTCTTCTCCACTCACAATCTCATCTCCAATCCGAGATGACACAAACCTTACCTTGGCTACACCCACTCAATCACACATTGTGATCACCACTCCACCACCTACAAAAACACCAACTTCACCTCCACCGACACCCATCCAAACATCCAAAACACCCTCACCACCTTCACCACCAAGGTATCCTACTCTCATGCCTATGGAGTTATTCTCCACTCCACCAACTTCACCACATCCTTTCTTGGAGGACTTGGATGACTTGCCCCCTATGCCAAATCATCCACCACCATTGCCATCCTTTGGCACAATTGAGCAAATAGCTCATGAATCACCAAGGTCATCTTTTGACCCAAACGCCCCACTAGGGCCAAAACCTCTTCTCTTCCACCCCATTTACAAAGACATTCATGGTCCTTTGTATGGGGATCATCCACTCCCAACATCAATGTCCCCTCATCTTGAGGACATTGAGGAGTGCATGTGGGATGCCAATCCCACTAGAGAGGAGATTCAAGCGGAACTCCACAACCTCCACCAATTCAAAGGCATGGTGGATTCTCACTTAAGTGAGACTATGAAAATGCAAAATGCTTTGCTTGCCTCCATCATGACCACCCCAAACATTCCCAACACCACCAACACATCTACCATACCACCACCACAACCTTCCCAAGCATACTTCCCCCCTAGGCATGGTTGCTCAACTTGTGAGCAAACGGCCCAAACCGTGGAAAGGACCCGGGTTATGGTCCATGACTTCCAAGAAGAAATGAGGTTCATCCTCAATCATATCCTTGAGCGCCTCAACGCTCTTTCTCATCCACCATCTAACTAGGATGGTCATAGATTAGCATTTCTAGTTCTTCTTTTCTTAGGATTATTTTCTTTTTCTTGTACTAAAACACATCATTGTGTTCCCATTTCATGATCTTTATTCATGAAAATTTTAACTAATGAACGGTGTTTTTCTTATAGTGTTGGTGCTTTTACATAGCGTTTGGAAATGCTTGTGAATGATCATTATTACTAACATTTTTTTTTGTAGCTTTATTTTCACAATCCATGTATCTTCCCATTAAGTACCCAATTTAGGGGGAGCTTTGATCAAGGGGGAGATAATGGCTAGGGCTCATTACATTCTGCATCGCCTCTTCTTTTTGTTGAGACAAAAAGGGGGAGAAAATATAGAACTTGGTTATATATGACTTTTCTGAAAAAGTCAAACTGACATTGACTTTTTGAAAAGTCAAACAGGATACATCATTGATAATACTTGACCTTTCTTAAAAAGTCAACTGCATACTTTGACTTTCTGAAAAAGTCAACCTCATGCATCAACTAGTGAATACTTTGACTTTCAGAAAAAGTCAAACATCATACACTTGCATTATCACTCTCTTTTCAAGTTCTAAAACTAATATTTTTATAACTCTTGTACAAACTTTGTATCTTTTATAAAAATAAAATTTATTTTTTGTCCTCAACAAAAAGGGGGAGATTGTTAATACAAATATCGTCATTAAACGTTATTTATATTTTTTATCTTTACCTAAGTTTTGTTAACGACAAAAGAAAATTTAATTTGTATAAAAGCTTAAAGCTTGTCAAGTTTAATAGATATTAAAACAAGCTTTTTCAAACAATATATTCATCATTCAAGCATTTACATTTATGATTAGTAACATTTTGATATGACTCTAATCATTATGTATGTTAGTAGTTTTTAGAATGTGTTAGGTTCTTAAAACCAAACACTACTTAAGTACTTGCATATTTCTAAAAATAGAAATACAACACATGACATCATGTGATGCATCATGGAAATCATTGGAAGATTTTATTAGATATTTTGTGTGGATTTTTACTCTTCACATCTTGCACAATCTCACTTAGATAGAGTTGACTTTGGCAAGATTTGATATCTTGGCTGTCAGACCCGGCGGTACCAAATTGGTACACGGGCGGAACCCTTTAAAGGGTTCCGCGGTCCGTGGACGCTCCTGTCCATTTTGGCTATAAATAGCAATGCCAAGTGATGTGCTTCATCGGGGTTTTAAATTTGTAACAAGAATTACCGGTTAACTAGGAACACATTCGGGCAAGTATACCCTAGTCAAGTTGTAGTATAGTATATGGTAAATCAAGGTCGTCCCAAGAGACTTGGTTGCACTACAAGTGTCGTTTGTTTGTTTAAGCAAGTAACAAGTAACAAGTTGATGGTTATGATTGTCACGGATCAAACCAACAAGAAAAGCATTATAAGAACAAGTAACAAGTTGATGGTTATGATTGTCACATATCAAACCAACAAGAAAAGCAATATAAGAACAAGCAAGTATCAAAACATTCATCATTATTCCAATCAAACACAAAATCTCAATAATCATATCAATAACAAACATCTTTAAATAGAAAAGTAACAAGGTTTACCCAAAGTATGAATTACAATAGGCAAAGATGAAGGATTATAGCACTCCTTCAAGCCTCCAATCAACTACAATGGTTCTACCAAGCCGGAAAATGATGTCCAAACGCCTTCGACAACCCTTGAGCACACTACACGAATTTGGAAGAGGTTTGTGGTCTTTTGGGGAAGATAAGTTGGTGTAATTGGTGGAAATTCGTCCTTAAGGGTGGAGGCTTGAATTTCACACAAGTTGGGATAGGATAGTTGGTGGAAACTCGTCCTTAAGGGTGGAGGCTTGAGTTTCACACCTTTGGTGAAGATATTGAGAGTGGTTGTGTTCTCTCTAGGTGGAAATTCGTCCTTAAGGGTGGAGGCTTGAATTTCACACCTTTGGGGAAGGTAAGTTGAGAGAGGGATGTTGTTTTAGGTGGAAATTCGTCCTTAAGGGTGGAGGCTTGAATTTCACACCTAGAGATGGAGTGGTGGATGAAAGGGATGAGAAAGATGGAGAAGGGATGATGAAATGAGGTGCCAAATGGGTTCTATTTATACTACTACCAAGGCCTAGGGTATTCAATGCATTTCTTGGAGGCCAAGGAGCTTGGAAGGGACTAGAAACCATGTAGGAAGGGACTAGAATCATTTGGAACACGTTTGGGATCTTAGTGATGGAAAAATGGCTGAAACAGGACCTCCAACCGGATCCGGTTGGGCTCCAACCGAATCGGTTGGTCTTCTTGACAGCTCTCCAACCGGATCGGTTACGGGGATCGACCGATCGGTTGGAGCAAAATCACAAAAAATCATAAACTGCAAAGTTGTAGATATTTCTCTTAGCTTTCCGTGGCCGCGAACGGGAGGTCAAACGGAGTCCGTATGCAAAAGTTATGGCCAAAATGGTGAAGGTGTGTCGGGAACAACGAGTCTTCCAATATGTCTTCGTTTTAGCTTCTTTTCTTCATTTCTTTCTCGTTTTCCTTCTTGAACTTTATTCTTGAGTCTTTGGACCACTAAATTGATGACTTTATCTTCTCGAATATACTCCACAAGTCTTGCTTTTGTCGGGAATTCTTCATACATGGAAAAATCTTCGTATTTTACTTCTTTTTCCGTCTTTTCTCCACTTTCCTGTACTTGGCTACAAATGAACTAGCAAACGCACTTTTGTACGATTAAGCATCAAAAGCATATGATTATAACCAAATAACACACATAAAAGCACGGATAACGCTACTAAAAACATGCACAATTTGAGCGTTATCAAATTCCCCCACACTTAAACTTTGTTTGCCCTCAAGCAAATCTAAGAAAATAAAAATCAAACTACAAACCTAAATGACAAAACGAAAAGAAAAATTAAAAATATTTTTGGGTTTTATAAATTTTTTACTTTTTTTTTTTTTTTTTTTTTAAATAAAAATAAAATAAGCGAAAAATGAGCGCAAACTCCCCCACACTTAAGGTTTTGCTTGCCCTCAAGCAAATCTAGAAATTAAGAAAAATAAATCCCACATGGTGCATGAAAATGATTAGAAAAATGTGATGCAAATCTATCAAGTACAAGTACGAGATAAGATTCATCATTTTAAGCTTTTAGATGTGAAAAACTGAGATGTTTGACAATACCTCATGGATTCTCTTGCTTGATAACATGGCTAAGCACCTCACGAAAATGGAATGAAGTATAATTCACTCAACACTCAATTTATATAGCGATGGATAGTATTAAGGAATAGTACACTCATATTGCTCAGTCATGATCTAAATATTACCATAGGCTTGTACAAGAAACAAAACTCCACCGACGTGGCGTAAGCACCAAGCGTAAACATCTAAAGAGGGCTTTTATTCAGGTTATAACGATAGGCTAAGGGTGATTAAGGGTTATGGATAAGGCATGGGAATATTTATGAAATTGGTTTTAAATAAAATAGAATCAAGTCTAATACCCATGTTGCTAGTCACCAAACAATCCGCAAACCCGAAAATGATTATAGTTACAATCTTTTCTTCACATATTGATCACCAAATATATATATCACGTCTTAGCACATTGGCTAATCAATAACTCAAACATACTTCATCTTTGTCATCACATATCTTTTTTTTTTTCTTTTTTTTTTCGATGACCTATTCTTTTTTTTTTCACATTTTTTTTTCATACTTTTTTTTTTCAACACTTCTTCTTCATACATCACATCTCCCCCACACTTCGTATAAGCATACACTACAAAAATACAAATAAGAAGCTGCACTCTTCGTCTTTGTCGGAATGGCACACACGAATGGCAAAGTGCGGCTAACTCATAATCATCAAAAACAATCCAATCATACCAAGCAACTAGCAACCAACCGTTTAGACATTGACAAGGGGTAGGCTAAGGTTTAAAGTGTAAAATATTTTTGTATTTTTCTGGATTTAACAAGAAGAAAGGGATGGCTCGGAGGGTGTACTAAGGGTATCTAGCGCTAAAGATGAGCGCTAACAAATGGGTCCATGTGGGTGGTTAACTAACCGATGTGGTTAGCTAATATATCATTAGATGTAAAATGGAAGGCCATTTGGGTTTCATTCCTAAGGTGCCTCTTTATCACGCATAAACACTTATATCACACGAATGTGATCTTACTGCGGTCTGGTAATGATTTGCAAGTACAAGTTCTAGAATAAATAAAATCACCGGCACACTCATAACAAAATATTCAAGCATAAAATATGTATGCTATATGAAACAGGCTCAAATCCTCACAATTTAGTGGAAGGGCTATAATATGTGCTAGCAAATGTCATCGATCCCAGAATGGATTGCAATATTAATCGGGACACATCTCAAGTTTTTCAAAATTTACCGATTTCACCAGCAGGTTGATCCAGTTATTCTAATATATTAACCTATACGCGTGAAAACAACTAGATCATAAGGGCAAACAAGTGCACAAAATTTAAAAATTAGCCCAAACATTTGGAAATTAAAAACTAGTTTCGCTCTTCACAATAATATTTTCCCCCCACACTTAAGTTAAGCACACAAAAGAAAAAAAAAAACTTAAATCTAGTTACGACTTTTTTTTTTTTTTTTTTTTTTTTTTTTTTTTTTTTTTTTTTTTATAAACCAACATGACTTATTCTTGTCCCACGAGTTCTCGGTAGCTCCATTGAAACGCACAAAGAAGCGGAGAAGCAGGTCAGCGCGAAGCATATTAAAAACCCAACTTCTTTAGGGAATCAGGGAGACCCGCCTTATACCTCTCACACAGTTTGTTTACAATGGGTGAGCCTTACTTTCGAGGAACTTGAAAAAGTCAATTTATTAAAATAATTTACTAAACAAACAAAGAAAAAATAACAAAGAAACAAAATAATGTAATTGCGAAAACTAAAGCATGTAAGATAGGGAAAAATAAAACTATAAGTCTAAGAGAAACGAAACCTCCTGGGCTAAACATCACGATCGAACTTCATATGATAAGGTGCTAAGAAAACGCTAGCATAAGCGTGCGAGATCAATCGATTTCTCATCCAAACATGTCCAATCAAGAGTATAAGGTTCACGATCCAACCAATCCTTCCTCCAAGAGCTTATTAAATCTGCAAAAATAAACTAAACTACAAAAATGCGTAAAATTCTAAAACTCACTTTCGTAGGCATCACGGTTGCATTTAGCGCATGCAACAAGCCTTTAAACCCCTCGGTGGCCCGAGTGGACGAGTTATAGTCTCGTGAGGGTTTCCAGTGAACATACCCACAAAGTTCAAAACACTTTATTTTTAAAACACATGTACTTATTTGTTCACAATGTACCAAATTAACAAAATTTAAAATGGAAAAACCAAATAAAAGAAATGATACTCTTGCAAAACAAAAAGACATTTAAACTTATTCTATCTAAACACAAACACACAAAAACAAAAAATTGAAAACTGATTTTTTTTTTTTTTTTTTTTTTTTTTTTTTTTTTTTGACAGAATAGTCCAGCCGAATCGGTTACAGGGTGTAACCGATCGGTTGGAATGAACCAAACTGTGACCAACCTTCCAACCGAACCGGTTACGGGATGCGACCGATCGGTTAGAAGAGTTTTTCTATTTTTTTTTCCATTTTTTTTTTTTTTTTTTTTTTAACAGAACACACAACCGGATCCGGTTACGGGTAGTGACCGATCGGTTGTAGTGGTTTTATTAAGTACGAAGCTTCCAACCGATCCGGTTGGAGTGCCAACCGATTCGGTTAGAGTGATCTGGGTGGTTTTGGTGGGTTTTTTCGCAAAATTTTCGAGCACACTTAGAAAGCAATCATTGAAATGAGCATTTTAGAACACATGAAACGAAATCCCAACATCAAAAACTTGATTTTGATGCAAAGATCATTTGAGCAATTTTGAAAAATGAGAGATTTTAAGAAAAAGACAAGCATTCAAGCAATCTTCATGAGCAAACATCAAGAGCAATCAAACAAGAGCAAAGAAACAATCATTCATGAGCAAGAACAATTTAGCATTCAAACAAACAAGCAAACAAACAAACACCTAAGAACAAAAACCAAATCTCCGGCAGCGGCGCCAAAAACTTGATGGTGACGATGCCGGAATTATCAAGCAAGCAAACAAACAATCTATCAAACATGAAAACATTCAAACGACCAAACAAGTGCAAAACAAGTCCCCGACAGCGGCGCCAAAAACTTGATGTGCTTCATCGGGGTTTTAAATTTGTAACAAGAATTACCGGTTAACTAGGAACACATTCGGGCAAGTATACCCTAGTCAAGTTGTAGTATAGTATATGGTAAATCAAGGTCGTCCCAAGAGACTTGGTTGCACTACAAGTGTCGTTTGTTTGTTTAAGCAAGTAACAAGTAACAAGTTGATGGTTATGATTGTCACGGATCAAACCAACAAGAAAAGCATTATAAGAACAAGTAACAAGTTGATGGTTATGATTGTCACATATCAAACCAACAAGAAAAGCAATATAAGAACAAGCAAGTATCAAAACATTCATCATTATTCCAATCAAACACAAAATCTCAATAATCATATCAATAACAAACATCTTTAAATAGAAAAGTAACAAGGTTTACCCAAAGTATGAATTACAATAGGCAAAGATGAAGGATTATAGCACTCCTTCAAGCCTCCAATCAACTACAATGGTTCTACCAAGCCGGAAAATGATGTCCAAACGCCTTCGACAACCCTTGAGCACACTACACGAATTTGGAAGAGGTTTGTGGTCTTTTGGGGAAGATAAGTTGGTGTAATTGGTGGAAATTCGTCCTTAAGGGTGGAGGCTTGAATTTCACACAAGTTGGGATAGGATAGTTGGTGGAAACTCATCCTTAAGGGTGGAGGCTTGAGTTTCACACCTTTGGTGAAGATATTGAGAGTGGTTGTGTTCTCTCTAGGTGGAAATTCGTCCTTAAGGGTGGAGGCTTGAATTTCACACCTTTGGGGAAGGTAAGTTGAGAGAGGGATGTTGTTTTAGGTGGAAATTCGTCCTTAAGGGTGGAGGCTTGAATTTCACACCTAGAGATGGAGTGGTGGATGAAAGGGATGAGAAAGATGGAGAAGGGATGATGAAATGAGGTGCCAAATGGGTTCTATTTATACTACTACCAAGGCCTAGGGTATTCAATGCATTTCTTGGAGGCCAAGGAGCTTGGAAGGGACTAGAAACCATGTAGGAAGGGACTAGAATCATTTGGAACACGTTTGGGATCTTAGTGATGGAAAAATGGCTGAAACAGGACCTCCAACCGGATCCGGTTGGGCTCCAACCGAATCGGTTGGTCTTCTTGACAGCTCTCCAACCGGATCGGTTACGGGGATCGACCGATCGGTTGGAGCAAAATCACAAAAAATCATAAACTGCAAAGTTGTAGATATTTCTCTTAGCTTTCCGTGGCCACGAACGGGAGGTCAAACGGAGTCCGTATGCAAAAGTTATGGCCAAAATGGTGAAGGTGTGTCGGGAACAACGAGTCTTCCAATATGTCTTCGTTTTAGCTTCTTTTCTTCATTTCTTTCTCGTTTTCCTTCTTGAACTTTATTCTTGAGTCTTTGGACCACTAAATTGATGACTTTATCTTCTCGAATATACTCCACAAGTCTTGCTTTTGTCGGGAATTCTTCATACATGGAAAAATCTTCGTATTTTACTTCTTTTTCCGTCTTTTCTCCACTTTCCTGTACTTGGCTACAAATGAACTAGCAAACGCACTTTTGTACGATTAAGCATCAAAAGCATATGATTATAACCAAATAACACACATAAAAGCACGGATAACGCTACTAAAAACATGCACAATTTGAGCGTTATCACCAAGCCAAGTAGTTTTTCATCCCTTTCTAATATACTCTCATACATATCTTCTCTCTAACCTTTCTAACTCAGTTTCATATCATATTAGTGATCTCTTTTGTAGCAAAGAAGATCAAGTCACATTCAAGCTTCAACGAGAAGTTGGAAGTCTTGTTTGTTTAGTGTTGTATGATCTAGTGTTGATTCATACTTCATTGTTGTATTAAACCATCATAATCTTGTGAGTGTGAGTGGTTAGTATTTTAGTCCTCAAAATACATTGTGTGTGGGAGTAGTTGTACCCTTGGAAAGAACTCGACATCTAGCTTAGTGTCGGAAATAGTGTAAGCGAAATGTAAAGGTTTTCTCCACCGGTGAAAGGAGCTTGTTGACTAGTGAAGTTAAACTCTCGAGTGTGAGACTCAGGGAGTGGAGTAGGGCAAGGAGAAAGAGTCCTTGTAGACCGAACCACTATAAACAACTTGTTGTGGTTTGATCATTTCTTTCCTTATTTACTTATTACATATTGCTTGCATATTTAAATAAGTTTCAAAACAAAGTTTTTAATTGGTAAACTATTCAACCCCCCTTCTAGTTTTCTACATCTTGTTTTAATACTTCTTCTCTAAACCTACTTTTTCTAATAGTTGTACGCATTTGGTCATCCATTTCCTGCTCACGGGTGGTCAACTCAATTTTGCACGTTGTTCATAAATAGCAACACGTTCTTTGTAGGCATTCAGTTCAGAGATGACAGAATCATCAGGGGCACATGCAGTGAATTCATCAAAAACATAATCATTATTGACTGCAGAAGATGCATCACTTGGTACAATCTCACTTTCACTTTGTTTCACATATTGATCATATGGGACAACATTGATATTACCCATATTTTCAATATCTGACTCAATAAATACAGTTGATTGTACTTCGTAATGTATCCTTTGCTCATCAATTTCATCGTATAATTTTAATACCTCAGAAATGAGTTTGTCTTTGGATGGACCAGCTTGTGGTGATGAAGAGACTTTAGGAGAGACCATTGGAGAAATGCTAGCCATGAAGATGGTTTGTGCAGTGGGTTCTTCATCAACATCAGATTCGTATGCATCACAATCAGCTACTTGAAAGGCATTCTGATGATTATGGCCTACCTCCTGAATTGGTTGCTCATCCACATCTGCATCATATGTCTTAGCATTTCCCTCAGCCAAGAACAACAACTCCTCTTCATCCAAAGCTGTACCATTATCCTGAGCTTGCACAAGCAACATCTTATCCCTGAAGTACTCGGCATTCTGAGGGATTTTTGGCGATATGCAGTTCCTTGCAATGTGTCCCTCACCTCCACAATTGTAACATTTGATTGGCTTTGCTTGACCCTGATTTCCATTCCTTCCCCTATTCTGATTTGCAGCATAACCTCTACCAGCTCCACCTCTTGCTTGTTCGTACTGTCGTTCTTGAACTGGCTGCACCATAACCTTCCCATCTCTGACAGTGGCTTGATTGTGTGGATTGGAAGCAGTTCTGAGATTGTTGTTGGTGTGTGGAAGAGAGTTCATGTTTTGACTAATCAGGAGAGCTAGTTGATTAATGAAATTTCCCACGTGTGCATCAGCATCAGCTTGTTTGAACATAGGATCAGGAATGAGTTTGTGATTACCATTACCCATGGGTATGACTTGTGAGGCTTTGGTTGTGATTCTGATGTTTGAGTAGAAGGCAGTTGAATCATTTGATGAGCTTGTCTCTCCCTGGTTGGTTTTGAACTGATTAAGAATCCATTTTTCAAACATAGAATGTCTCTCATTCTAAAGGAGGAAGGCATAGAGTTGCTCATAGTTTGTATTCTTCAATCCTTTGGTTAGCTTTACAGAGGTGACAAACTTGTGCCATTCGGGATTCATGTTGTTCACAAACTTTGAGTTCAGCTGAATGTTTGGCATAGTCATTCTGATGTTCCTCATATCATTAACAAGCTTGTGGAATCTCACATAGTACTCATAGACACTCTCATCTGGTTTCATCTTGAAGTGTTCAAATTCATCATAGAGTTGTAATTCTCTGTCTTCCATAGTTAATTCAGAACCTGAGAGAAGCATCTTGACATTATCCCACACTGCCTTTGCTTCGGTGTTGTGATTGATCAGCTTGTAGATATCTTTTGGAAGACCTTGAAGTACGATGTTAGAAGCCCTGATATCAGCATCGAATCTCTTTTTCTCCTTATCATCGAGCTCATCATATGTCTTTGGTCTGTCAATTCCATAGATCATTGTTCCATCTTCAGCTGTATCAATTAAGTCTCTAGTAGTCTCAACCCGATATGGTCCTTCATCAATGGATTTGAGAATGTTGACTCCATTTTCCTTTCCAAGACAGTACAATCTAATTCGTTGAGCCCAAGAGTCGTAGTCAGTTCTGTCAAGCATGGGTGGACGAGTATCTGAACGAGCTGCTTGAACATCCTCGGCAACAGTGGAGATGATTGTAGGAACGTTGGTAGACATGATGACAGATTAAACGGGATTTTATAACTCTATGATTAAACCGGGAAATAGATTCTTTCACGGGATTTTACTAAATCAAGAGAAAACCGTATTACAGACAGAGTCAGCCAAGTCGCTAAGAAAATCTGAACCAAGTCGCTAGTAAAATTTTTGACAGCAAGTCGCTAAGCACCAAGTCGCTAAGTTGTCAAGTCGCTAAATAGCAACTCGCTAAGCACCAAATCGCTAGCAAAATTTTGACAGCAAGTCGCTAAGCACCAAGTCGCTAAGTTGTCAAGTCGCTAAAGAGCAACTCGCTAAGCACCAAATCGCTAACACCAAGTCGCTAACAAACTTAAGTACAAGTCGCTAACTTTTACCAAGTCGCTACCCGTAGTGGAGACTCCACTAAGTGTACTGTTTGTCGGCTTGTCTCAATAGGCAAGTCGCTAGCTCAACTCGCTAAGGCTTTCAACTACAACTCGCTACCAAATTACAAAGTAAGTCGCTACCAAGATAACTTTTCCGTGGCTTAAGTCGCTAGCAAGAAAAACACATAAACACCACTTTTCAATCCAAAAACAACCCAACCACGATGATTCAAGCTTAACAAATCAAAACCCAAGCACATGCAATGATTCTAAACACAAAACTACACTCAAGTTTCAAACTTTAACACAAGAAATGATCCAAATGATGCAAAAACCACTAAACTTTTTCAAACTCTAAAACCACCTAAAAGTCACTAGAAATCCAAAGATATGTAAGAGATGATCTAACCATGGCTCTTGATACCAATTGTAACGTATTGGATTTCACATACACATCAAACCAAACACAAAGTAGGCGTATAAGATGATTCTAGAGAGAGAAAGTTAGAGGTTTAGGGAACTTTAGTGAGAGAAAGAAAAATCTTATTATGAGCTCCAACTCTCTACCTTGGAAGGTAGAGAATATTTATAGTCTTACAATAAAATGCCACACAACGGGCTGTGGATCAGGCATACAGTGGGTAAAGACCCGTCCGTCCTCTACGGTGTTACTAAACTAAATACTACTTATCTTAAAAGAATGACGACTACGAGCTTTCTAATGATTACATATACTTGAGGTGACCGACTCTTTAATACCTGGAATTTCTAATTCCTAATAGTTAAGGTCGCTCTTTACGTTTTTAGGAGGATGAACGAGGTTGATACCAACTTTCCTCCTCTTCCTACCAGAACCAGAAGCCACCCCACTGTCAAAACCAACATCAGAACCTGAATAATCAGGTCGCGGAACAACACCGCCAGATGATTGAGAAACTCCGATTCCCGAACAAGCAGCTACACGCTCAACTTCACCAGAGGAAGGAGGAACAAGAGAGACAGTACGACCTTCGGTCAATTTTAGCAAAGGAACTTCATCATCCTTTCGTGGCCGAGTATCAACAAGCAACTCCATCGGGTTTTTATTCTTAACCAACGACAACAAATCCATAGCTGCAGCAAACAAACAAAAAAGAAACATAGATCAGAAGAAAATGAAGATACAGTAGTAAAAGGAAAAAACATAGAACCACCCCGATTCTCTTGATCATAAAACACGGGATAAAAGTCATTGCCCAAAGTGTAATTACGGCTCAACCCAATCAAACAAAGGAAAGGCTCCGGAAACTTAACAAAGGAAGAAGTATTGGTAACAAGGGAGGCAACATGTTCAGTATCAAATTCAGTATCTCTAGGGGTAGTATCCTTAGGAAGATGTCCACCAACAAAGAAAGGATGAATAGAAGGACAAGCAAATTAGTCAATCCAGAAAAAGTGATCGTTCCAACTTTTAAGGCAATCAAGGGGCTTGGTATAGCAAACACCAAAGCTATCAGCACGTTTACTAAAAGAAAGCCAGCCATGACTCCGAGATAAGATATAAAAACCCATAAACAAACCAACTGAGGGTTCAATACCAAGTGCAAAACAAAGAATTTCAAATTGGGAAACTTTAGCAGCACCAATGACAGAAAGCTGCGAGATATGAATACGATAGTAGTCCAGAATCGAAAAAAGAAAAGAAGACAAGGGAAGGCGGAAATTAGCAAACTCAAAAAAGTGGGTATAAACACCGATCTTTCCATTTGGCGCTTCACGAATACTTTTGTCAGGATCAGGCAATTTCGGATGAACAAAGCGTGGAATCGAATAATCAGTACAGAAACGATCAAGTGCCTTCTGGGAACGTGGAAAATAGATACACCCATAACGGAAAAAGAAAAAGGGAATCAAGAACCTAACCTGACTGCGGAACGTGGAAAACAGATACACCCAAAAGTAAAACCAGATTGAAGAACAGCGTTCGCAATAGAAGAGCGGTAAAAAGAAAAAATGGCTAAGGCCAACATATGGGGTATTTATACAAACGGAATGACGATTAACCTAGAAAACCCTACGAGAAGACACGCGTCCAAAAAACAATATAATCCAATGGTCAAGTTCAAAGCTACGCGAATAAGGGTGGTAGAAGACCAAGGGCCCATGGAATCAAATCAGCCAGAACATGAAAATCCGTAAAACGTCCACGTTGTAAAAAACACTTCCCAAGGAAAGGGAACGTCAAAGAAACGCTTCGAGAATGCGGAAGAAAAATCGACCCGCAACATGTAGTCTAAGTAAATCTACCGCATGCGACAATATCCGCACGCAGTGCACATACTAGACTGGGGGGACTGGACGGTATAGCAGTCCTTAAGGGTAGAAAGAAAAAAGCATTTCCGGAAAGGAAAAAACGCATGGAAAAATCCTTAGTCAACTCAAGTCTAGTGACATCCACCGCATGCGACAATATCCGCACGCAATGAACATACTAGACTGGGGGGACTTGATGACGTATATTATGTACAACAGGCCTACTAAGCTCAAAACATACTCTACGCCCACTCTAGGCTCAGGCCCAATAACTGCAAATCCTGGGCTCAGGTACAACAATCACAAACCCTGGGCCAATAGTATGCCCAATGACTAAATTGGCTATAGCCCGGGCCTTGGAATGCGTGCAAGGAACATAATGTGCTGAACCTTCAACCGTTAGGCCTCTCACGACCGCATCCGCGATTAACACGGAACCCTTGTCCGTTAAGGGTCCGGCTCCGGCAACTAACCACTATATGCGATAATCCAGGAAGCCCCAGCGCCAAACCTCGCCTATAAAAGGGGTTCTAATCCCCATACAAGGTACAACAACTTTCTCTCTCATAATTACACATACATACTTTTACTTTCCCTCTCAAGAATGTATACTTACTCTCACGCCGGAGTCTAATCGTGGGGTCCGTCCCCACGGTAAAACTAACGGTTTACCTTTCTTCTGCATGGATCTCATTCAAACTACTTGAATTAGTACAAGATCAACCCATCGAAGGTTTACTGGCCCAGTCCAGTAAGCTACGTCTAGACCTTCTATAACCCATCGCACAAATTGTATTAACACCGATTTATGCATAAAACTTGAAATCATCGAAATTATATATATATATATATATATAGGGAAGGGATGAATGTCAGCCGCACGATCAAGTGTCCATCTGATCTACGTTAAAAAAACGCGGTGGCATTTTCGTAATTAATCTATATTATTATAATATCAGTGTAAATCTGAATAACAAAATATACAAAAACATAAACTAAGAAAAAATCAAAAAAAAATCTAAAAACAATGGTTTCATCAAGTTTAAGATTTGCAGAAATAAACGAAGGTAAGTTTCTTAATTTCGAATTTAAGAATTTTTTTTATGATAGTTAGTCTGATATTAGGGATATCTGATGATAGATAATCTGATATTAAGAATATTGCTATTCTGATATAATTCAAACTGAAGATAGCTATTCTGATATTAACATAATTAATTTTTTTCTTAAGATACTTATTCTGATATTAATTTTAACTGAAGATTTCTAATATGATATTAAGATATTTCCATTCTTATTAACATTTTTATTAAATGAATATAGCTAATGTAACATTAACACAACAAAAAATTCTTAAAAGTTTTATTAAGATATTAATTGTAACTTAAGATTGCCCATATGATATTAAGATATTTTCGTTTTCGTTTCCATTTTTATTCTGATATTAACGGTATCTGAAACTGAAGTTAATAAGGTTCTGGTATAAATATACTGATAAAAAATTTCTTAACATCAATTGTAAACTAAAGATTGCTTATATGATATTAATAAATTTACGTTTTCGTTATCATTTTTATTCTGATATTAAAGGTGTCTGATGAGAGCTAATCTGATATTAACGAATTCCCTTTTTCTTAACATTGTCATTCTGATAATAACTATAAGAAAATTCTTTTTTTCTTTATGTGCTTATTCTGATATTCATTGTAAACTCAAAATTGGTTATATCATATTAAGATCTTTAATTTTTTTCGTTATAATGTTTATTCTGATATTAATGGCGTCTGATGATACCTATTCTGATATTAACGAACTTTTGATTTTCTTATCATTGTTATTCTGTTAATAATTATAAACTAAAAAACAGCATATTATAATAATTGTAGTTAATCAATTATTAAGAAATTTCTTTCATTTTTATAAATTGTCTCTGAAATTTATTATGATAGGTAATCTGATATCAATAATTTTTCTTAAATATCAAGTTCATATTACTTACTTAATAAATTTGATAAAGTAGTTAATTCAGATGATTTCTATTATTACAGATAATCTGATAATTAATTCAAATTAGTACTAGTAGCAAAAATAGTAACTTAGTACTAGTAGCGGATAGTTAATCTGATATTAAAAAATCTTAACTATCGGATTGTTATATTCAACAGAAGGAGAAGAAAGATTAGTTGATGAAGAAGAAAGTTCAGCAGTGGATGATTTTTTGTCTGATTATAAGCAACAAATGCGAAAATGCTTGAGTCAAGTTAAACAAGAAATTAAGGCAGCAAATTCTTTATTAACTGAAACATTAAAGTATTTGACATGCGGCAATTATCCTTATGACACAACAAATATATGTGTGCTACGCTACCATCTCAAAAAGCTGGAGAAAAGAATGGAAGTAGTTGAAGATTTTTCTATTTGTGACAGTCACATTTACTTTGATTTGCTAGAATACGATAAGGATCAGGTATTATTGCTTTATATAATCATAATAAAGTTTTGCATATGCTATTACAGTTTATAAAAAATTTGATATATTATCTATTTCTTGTATAGATTCATGAAACTTGTCTAGACAAAGTAAGAGCGATAGTTGATGATGCTGCTTTGATGATTGTAAATGCTGTTAAAGAATTTGATTTGCCACCTTTGAAAGATGAAATACATCCAGCTATATGGGAAGCTCTTTGCAAGATAAGCAATGAAATTAAACATATTAGAGATCCAAATTTTTTTACATTTGAAGATGTAGAAATATTTGATAAGTGTGCAGAAGAGGCAACAGGAAAAAAAAAATGGTCAATGATGTTTTGAGAGAAAAGGTACTGATTTGTGATATTAAGAAATGTTGTTAGTTAGATTTTAATTGTCCTTATTCTTATGTGATATTAAGAAATTTTGATATTATTTCTGATGATTTAGAAAGATATTAAGAAATTTCTGATTTTTGTAATATAGATTTTATTATTCAGAAAGGAAGACTGTCTGATGATAGTAAACTGTATGGTACTCCCATTTTTAATATCAGGATAACTTTGGTGTAACTAAATATTATTGCTGCTGCAACAAATTTTTCTGCTGCTGCAAACAAATTTTTCTAGTGTTAATAAAAATTGTATGGTACTCCCAGTTTTAATATCAGAATAAGTTTTAGTGTAACTAAATATTACTGTTGCTGCAACAAATTGTTCTACTGCTGCAGAGAATATTTTTATTGGTAATTCTATTTGTCTAGACAAATGTAAAAAAAATTTGGATCTTTAATATCATTTAGAAATATTTGATAAGTATGCAGAAGAGGCAACAGGAAAAAAAATGGTCAATGATGTTTTGAGGGAAAAGGTACTATTTTGTGATATTAAATATTGTTGTTAGTCAGATTTTAACTGTCGTTATTCTTATGTGATATTAAGAAATTTTGATATTATTTTTGATGATTTAGAAAGATATTAAGAAATTTATGATTTTTGTAATATAGATTTTATTATTCAGAAAGGAAGACTGTCGGATGATAGTAAACTATATGTTACTCCCAGTTTTAATATCAGAATAAGTTTGGTGTAACTAAATATTACTGCTGCTGCAACAAATTTTTCTACTGCTGCAATAAATTTTTCTACTGCTAATAAAAATTGTATGGTACTCCCAGTTTTAATATCAGAATAAGTTTTAGTGTAACTAAATCTAGAATTTAAATGTGACAATCATATTAAAATATGAATACGTCTTTTATAAATTTAAGTTATCATTGATTTTCATAGCATAAAATGTAAAAAAAGATATTAATATCAGAATTACTATGACTTGTTGAAATAGATATATGCATAATTGAATCTTACATTACACAGCAGTTGTTTTTTATACTGAAAGTCATACATAAAAAGACATCAAAAAGTAAAAAAAACATTAGCAACTACTTGATTGTCAACTTCACCGTAATTTTAAACTCATTCCTTGATCCCACCTCCTTCACCCCAAACCTCTTCTGCTTGATTAATTCCCAAGTCAACATATTTGCAAGCCCTAAAACTTGAATCCTTTTTCCAGGGGTACCTTGTACAAAATTAGCTTGAACAAGAGTAACACTATGACAATTCTTACAATCTAACTTCATCAACTGTGACTACTGCAAAGCATGATCATATAGCATCATTTCTAAGCTTTGTTGATGAAACTTGAAAAACAAAAATGTTCAATGACATATGATTTTGATAGAATAAGGTTTTAAAAAGCAACAAAAAAATTGTTTGCAACTTTATACAGATTATCATACACCATTGATTATTCTTGAAGATGAAATACTTAAGGGTTTAGGATTTAGGGTTTTGGGGAACACTTAGTGAGACAACTTGATGATTTGTAAGAAAAATTGTTTACTTGTAAGTTGTTTCACTTTCAATATTCGGTAAAATATCTAGATTTCACATATAAACGAAGCAAAAAAATAAAATTATATAGCAAAATGATCATCAATCTTTTTGAATATAGATTGAAATTTATTATGAGTTGATTGCTTGGTCTGTTTTTTTGTGAGATCGGAAATGGTCATATTTATAGAGGAAAAATAATAAATTTTTTTGTACTATATAGAGTAATGATTGGATACTAAATTTTTTTATTGGTATATATCACACAAAATTTACTTAAAATTAAAAATGAATAAAAAAAGATAATTAAATAAAAAAATATTATATTAATAATTATATTAAAGAATCAAGTATAATATTCTTCATAACCTATCTTGAGTACATTACACACTCGTCTCATACGCTCATTCATTTCTATGACAAAACACATTACAAAATTTGAAACACCAACAAACCAAAAATATTCTTCATAACCTATCTTGACTACGTTACGTCCTCGTCTCGAACGCTCGTTCATTTTTTTCTCGAAGAACCAAGCATATTCGAGAATTGAGAGACTAATGCTCCTTTCAATGTTTATCAAATCTAAACAGTAAGGAATTAAAGAATGCACATCAGTTGACATTCCAGCTGCTTAGATTTGATAAAATTCGGTAAAATATTTAGGTTTCATTGAAAATTTAAATAAAATAACAATTCCTGCAGAATCAAAATAAAATGTCATAAAAACATCCATTTATGGAAAATATATATATATATATAATCAGTCTAAAGAATTAATAAATATAAATTATAAGTTATTAAAGGAGAACACTAACCTTTTTCTAAAAAAGAGTTTTCTTACATAAAGACTTCAAAAAAAAAAAAAAAAAAAAAAAAAAAAAAAAAAACCCTTTTGTTAAAAAAGAGATGCAATATTCCTTTGGTAGGTACGTTTTTATATTGCAAAATAAGGATAAGGTTGTGGTTGAAATTTATTTCAAAACTAATAAATATAAACTGACATTTGGTAGGTACGTTTTTCTGACATTATATTTTAGGTAATAAAAAAACAAAATTAAAATCAAACATGTATATTAATACAATAAACGATACTATTTTTTTTTAATTAACAAATTACTATGATATTAATGTCATATTAAGTTACTATGATATTAAATAATAATTTAACACAGTACATCAAAGTTGTTTTAAAGTAAAACATCTTTATTAAACTATGAAATTTACATACTCTAATAATATCATAATAAGTTAAATATCATAGTACATCAAAGTTGTTTTAAAGTAAAACATCTTTATTAAAATAAAAAATACAAAAATTAATATCAATTTTTTTTATTTAATTAAATTAAAATTATCATCAGATAAACTTTATTATTTAATTATAATCATTGATGTCTTGTGTATTGTCAAAATCAACTTTAAAGATTAAAACAGACAGAGTGATATTTTGTGTCTCGAGGAGATATCTTTAACCACTATAAAAATAGTATCTGACATATAATATACGTCATACACAAACAAACTATGATATTAAGACAATTTAAAGATTAAAACAGAAGACTCTGATATTAAGATTGAATTATAAAATTTTGTCTGATTTTTTTTAATATTTAGTTTCAGAAACTCTGATATTAAGACAATATCATATATTAAAGACAACTAACTTTGATATTAAGACAAATATCATATTTGAGTATCTGTTTGACTAAAGAAACTATAAGAAAAATACATATATTAAATACATATATTATGAAATTTAAACACACTGTGATATTAAATAAAAATAGAACAAGTAACTCTGATATTTAAGTATCTGTTTGACTAAAGAAACTATAAGAAAAATAAAAGTAGGACTTTTGATACTCTGACATTAACACAAATATCATATATTAAAAATATGAAATTTAAATAAAAAATTTATACTGCTGTTAAAAGAAAAGTTACTACTGCTTACAACATTTGGTATAAAAATTATAAAAATAACATCATATTAATTTCATAATATATGTATTTAATAACATAACAAAAATAACATAACTAAATTAAAATTATTTAGTAAATTTAAATAAAAACAAAAATATATTTTAAAAACAACATGAATTAAAAAAAAGCAACATAATTGAAAAACTATATTAAAATTAAATGTAAAACATTGACATAGATTGATATTTTAAGTCTCGAGGAAGAATTTTTCATCACTATCTGACATGTATGTCAGTGTGTTATGCATATATCTTTTTCAAACAGATACTCAAAATATGTATGTCAGATAGTAAATTTAATTTTATTTTAGCTCTTATTGAATATAGATTGAAATTACTTAATAAATATATACGTCAAAGGCAAAACTAAGTCTGATATTAAGACAATATTAATATACATAGCTCATTAGAACATGCAATTATAAAAAAAAATTTGATTTTATTTTTAAATAGGGATGTGAATATTAATTTTTTGTTTTAGAAAATCTGATAATAAAACAAAGTCATATATTAAGACAACTAACTCTGATATTAAGGAAATATCATATATTAAAAAATGTGAAATTTAAGTAAAACATCTTTATTTAAATAAAAATACAAAAATTAATATCAATTTTTTTTTATCTAATTAAATTAAAATTATATTCATTAATGTCTTGTGTGATATTAAATAAACTATTAAGACAAATAACTTTGATATTAAGACAAATATCATATATTAAAAAATATGAAATTTAAATAAAAATTTCAATGGTAATAAAAATCAGCAACTTCAGCTCACAGTGTGATATTAAATAAAAAATGGAAACAACTAACTATCACATTAGAATATGCAATTATAAAATTTTCTTTGATTTTGTTTTTAAATAGGATGTGAAGATTAATATTTTGTTTCAGAACTCTGATATTAAGACAATATCATATATTAACACAACTAACTTTGATATTAAGGCAATATGATATATTAAAAAATGTGAAATGAAAAAACAAAATAAAAAAAAAAAAAAAAAAAAAAAAAAAAAAAAAAAAAAATCAATGGTATCAAATGTGATTATCATAGTTCAAAAAAAATGTATTAAAATTAAATGTAAACCTTTTACATAAATTGATATTTTGACTCGGTGTGTAATGCATCTATCTTTTCAGGATATAATTTATTGTGATATTAATAGATAGAAAAAAAAATCTAAGTGTTATTTACTAGTGCTCATTCAAGTTTTTATATGTTTTTTTGATATGATATTATTGACAGTTTAATATCACTGTACAAGTGTACATCAACAATTTGTTTATATAGTGTTTCAAATTCAACCCTTATCCAGAAACGATCTACTGAATATCAAAAACCTAACGTAAATCCTCATTTCCATAACTCAAAAAGACAAATCCAACTTCCAATAATACTATGTTGATCAATCGTATTAGCAACATGCCCGATATAGTGATCACTAATATTTTGAATCGATTGCCTTTGTTAGAAGCGGTGAGAACCTCTAGTTTAGCGCGAAACTGGAGGTCTAAGTGGACATTGTTCACCGATGTCATAATTGATGAGGATTTCTTTTATTTTTAACATATGAGTTTGATGGGAGGCTTGTTACTAGACTCTTAAAACGGCTTATAGGTCTAATAAGAAAGTTTGTCTTCTCTGTAGAGCCAAGATCAATGATTGGAAGACACAACTTTCATTATGAAGAGATTCGTGACTGGCTCTTGTTTTTGGCTGAACATGGAACTGAGGAGTTGATTATTACAAACTGGTATGGTGACCCAGTTACGATCCCAACCCAACTTTACTCTCGTATCGAATTGAAACATATGGTACTTCATCTTTGTGCTATGGCTACTTTGGAATATTTTCATGGCTTCCCAAATCTACTGAGCTTAGAATTAATTCATGTAAATTTCCTAAGCGGTACAGTTTGGGACTTTATTGCTGGTTGTCCCTCACTTGAGTCTCTTAAAATGAATCGTCCTAGTACAAACGAGATGAGACTATGGGATATTGCAAAACTTAGGAATTTGAAGAAGTTGGATTTGAGATTCTGTCTTTATAATGTTGTGACAACAACATCCGATATCTTTCAACTGACAAGACTACAAAATCTTGAGACTCTTTCTTTGGAATTTGGTGATTGCACGGTAAGAACAATCTGAGTTTTAAAACTTATAATTACAATGTTAAAGAAATGTGTACACACTAATGAAATTTAATTTTTAAAACTTGTTGTAGTTGATACATGAAGCTAATTCTAGGATGAATGATCCTTTTGTATCCCTGATTAACCTTAAGCTGTCCGATGTCTATTTTGGGAATAGTCTTTTGGTAGCGTTCACCATTGTAATGATTCGGGCATCTCCAAATTTGAAAATGCTGGATACCAGAGTAAGTGTAATGTTGTATTGCATATGTATCAAATAAACATTCCTAAATTGCCATGTTTCGTATCTCAACACTATTTCATTTTTCAGGCTGCAAACACGCTTAGTGTTTTACCTTTGGAAATTTTTTCTAATGTTGTAGATAGAAACACATTCAGCCATGGCCAGCTACAGACCGTGGTATTTCGAGATTTTCCTAGAACAGAGCATGAATTAACTTTAATAAAGTGTATACTTGCGTGTTCCCGGACGCTAAAGACAATCAATATCAAGCAAAGCGATAGGAGTCATGATAGGAATGAAAATATCAAGAACAACTGGGAGTTGGCTAGGAAGCTGTTGAAACTCGAACGAGCTTCCCCCACAGCCATGATAGATTTCTTTGAGTGATTTTAGTTTATTTGTCGGTTGAACAGGCTATGACAATTCATATTGAAATAATAATTGATTTTCAACTTTATGTTCTTCTTCATCTTAAATTCTTGAATTGAATTTGAATTTTAAATAGTATGATAATATCATAATATATGAATTGATTAATCTTTGAAATTTTACTAACTCTGATATTAATTGAAATTTTACTAACTCTGACATTAAGACACTCTGATAGTAATACAATATCATATATCTATACAACTAACTCTGATAGTAATACAAATATCTTGAATGTCAAAAATATACTTAAAAACAACATTAATTAAAAAAAACTATTGAAAAACTATATTAAAATTAAATGTAAAACTTTGACTTAAATTAATATTTTAAGTCTCGAGGAGGAATTTTTCATCACTATTTGACATGTATGTAAAGGCAAAACTAAGTCTGATATTAAGACAATATTAATATATATACCTCATTATAACATGCAATTATTAAAAAAAAATTAAAAAATAGGATGTGAATATCAATATTTTGTTTAAGACACTCTGATATTAAAATAGTGTGATATATTAAGACAACTAACTCTGATATTAAGTCAATATCATTTATTAAAAAATGTGAAATTTAAAAAAAAAAACAATGGTAACAAATATGATAATTAATATAAATAACATCTCACATATATGTCAGTTGCAAATTACTTAATAAATGTAAACTAACTATGATATTAAGAGAATATTAATATGTACACGTCATAGAACATCCAAAATAATAAATTTCTTTGATTTTGATTTTAAATATTTTGTTTCAAAACTATGATATCAACAGAATATCATATATTAAGACAACTAACTCTTACTTTGATATTAAATCTGAAATTAAAAAAATATCTTTATAAAGAAAAGTAATTCTGATATTGTAGGATCGTTATATTTATTGTGTTGATGATTCGGGTGGTCTTGGATGATCAAAATACATGTTAGCCATATTTAGAGAGAGAAAGATAGAGAGGGTGTTCTTGCTAGAGACTTGGTTCTCAAATGTAAAATGTTAGATTGAATGAAGCACCACCCCTTCCATGGATGGAAGGGGTATTTATAGTTACAGAATACACGACCTCCTATCGGCCTGTGGATCAGGTATACAGTGGGTAAAGACCCGTCCTTCCTCCACGGAGTTACACTACGCTAAACTACGCTACAAACTAACTAATAAACTGCTAAACAACGTAAATAACTACAAGTCTACGTGCTAACATATGCTAGACTATAATTGGGGTGACCGACACTTTAACATGGAATTTCCAATTCCTAACAATCTCCCCCTAAGGAAGGTCACCCCATGAAATACATTTTGCTTCCTAGCATTCTATCATTGACTTCGTTCTTGAGCTCGTAGACTTGAATTCTTCACTTCTGCAATCTTTGTGCATTTGTAGCGATTCTTCAAAGTCCGCATTGAATTGTACTTTTAGTGGAGGCCTTTAACTGATCCACATCTTTGATGATCTTCGAGCTTTCATTGAGATCATCAGCCATAGCAAATCTCTCTGGATCATCCATAGTTGTGTTGCCTTCATGTGATGTTGTGACTTTTGGACCGACATGCTCGCACTTTTGGATCATGACATCTTTCCATCAGAGTAGCGGAAGCTTTACTGGTTCATGATATTTGCAGCAGCGTAGCAAAAGCATAGTATAGAAATATCAGAGCCAGGTTATGTAGATATGCACCAGTCATGATTTCTTCAATTAAGTGTGGATGCTGTGAGCATGCGGCTTTGGATTGACTCCTCAATTCTGATCAGCTGCAACCGTCCAAATGTACCTGCAAACAACAGTTAGCAATAAAACACACGAAAGTGTCTTTGATCACTTTCACTGAATTGAGGTACACGGCCCACGGTTCCCCGTTGATCAGTACAAGTACTGCCTGTGATCAGGTATACTTCCGAAGAATCTCCTTGACAGGTTTCGCAGTTGTTCAAGCTGTTCTCAAACCAGAACGTCTCAAAGAAGACAACACGGAGTGAGTGAACCAGCGAATTGAGATTCACTGATTGATGAAAAATGATTTGAAAACAATCGCGTATTGCTTAGAAGAAATAGTTTTGCAATACGACGAAGGTTTTATGAGAATGATCAATTTTCAATCAAAAATACCTTTTGTATTTGAAAAGAGTACACATTCGACGTGCTAGAGAAAAGAAAGATTCGCACATCGAACGGTTTTTCCAAAAGTATTCGTCAATTCATTTCCTGGACCAAGGTTGATTCAAGAATGAATCGCCCCATCGTTTCAATCCAGTTGTCACAAGCTTGATCTTTTGCAAGATCTCACATGTCACCCACCAAGAGCTTGTTTGATGTTGGCTCTAGAAGGATTTCCATCTTCATCGTGAATATTTTCATATCACTCGGATGTTCTGGCAATACCACAAGGATAATGCGTAGGACTCTCAATATATACTTACTTTCCACATTGTGTGAAACAATCTCTCAATATATACTTACTTTCCACATGAGATATTGTGGATGATCTCTTGGCTCTAGACTCAATTGTGCACATTTGGTTCCTATGTCGGAGACTAGGGAGAGGGTCTCCTTCTTCAATATCAACAATCTCTAAGAGAAAGTCGATAGATTATGTAGATTCCCCGTGAGAATGAAACAAGCCATTTTAAGAGGAACTTGAGTAGCTTGGGAAGTTGTAGTGCAGTGCGTCACTGGGTCCATGACGTCTTGTCTTCAATACCAGTGTTACCTTGGTAACCACCAGTAGCATATGTATTGAACCCGGTTACTGCCCTAAGGTTGAATTATTGGAGGGCTATTTCTTTTCACCCTTTTCACATTCATTTCTTTTTCATTCTTCAACCCCTTCAGTGCTTACCGAGATTTCATTACTAGAACCTTGTTGGGTTTATTCCAGTTCTAGCTCTATCTCAGACCGCACTCTTCCCATTTTCTCATTTTTCTCCTTTTTTCAATATTCTTAAGGACTCTACACTATCTAGTGGATTGTCCCTGGGAAGATCCCTCCGGTTCTGGCGGATCATGGGAACTAATACCTAACCTCACCATCCTTATAACTCCATACATAAAGTAAAATGGTCGGTCTTTTGGTACAATTCATTCTTCCTTGAAACCAATTGAAAAATCATTTGGAAAAACAATCAAGGTACTTGTGATACGAGATCAAAGCATTTTGTACCTTAATAGTTTTGATCATTTAGAAAAACTCCCCCTCAACATGTGCATATGATTTAGAAATTGTTTAGCACAAGGAGGCAAGAGGGCTTTGAAATATTTTCTTTGATCACAATTTTCATACGAAAAAGCCATTTGATTTTCATGGTAAAATTCTCCCCCTCAATATGTGCATAGGATAAGTGAAATCATTTTATCACATAGAGGAAAGAGTTCTCTTGAAGCACATCCACGATCACAAAATCCATTAATAAAACCATTTGAAAACTCAAACAAGGTACTTTATAAATCTCTTTAAAAAAAACTTTTGTACCTCGATAGTTATGCTCCCCCTCAATATGTGCTTCGAGATTCGAAAGCGTTTAGCACATATGAGAGAGCAGCCTGCACAATTGAATCAAAACGATCACCTTTTATCAAATTTCATAATTAAATCACAAATTCTCCCCCGATCAAAAATATCAAACCCTTTGAGATTTTGGATCTCAAGTGATTTAATCAGGTTTAGAAAACATGGGAGAACTTGTGCCTGATTTAAAAACTCATATAGTTTTTAGATAAATCCTCCTCCTCAACATGTGCATTGTATATATGAAATCGCTTGGCACATGGAGGCAGGAGTGCCTATAAAGGACTGATTCGCTTCCAAACAGTCAAGTTTAATCACACAAGCTAACCACTTGTGAATGGTCAACCGTAATAAACTTAAAACAGCTCAGAAAGTAAATGCAATTAAGATCAGAGGAATATAGTGGATTCCTGGGTCGTTAAGTCCCACGGAGGATGAATGGTGTTAAACACAGACAGATGTCGAATAATAACTAAGGATAGTGATCAGTAAGGATTTTGAGTTATAATTACACTACTGATTGATTGGAATGATATTTGGATACAGAATTGTAAAGCACAACAATCAGATAAGACAAACGTAAATACGTACGTTTATTAAACTACGTAAACGTACAAAATAAAAAGTGAGATCTAAGAAATAAAAGGCCTAAAAATATGAAAATGATATTTTTGGAATCCTAAAAATAAAAGAAAATTATTGGAAAAAGAAAATTATTTTTAAAACTATTTATTTAATTATTATTAATTAAAAACTATTTTTAACTATTTATTAATAACCTAAAATATGATAAAATGTGAAATAAAGCTAGAAAAATAAAATTATGACTTAGAAAAATCTAAAATACTATAAAACTTATTTTAAAATTGAAAATATATTTTTTACACTTTTTATCTAATTATTATTAATTAATTACTATTTAAAATAAACTTAAATACTAGAAAATATAAAATAAACCTGGAAAAATACAATTTTAACTTAGAAAAATCTAAAATATTATAAAACTACTTTTAAAACTGAAAAGATATTTTTTATGCTTTTTAATTATTTATTACTAATTATTTAATACTTTTAATTATTTTAAATTCTAATAAATACTAAACAAATTAGGAAAATTATGAAACTTTTTCTAAAAATATCCTAAGGTGACAGGAAACTAAGAAAATTATAAAAACAGAATTTGCTTAATAATAAGCTAAAAAGAAAAATCTAAAAAGCTAATTCCTATTAAATAAACGCTATCACTAATTTTATAATGATGTTTTTGTGGTTTTTATTTTATAAAACTACTTAACTACTTAAAATAAACAACTTTTATGAAAACAAAAATTTTGTAACTTAAAAATAAGCTATTTAAAGAGCTTATGAGCTAACAGTTTTGACTTATGAGCTTATGTTGAAGATTTAAGCTCAAACAAGCTTATAAATTGAAATAAAAGCTGAAATAAGCTAAAACAAGATAAAAGCTACTTATGTTAAGCTAGAAAACACAGATAAGCATACTGATAAGCTAGGAATAAGCAATAAGCACTTTGACCAAATCAATTATCCAAACCGGCCTGAACAGATTATCAAGACCAAAATAAGCTAAGGGCAAAAGCTCCTAAGCTCAAAATAGACCTTGAGTCAACAAGCTGGGTTGGTTGGCTATCCAAAAAGCCAAAGATCATACACTAGGGACCAGTAATGAGCTTATGACAAGCTTTTGAAAAAACTTGTAGATCACTGAATGCTTGGTTATACAGAAAATGGGACAAACAAAAGGCTTATTGCAGCCCTACCAAATAAGCTACAAAATAGAAAATAAGCATTGGACCTATTAGATGGCTAGATTGGCTTTCCAAAGAGCCAAGACTCACAAGCTGAAACTCACTAATGAGCTTGTGGTGCACTTGAGAAAAAGCTTATAAACACTGTGCACAGAGCACTTTTTTGGAAATAGGTCTGAAAAGAAGCTAGAAAATAAGCTACTAAATAAGCTAGACAGAAATTATAAAAAATACTAGGTGAAAGCTGAGCAACTATATTTTGATATCCTAAAAGGCTCAAATATTGAAAACTAATATTAAACTCTATATAAAATATTCTATTTTATTCAAAAACGACCAAACTAGAAATTTTGACTTTTATAAGTTATGAACTAGTTTGACTTTTATGAACTTCTAATCAATTCTATGGACTGAAAATGTTATTTTAAGCTATGATAAGGTGAAATTAAGCTATTGTATCAAGTTATAAGTTAATTTGATTAGAATTGCAATTTGAAATCTTAACAGTTAACTGTCAACAAGGGATTAAACTTGATTTTGACTTTTAACTGAACAAGGACTAGTTTTTATGGTTTGACTGAGCTAATATATCCTATTGTGACTTAGAATAACAATAAACAACCACACAATTGGTCTCTAGCATGCTTAAGACAGCAAATCCAAACATTCCTTATGTAGACTGTTTTGAAGAGTTAATCACTAAAACAAGTTTTTAAACTGAGAAATCTGTTTATTAACTTATAATTACTATATTTAAATAGGATTAAGCCAAAATTAACAGGTGTTAAGTACTTATACTAGAAAATGTAAAAATCAAGAAAATAGCTTACAAGATGAGATTCAAGCATAAACAGGGAACTGATAACTGATAACACACCTATGGCTTCCCAAGAAGCTTTGTACCAATAAGCAATCCAAAATCAGCTCTTCACCAGTCTTCTTGTACCTTCTCCATGATTTTTTATTTTTAGCTAATTTTTTTGGTATTTTTAGTAATTTCTTTTTCTTGAAACTAAACTGAGTTTAAATGGTTCTACAAGCTGAGAAAAGCTTTAATAAAAGCTTATATAAGCTTATAAGTGCTTAACAACAACTGATAACAACATTCAACTTAACATGAGATTCCTTTGAACTTGAAATTTTACATAAGCTGAAAATGAAAAGGAAATTTAAAATTTATGATTGATAAAGGTTCACTTACACTTAAAAACACTTAAACAAGAACTTGAAAGTTTAAATTACATTGGAAGTTTGAGAATAATAAAAACGACAATTAAAAACTAAAATTACTCTAGATATCTTATTACATTGCTTCAAACTTGTATATAAAGATCTTTTTCATCTCTGTCGACATCTATGAGCAAATCCCACCTCAATCCAGCCATTGGATCATTGGAATTCATCAAAACCGTACAAGTGGAGTTTTGGCGCCAATTTTCTTTGAGTAGGTTATCTCAATTAATGAAGCTTGGGAGGATGTGGAGGTGGAGGGGGTTGTTAAACAGCTGTATAAGTGAGGTGTAAAGGTTGGAATTTAAAACCATGGTGGTATTGGTGAGTAACTGGTTTTGGCGCGTTCTTGTGAGGGAGATGAACAGTGTCCCTGGTGTTTGACTTTGGTTGACCCGGTATTAATAAAGGGGGGGTCCAAATTAGGAGGGGTCACAGGGTATGACAGGGGGTCTTTTTGGTTGGCTGGGTTCTAAATACACAAAAGGGTCATTTGGTTTTAGTTTAATACAAGGACTAATTGTGTAATTCTGCCAAACATGAAGGACCAATCCTGCAATTCTCCAAAAGTTAACAAAAGGACCAAAACTGCCAATCTTTAATAGTACAAGGACCGTAGTTGATTATTTTCTATTTTTAATAAATCCAAGGACTATTTTTGACATTTTCAAAACTTGAGGGACTAAAGTTGTAATTTTGCAATTTTACATTTCAAGGACTTGTTTTGACAACTTTATGAATCCCTAAGGACTTAAAATGATATTTTTCTTTATTTTGATTTACCAGGGACTGTTTTTTGACAACTTTTTAAACTTGGGGGACTAAAACTGCCAATTATGCAAACTTGATACGTTTTTCACCAGATTTTGATATTTTTGCATTTAAAACACAGAAAACACTTGTTTGTGATATTTTCATCATTTTGATGCATTTCTGAGTGTTTTCAGATGTTTTTGGCATTCTAAACAGTATAAAAATGATGAGTATTTAGACACTCATCAAGGACTAAAACCAATTCCATTTAAACAGATAAGAGATTTAAATCACTATCTCTCCCCCGATCAAAAATTTCAAACCAATTGAGATTTGTGATCCCAGTTAATTTAAATCATTTAGAAAATTTTGGGGAAAGACGTGGGAAGATTTGATTTTGAAAGATGACATATAAGGACCATTTTAAGACATTAAAGATTGTTAGTGTCAGGTATGATTGTTTTAAGAGACCTTTAAGTAAAATAAAACAATTTCACAATCAAACAAGAGCAGAAAAAATTTCATTTTGTAAGATCTTTGAGTTTTAAAGAAAATCATACCATGACATAACATTAAATCTTTAGATCACCACTTATTGTTGTACAGACGGACCTTTTATGAAGAAATATCGTTTGAAAATATTTTGATTTAAATCACTCTCCCCCTCAATCAATGACCGTAGTCGTTGATTGAGTGACTTATGTTTAAAGATGAAGTCCGGTGATTTTTACAAATTAAGTCCGATATATTTTCAAAAACAATATTTTTCCATTTTTCAAAACAATATTTTCAAAATTGTTTAAAAAAATGGTGTCAATTTTTTGCACAAAGAAATGTAAGGTGGTTGAGCCTCTTTTGTTGTTGTTGCTGTAAGGGTTGGAAGAAAACCGTCTGCTGACGCAGTGAGACTTCATACGTTGCATTTTAATGCCAACTAAGGTCAAATTAAGCTCCGTCTCTTCACTTGCTGAAGAGAACCATCTGCAGATGCAGTGAGACCTCTTACGTTGCATTTCATGCCAACTCTCCATTGAAGTCAAATTAAGCTCCGTTTCTTCATTTGTCAACCCAAGATATAGTTACCCTTTCCTTTTGGCATCCAATCATCTTCATTGTGGGATCCGGATCGGGAACATTCTTATAATCCATGATATCTACATACGTTAGTAAACCCAAACAGATATATGGTGGTCGACATCACCCAAACAGCCATCGACTAATAAAAGTCAATTCAACATATCAATCAGATCATATAAAGCATGGGATTATGTGTTCATCAAACTCTAATCATCTAAACCTAACAATCATATCCTAGGCACCTAGTCCTTCAACGTAGGTTAACATCATTTTTTAGTTAAGCATATAGGATAATTAGATAAGCTCGTTCAGCTGATATAAATTTGAAAACATTCTCCCCCTCAATCAATGACTCATATTCTGAAAAAATTTAAAAGCGCTGAAGTCATTGATTGACTTTTCAATTTATTCAAAAACTCTGAAACTGATTGTTTTATAAGCAACTCATTTTCCACCAATTCAGTTAAAACAAATATTTTTCTGAAGAATTTTAGAAGGAAAAATATTTGAGTAGGAACAACAGTCCTTCGACATACTTTCCTTTTTAGGATAAGTGCACAAAATATTTGAAAATTGGTTTAGCGCAGCACTTTCCTTTCTTGAAGAGCGGGTTGCTATCAGAAATAATAACAAACCATTGTTTTAAGCACGGGTTACAGTTTGAAGTAACTGCAAGCCATATTTTTAGACATGTATTGGAAAAAGAATATTTACACCTCATGCTCGAACTTCATCTATGGTCCCGTGCCATTATTGAATGACATTTCTGTAGACCCCTTTATCACATATACCTTATCACTACGTTAAGCAAACCCCAACACAAACACGTATAACAAACAGATGTATGTTATGCGTATAAGAAAGATGAAGGTTAGAAAGTGGTGACTTGAATGATATTCGTATGTATGTTTAGAGAGATAGAGAGAAGAAAGAAAATAATAAGATGTTATATTGCTTCAAAGGAAAACACACACACACACACACTCAAGCACACCCCTCAAATGACCATTTGAGGGGTATTTATAGTACAAGTAACATGATGCCCTAAAAGGCTTTCTATGGGCTTTCGTGGGTTGGACATGGGTTGGATTGGATAAAAGGCAAGCTTAACATAACGAGTACCCATTTAGCTTAGTCCAATCCACGAGCCCGTTGACTATTCTATCACGATATCTAACACACGATATAAAGTTCCTAAATGTGAATGACCATCACTTCTAATAAAAACTATTAAGGCTAACAATCTCCCCCTAAGGGGTGGTCATTCAAAAGATGCTCCACTTGATTTGGTCTTTACTTTTCTCGAGCTTGAACTTTGTGCGTAGATATAGAATAGTCTTGATTCTTTGTTCCTTCATGCTTTGTGATCAGATAATGTGGTTGTCTGCCATTGTCAACTTCGTTGGTTAGGTGTCTCCACGTCTTTCTCCACCATGCTCACACTGCTATTTGTCTTTTGGTTACCAATGATGTAGTTCTCGAGTCTTTAAACTTTGTTGATTCTTTGACATTGACGAAGAATCATCTTTAACTTTGTGTTGCCTTTGATTTTGATGAGAACTTTCATGTGTTGTTGGTATGAGCATGTGGAGAGTTTGCACAATCAATCCGCTCCGGAGCTTCCATAAGAAGAAAACATAAAGACAGGTTAGTAATAAGCGGATTCCGGCACTTACAAGTTTGAATTTCGAGGGTGTTAACAGCATAGTGTGAAAACACGTCTCTAATTCTCACAGAGGCCGTTCCTGAACTGGAGTCCCACAAGTGAGATAACGCGATATACCGAAGTACATCTACAGTTCAGATGAGTCGCTGAGGTACACCGAAGCATCACCCCACGACTGTAGACCGTTTGAGACACACTAAGCGT
The DNA here is from genome assembly GCA_019973895.1 of Chrysanthemum seticuspe. Lineage (NCBI taxonomy): Eukaryota > Viridiplantae > Streptophyta > Magnoliopsida > Asterales > Asteraceae > Chrysanthemum > Chrysanthemum seticuspe. The sequence continues at coordinate 160,291,011 of BPTQ01000008.1, read as the reverse complement.
AATCCACGTGGAGTTACCGAAGTGACCTGCTGTCAGGGCTGCTTGATGTTGACCCTGGCAGGAGTTTCCATTCAATCACTGAAGATCACAGATGTGAAACATCTCATAAATGTTCTGGCAGATTGCTAAGATCTGCGTAGGACTCTAGAGTATATCACTTGTGCTCTTATTGATGAACAGCAAGCGATGTCATGTCAAGTGTTCTTATGAGATCTTTTGATGAATCTCGTGGCTCTAGACTCAATTAGTGCATTTTGGTTTTCCTGAGCGGAGACTAGGGAGAGGGTCTCCTTCTTCAATATCAACGATCTCTAAGAGAAAGTCGATAGATTATGCAGGGTTCCCTGTGAGAATGAAACAAATCCTTTTGAGAGGAATTGAGTGGCAAGAAGGTTAGGTGCAGTGCGTCACTGGGTCCATGACGTCTTTGTCTTCAATACCGGCGTCATCTAAGTGACAACCAGTAGCATATGAATTGAACCCGGTTTCTGCCCTAAGGTTGATTATGGAGGGCTGTTTCTTTTCACCCTTTCTTTTACAATTCTTTTTAATTCTTCAACCCCTTCTTTCTCCTTTCTCACATTACTCCTTTTTTCAATCATACCTAAGGACTTCTAGTTCAAAACTATTGGTGATGTCCTTGGGTAGATCCCTTCGGCTCTGGCGGATCATAGGACGGATTTTCCTATCGTTAGACACCTTATAACTCCATGACTATCCTATGTTGCCATAAAACATTTTTCTTGAAAATCTCTCAAAGTGTTTATGATTGAAAACATGTTTGGAACACTTCGAGAGTTTTATATTTTCAGAAACACTCCCCTTGACATGTGCTTATATTGTTTTAACTTAAATCTGCACAGAGAGGGTAGAGTTTGCACTTTTTGAATTGATCGACTTTAAATGAACAAGACCGATTCGAGACACGTTTACATCACTAGAGAACTAGCTTGAAATTATAACCCGTCCTGGTCAAATCCATAGAAAGTGTCTCGAGATGGTACATTTCCTGACTTAGATTCCTCGTCAATTCAATGGTTAAAACTGAGTCGAGCTCTTTTGAGATTCAAACAACGATCATTAAACCTTTTTTATCACATTTTAATCACGTTTCTCCCCCTAAAAAATAGCATATCTATGATGTTTTTGAAACAAAATGATTAAAAGATATGTTTTTCGAAAAACATTTGGAGAGAAACTGATTTAGCATGAATTTTGGAATAATTTTGGTTTTATACTCCCCCTTAAAGAAAGCATATTTTTCTTACAGAAAATTTGGAATCATTTAAGGGTTTAGAGGGAGTTATCTTGGTACCAAATGTGAGAGATTTTGAAAAATCTTTTTGAAAAATTTCGAATCAATGGTACGTAAGATGAAGATTTTAAAAATCTTTTGAAGATATTGAAGAAGAATTATCTTCATTTGTTTTAGGATAAGTGCTCGATATTTTTGAAAATCGATTTTGCGTAGCACTTTCCTTTCTTTAAAGATCGGGTTGCAAGCGGAAATACTTACAAGCCATTATGTTTTTAGGAATAGCGCTTGAAAAAAATATTTAAAACCTTTGATTTTGATAAGCACTTTCCTTTCTTTGAAGCGCGGGTCCTGAACTAATGTGTTCAGAAGCCATTAATTTGAAGTTCGGGTTTCGTACTGAAGTATACGAAAGCCATTACATTTTTAAGAAATTTTGAGAAACGACATGTTTTAGAAAACAATTAAAGAACTCTCGCTCAAGCATCTGTACATACCCGTATCATTGTTGAATGACATTTCTAGAAACGTACAGAATATCGATTATACGAGAGACATGTCGTGAGAAGAATATTTTTGGATTTTTGAATTTTTCTAATGTTTTTGTATTTTTTGAAAAATTTTCTATTTTTGTATTTGGGTTTTGATGGTTTTTCAAATTTTGTATTTTGTTTTTTCAAAAGATATTTACAAAGAAGATTTGAAGAAAGATAAATTAAGTTGGGACAAGTAAAAGTGGAGTTAAGAGTGGAACTAGAAAAGGATTTCCACATGCGAAATTGGCATAAAGTTCTTCTTTACCACACGGGGTATATGAACCTTCAACACTTTTACAAGTACCTGCATCCACAGAAGAAGAATTTTCACAAATAACATTGTTAGAAGTACATGATTCCTCACGGTGAGGGTGATCACTATCAACGGTTGTAGTGGATCTGACTTCCTTATCCAAATGATTGTCACTATTATCTGTGTTGGTGCAAGTATCAAAAATCTTTCCTGTGGGAATCCATCTAAGACCTATTTTGTTGAAAACTTTGCCCGTGGGAATCCACCTAAGGTAAGATCTAGGAGTTGGTTTCTTATCAGATGTAGCGGAAGACTCATTTTTAGAAAAACTACGTCCTAAAGAGATCGTCCTATTAGGTGTCTGTTTGTTTGTCTTTTTATCAACGGGCTTGTTTCCATTTGGTTTCTTAGTGGATTGTGCCTTGGCACGAGAATTATCTTTCTTAAGATATTGTGAGACACATGCATCATGATTAGCTGAAAAGACACATTTTTTACATGTAGTACAGACAAATTCAATATTCTTGTTTAAAATAGCAGCTTTAACTTTGTCACTACAATCTTTTGGAAATTGATTCTTGTTCGAAAAAGACTTAGAATTCCTAGTGTTGTTTTCTAAGGTCATAGCATTTTCTTTTGCGCAACTACTCTTAGATGCAAGCCAATCCCTAGTCTTTTGTAGAGTGTTCCTAGGTAATGGTTTACTACTACTAGCAGTGCCATGAAATCTTGTAGAATTCATCACCCTAGATGTTTCACCTAGAATTTCGTCTTTTCGAGTCTGTGCCTTTTTCCTAGCTTCTTCTAGATAGTGATTGTTGACCATGTTTTGAAAAACCTGTTTTTTGATAAAGAAAAGGTGATTACTCATGGCATGTCCTTGTAGGCACGCTCATATGACAGTTTTTCATACTTGCATTCCTCAGTTTTTCGATCAAGTTGTTTAAAATATGATACATTTTCTTTTTCAAGTTTTTCAAGAGCTTTTTCATATTTTGAAACAATTGCGGAGGTCTCAGACTGGAGTCTTTCATGATCTTCAACTGAATATGTTTGTAAAATAATGGACATGATATCGGTAGTCATAACATCTTCGAAAAGAGAATCATTCAAAATTTCCAAAAGTTTGATGTGTTCAAAACTTTCATTAGCTTGTTGTACCAGGGATTTATGGTCCTTGACAAAGTCAGATGTTTCTTTCAAAAGTGCTTGTTCAACATGAATTACCCTCGCACTGATGGCAGTTAACGGAGGGGCAATTTCAGTTTCAAAAAACTTTTTCGTTTCGTCATCATGACGAGTAAACCAGATATTAGTTGTAATATGGGTTTTAGTTTTGACAGTCTCTTGAAGTCTCCCAATTCTAGTTTTAACATCTTCTAAAATGATTCTGGCATCACTTGTGTTAAAAGGATTGTTTGAAGACATTTGTTCAATTTTCGAAAGAGATTTTGAGACACTTGGTGTGATGGAAAACTTTGACTTTTCTTTTTGATTAACAAAAGTAATTCCATTAAGTTTGTTCCATTTGTTATAATAAATTGGTTTTAGATCTGGATTCTTTTGTTTCATTTTTTATCTACTCTCCTCAGATAGTTCCAACGTTTCAAGAGAATCACGAACAATTATGAGTTCATGCAAAGGTTTTCCATTGTTCAACACATTCTGAGATTTATGAGCTTTCTTGAGGAACGAAGGAGGTGAGTTACCAAGAGCCATTTTATGAGTAGTATGAAAAATCGGATTTACTTGATTAGAAAGCATCTTGTTTGTTTTAGCGGAATGACCCGTTGTAAGGAGTAAATTATCCAATTTTTTGATAGTTTCATTTTTATCCAGAATTTCATCAAGAAGAGAATCTTCTCGTTTTGAAAAATCAGCAATCAACTGTTTCTTCTCTTTTTCAAGATCAGAAAACAGTGCTTTTTGTTTAGAAAGTTGGTTTTTAAGATCAGAAATTTCCTTGTTTAAAGATTTTATTTTCAAGTTCAGATTCACATCAAGTGTATCATACTTGATTTGCAATTGTTTTTCTCTTAAAACAGAATCTCGGTAACCAATTTCTAATTCTGATATTTTGTTTGTATGAAATTCATAGGCTCTGGCGTTCTCTTTGTAACTCTCAAGCTCAGTGGTCAATTTAACATTCGCGGCCTTAACTTCGCGATTGACCGTTCTAACTTTCTCAATTTCAATACCACAATTATTAATTAATGTTTCAAAATGAGCACGAGTTTCCTCATCATTAGCACCATTCTGTGCACCTTGATCTCCATTAGGATCCATATATGGAGTGTCAGAGTTAACATTGCTATTAACTTGCTCCCCCACATATGTGTCATAAGAAGGTTCGGGAGACACAGAATGTGGCTTCTCATGAGTAAACGAATTAGCAACATTACTATAATTTGGTACCTCATTGAGTGAATTTGTGTCGTAGACAGGGGTTGTGTCACAAGTATCGCTTGATGTTGTGTCCTGCTGGTAGGCTGTATGACTGGAGCTTGCAATATCGTTTGCTTTATCTGCCCGTCCTGGATGCCTGAATTCGTATTCCTCAGCAGTCAACTCTATTCCCGATTCTTTTTTCAGTGCTAACATCAGCATGTACTTGAGCTTTTCGGACGATATCCTTGGTTTGACACTGCATTCTGAATATCCTGAATCATGGCTTTGAGGTTCGGAAGTAGCATTCTGAGCAGAAGTCATAAAACAGTTATTCCCATTTTGATATCCCATATTCTGATTCACAATCTGACCCCCCTGATGTCCAACATACTGCCCTGCATATTGCATCTGATTCCCCATCTGTATACCCGTAGCAAATCCTTTCTGATTCCCAATAACATCAACCATTTGTCCTCCTTGACCCATATGCATACTTGGTTGAGCAAACTGCGGATTATACGATGAAATCCATTGGTTGTTGTTATTTGGTGTAGTTGGACTAATGTTTAGGTCATTGAAGAATGAATCAAAGAAAGCAGTTTTGAGACGATCTGCCAGAGTTGCCATTGAGGAAGGTATGTATGATAAAGTTGATGTAGGATCGATTCAACGATAAAGGAGTTGTGGTTGATGAAGATTAAGCTCGGTTGAGGTTTTTCTAAAAGTCGTACTCGTAACCTTGGTTCTTAGGCGTAAAAAAAAAATTTCTCCCAAAATTTGAAGTTCACTATAAAAATCAATTCTAAGGTCGTATGAAAACTTTGAGTTATGACAATTTTGACGCCAAATTTGACCCGAAAAATTTGAATTTAGGCCCAAAAATTTGAATTTTTGACCAAAATATTCACAGTTAAACCAAAATTTGAATCTCGCGTAAAAATTGAATGTTTAGTCTCCTCAAAAATTTAAATTTTACTCAAGTTTTCCCGCCAAAAAAGAGCTTAGGCGTAGACCAAAGAAGTTACGAGTAGGATATGGTTACGAGTAGGATGGCTTAGGCGTAGGATTGTACTTAGGCGTAGGATTCTTAGGCGTAGGATTCCTTATGCGTAGACCAGTATCTTACGCGTAAACTTAAGGCTTAGGCGTAAACAAAAATGCTTAGGCGTAGAATCTTATGCGTAAGTGGAACTTATGCGTAGATTGTTATGCGTAGGCGTTTATGCTTATGCGTAAACTTAGGTTTAGAACCAAAAATCCTTTACACTGTCACAGCGTAAAAGATATCCAAAAGTCGAAGTGTTCCACAAACTTATCCAAGTGAGGGAAGCACTGAGTAATCGTTGAAGCTCGAAGAATCTGCACCAAAAAGTTATGCGTAGAACCTTATGCGTAGAAACAGGGCGTTGACTTTCTTACACGTAGAACTAGGGTTTTGACCTACGCGTAAAAAATTTCCAGTGATTCAAACGATTTCTCTTGCACAGATAGCCTTAAAAACACTCGAATAACCCAAAAATGTTGACCTTTTTCACCCAAAGTACTTAGATAAGTTACGAGTAGAAATGACCAATGAACCAAACACGAGTTCAAAATTGAAGAAAAACACGTAAAGCTTCGAACCTTTTGCAAAAAACTGAAACTTTAGCACCAAATAAACCTTAAACCACAAGAATCTTGAATTTTGAATTGCAAAAATTAAAGCTTTAAGCATGACAAATATGTAAAACGAGAGCCTTTACGCGTAACCCTTCAAAACAAACACAAACACTCCTAAACCATTGTTAGGCGATTGATACCAATTGTAGACCCCTTTATCACATATACCTTATCACTAGGTTAAGCAAACCCCGACACAAACACATATAACAAACAGATGTATGTTATGCGTATAAGAAAGATGAAGGTTAGAAAGTGGTGACTTGAATGATATTCGTATGTATGTTTAGAGAGATAGAGAGAAGAAAGAAAACAATAAGATGTTATATTGCTTCAAAGGAAAACACACACACACACAAACTCAAGCACACCCCTCAAATGACCATTTGAGGGGTATTTATAGTACAAGTAACATGATGCCCTAAAAGGCTGTCTATGGGCTTTCGTGGGTTGGACATGGGTTGGATTGGATAAAAGGCAAGCTTAACATAACGAGTACCCATTTAGCTTAGTACAATCCACGAGCCCGTTGACTATTCTATCACGATATCTAACACACGATATAAAGTTCCTAAATGTGAATGACCATCACTTCTAATAAAAACTATTAAGGCTAACAATTTCTAAGACCGCAGATGTTATCGATACCAGAAGACATGTCTTGAGAAAACATATTTTTTGTCTTTTTCAAATTTTCTGATTTTTATGGGTTTTTGAAGGTTTTATATTTTTCTATTTTCTTTTTGTTGGTTTTATATTTTTGTATTTGGTGTTTTAAAAAATATATACACAGATAGATAGATGATATAGTTTAAGAAGAATGATGATACGAGAACCGAGATAAGGATATCGAGTAGCACGTCGTAGAAGATAGAATTCGTCATCTCTTAAACATTCACCACCAAAGCTTCCAAGACTCTTGAATCGAAGAGAGAAATTGAGCCACTTGAAAGTGAGACTTTGGTAGCTTCCCCCCCCCCCCCCCCGAAACTGAAAATCCATTAGATGAGAAGATTCGAAGCTATATTTCAAGCTTGCTTTATCCAGGTGCACATAGAAGCACACCATTATCATAAATCCCGCTGCTCCTTTTAAGAACGATAATCTAGATTCTTCGTTCGGGGTTATATCATCAACAAGAACAGCAACGTATCATACCACTCTTTAAATAATCTTCTCAACTTCCATTACCACTGAAGTCTGAAGCAATTCATTCCAAAAAAGTTGTCAAGAGACCACTTCCCCCAAGTAGATGAATTGATGCAGTGAGTCTCTTAGACTAGAGCTCACGAGCCCGAACACACAAACCCGAAGACAAAGAAACTTATACCATCGAAGTAGCAGATTAAGTCCAATAGCTAAAGAATAACCCCGATGTATACTTTTCTCTCCCCCTGAAGAAAGTGCATGAAGCTCAAGAACCCGAAGTACCCGAATGCCCAAAGAGAGAATAACCGATAACATTGAAGAAGCAGGCCGAATCACTGATTATCTCTGCGGATGACAATCTCTGCGGATGTCCACTCTGGAATAAGTGATTACATCTCCGAATCACTGATTAAGCCCTCAAGTGAAACAGCTGAGCATCCCCAATGTACACAATCTCTCTCCCCTGATGAATGCGATAGCATCATCACACACTTGTGTACCTCTTTTTATCATCAGAAACTAACTCTTCCATCTTTTCCCCCACATAGTTGGAATAAGAACACTAAACGCTATGAGTCAAACCTTGAGTGTCTCTGCGGTAATGACATTCGTCTTCCCGGGATATCTTCAATCACTTAGAAGTATTAAGCTCATCAATGTTTACTCGCGTTTAGATGCTTGTCTCCTTCCCCCTTGCTGGTTTTGACACTTCAGAATCAGCAACATCTTATCAGCCCATATACTCGAAATCTTTTGAGAGGAACATTAGAAATCTTGTGAGAATCAACTTGCTAAAGAACAGAATGAGCAAGTCTAACTGGGGATTAAATCTGACATATCACTCTCCCCCAATTAGTGCTCTTCCCTAAACCGACAATCTGTTTGATAACAGCCCAGATTAAGAAGAAGTCTTTAGATTGTTAAATACAACTCGTCTTTAGTCTTCTAACATGTAGCAGAGAATGTAGAACCGACTGAAGACTCGACCTTCTTCAAGATTGTCCAGTTGGGGAATAGATAGTTAACATCTTCGACTCACCAAAACATAAGAACATCACCAAAAAGCATCCCAATTAACTTACATCTTGCAAATCCCCTTAATTAAGATCCCTCCCAATCAAACAAGAACAGAAAGATGTTCATCAAGGAAATCAGCAATCAGGCCGCAACGAACACATAATATGGTAACACCAAACTACCAATCACATCAAACAAGAACAGAGAGATTGTTCGGAATCATCATGTTGATGTATACGTGAAGCATTAACCGGAAGAACTTTGTCGATAAACTCATCAATCCGAGTGAAGATGTCAACCAGCGGCTCATAGAAGAAAAAACACCATGTAAAGATGACCCGATAAGAAGAAGCTCGGTTCTTACATGAGTTAGGAGCCGTATGACCATATATTCTCATATATAAATCAACTATGCAGAATTATCACACTTCTTCTCCCCCTCAAGAATTGCATACGGAGATGCCATTCTTGATTAAATAAGTGAAATCATCCAAAAGTATTCTATTCACACTTCTCCCCCGCAAAATTAGCACATGATGTCGCCATCGTCATTATAGTTGAGAAAGTGGAATAAGAAAACAATCAATGGTAGCCCGGTTCACTTGATGACTGAAGAGCATGGAAAAAGTATGAAGCATGTTGATGAGAATGGTCATAATAAGAAGATTTCTCTTCTTCAGAAGATAATGCGCACTGAAGCGTACACATTTCTTTTCTTTTATAGAACGAGGCTTGAACTGTTGTGTTCAAACGTCATAAGAAGATTTCTCTTCTTTTGAAGAAAAAATGCACTGAAACGTACACTTTTCTTTTCTTTAGAGTACGAGGCGTGAACTGTTGTGTTCATACGTCATAAGAAGATTTCTCTTCTTTCCAAGATAAAGCGCACTGAAACGTACACTTTTCTTTTCTTTAGAGTACGAGGCTTGAACTGTTGTGTTCAAACGTCATAAACTCTCTCTTTTCTGCTCTCTTAGCAAAACATGTAATCATCCCCATTATCATTCTGTAGGCTCTTTGTCGTGACAGCTGATGGAGAAAACCCAATATAATGAATTTGACTTTGAAGTAAACTACCCCGAACTCGTGATTTAAACTTGCACATATGAAACAAAGAGCGGTGCCGATTTCCATTAGCATCTCTAAGTACTCTCTATGTACTCTATACTCTTCAACCAACCACCCATCAAGTATAAGACGTACATTACCTCTTGAAAATCCACAATTGAATGTGACACTGAGCACTACAACGTAACTCCTTAAAGTGATAGTTACTTTAAGGTGATAAGAGCCCAATTCCCCTAAGTGGTAAAAGAAAAGGTAAAAGACACCCAACAATAACTAGATTTCCAAGTCTTCGTTTTTGATTAAGCTCGAACAAGGATCTCGAAGTATCTTCATCCATCCATCCCCGATACCTTCAGATACTAAGTACACTTGCCCGTGATATTTCACTTCAACCTCAAATAAATAATAGTGAATTAACCCCGCTGTCACATCATCTGGATAAAAGCTCAAATCTAGCCTCCTTTGACATTTAAGTGAACTTTGATAATGGATTCATCCCGACCATGGTTAAAAGCACATAACCCCGTAAAACCATGTAATAACCAAACTACCATGACAAATATCCAAGCACACATCCAATTCATGAAATACACCCTTTTATCCCTTCTTCGTAGCAGAAACCGTAGCACCAGCATAAAGTAAGATCCAGAATTACTCTTTCTCTTCTCCAAGATGGTTCCATAATTACGGGGATTTTACAACTCTATGGTTTAAACCGAGAAATAGTTTCTTTCGCGGGATTTTACAAAACCAAGAGTAAACCGTAAGAAAGAACCGGAAATGCACTTTACTTTTACCAGGATGTTTCCATTGTCACGGGATTTTACAAGTCTATGATTTAAACCGAGAAATAGGTTCTTTCGCGGGATTTTACAAAATCAAGACAAAACCGTAAACAATGTCAGCTTGAATGAGTTATGACGACTTTGGTTTCAGTGAATATCTGTTTTTAGGGGAACATGTAGTGGTTCATCAACAGTGCATTATCCAACATCAACAACATCAACACCCATCCAGTAAACACTTTGGTAAACACATCATTCACGCATTCTGTTTGCTATTGTAGTGACCACATGGAGAAGTAAACCCGATATGCCAAACTTGAGCATGAAGTAAAATTCCTCAGATTTGTTACTTAAACTTGTACTAATCCTCGTGAAAAAGAAACGGTGTACCCAATGTACAAAACCTCTTGACATATCCTCAACTGCGTGAGACACCAAAGTGATAGCTACGTTGTGGGTTAAGCGAGAAAGGAATCACAACCGTAACTAAATAGCCAAGTCTTTAACACCTTCAATAAATGCCCAAACAAGTCATCTTCGCGGAAGGATAGAAAGAAAGAAGATTAAATAAGTAAACGCACCCGGAAAACTTCACTTCAAATCCAAATAAGAAATACCGTCCAAACAACCCCGTAGTCAACATTTTCAATCAATTAAAGCCGAGACAAAATATTCTTTGTGAAAATGCATAAACCAAAGTACCCAATCACGTAAAACAATGAGTCTTATTGTCCCACCAAATCTCATCATCAACTTACTTCAATCAAATCTCATAACCCAAATCTCATATTATCAAATCACATATTTGACAAATCTTATATATATATATGATCCAATTAGAAGCTCATCTCAACCAAACGTCCAAGTCCAAGTCCACAAATCTCAAACCGCATAAAGCTCATAAGTAACATGTACAGAGTTAGATAAATGACCAATAGTTAATACAATTATCAATTATCATAAAAACTGTATTTGTACTCAATTAAGTGTGTCAAGGCGCATTCGTGTGACAAAAGTCACAATGCATAAGTCAAATAAATCACAATGTCCAAGCCATCCGATCCATATGAGGCCATTAGAGATGAGGCCCAAGGAAGGTCCATTTGATTATATGAGAATCGGCCCATGTAGAGAAATGAAAGGCCCACATCCAAATAAGCAACAACCCGATCCAAAATCACCTATACACATCCGGTTATAAAACACTCACCCTAACTATTAGGTCATTAACCCTAAAACACACATCAGTCTTAAAATCCGCCCCCACTATGTTCATATCCTCCCACCAACACATCTCCTAAACCTACGGATTAAATTAGATCTCATCTAATTATTTTCTCATCTCAAACCAACTTGATGCATCCATAATTATCAACACTCAGAACAAATACACATCTAAAAATGATACTTGACTCCAATCGTTCATGATATATAGCTCCATTCGAATTCAAGAAGGTTTCAAAATCTTGTAAAGAATCACAGGTAGGCATAAGTTGTTTGATACATCAATTGTTTTTATCATTATTTTCATTATATTTGAACCGATTGAGAGGACGAATGATACCTAAAATAGGTATTGTTCAACCTAAAGTTTTTGGATAATATCATAAATTATTGATCGATGATGGGTTGATATGTGTGAATGATCTTACATGGTCGGATAACATTATAGGCACACAAAAAATCTGAGATCTTTAATAGTCTTCATTTTATCTTGTAAACCGAATATATTATGATAGGATTTGACACAAGTTGTTAAATCTCTTAAAGATATTCGAATATTGTTGAGGCTTTGACTTCAAGTAGGATCTGTGATGATAGTTTTCAAGGGTATTGATCCTTAGATGTGGTCTTTATGTAGTGAGCAACCCTAAAACAAATCTGAAATTTTTTTCATATGTTGAATCATGTAGTATAGATGATGATGGTTAAGCTGATGTTGTGAACATGTTATAGGTGTCTGGTATTAGTGTGGTCGAGTCCTGTTGAGTTCATGGTCAAACTTCTTTCTTCATCTTTTCTTTTCCGTCCAAGTCGCTAGCCAAATTATTATCAAGTCGCTACCCATTTTCAACAAAGCGAGTCGCTACCCACTTTTTCCAAAGCAAGTCGCTACGACTTGTTGAATAACAAGTCGCTAGGTCAAAGATTTTCCAAGTCGCTAGCAAAGTTTTAGAGTAAGTCGCTAAGACATTGGATACATTGAACCTGGACGACTTGTCAAGACAAGTCGCCATGAAGAAATGACCAACTCGCTAGCAGGAATATCAAGACATTTTTCGTACAAACTCAAAGTTACCCAGAAAATATTAAAAGGATACACCTTTTAACCCATTTGGACCATAAAAACAGTGATTGGAACACAATGAGTTATAGAAAAAATAGATGTAGTTACTGCCTTGAGATAACAAACTTGGACAGAAAACATGAAACAAGACAGATAAGGATTTTGATTGGACCAAGATACATTATGACCAGATACATATCAAAACTTGTTACAAACACTTTACCCACATGATAAGAAAAATATTATCCGACCACAACAGAAAAATACCAAACCAGTATTAACATGAATAAAAAATACCACATAAATCATCAAAATATAAAAACCTTGGCTCTGATACCAATTGTAGGATCGTTATATTTATTGTGTTGATGATTCGGGTGGTCTTGGATGATCAAAATACATGTTAGCCATATTTAGAGAGAGAAAGATAGAGAGGGTGTTCTTGCTAGAGACTTGGTTCTCAAATGTAAAAGGTTAGATTGAATGAAGCACCACCCCTTCCATGGATGGAAGGGGTATTTATAGTTACAGAATACACGACCTCCTATCGGCCTGTGGATCAGGTATACAGTGGGTAAAGACCCGTCCTTCCTCCACAGAGTTACACTACGCTAAACTACGCTACAAACTAACTAATAAACTGCTAAACAACGTAAATAACTACAAGTCTACGAGCTAACATATGCTAGACTCTAATTGGGGTGACCGACACTTTAACATGGAATTTCCAATTCCTAACAGATATTAAGACAATATTAATTCAAAATAGTATGATAATATCATAATATATGAATTGATTAATCTTTGAAATTTTACTAACTCTGATATTAATTGAAATTTTACTAACTCTAATATTAAGACACTCTGATAGTAATACAGTATCATATATCTATGCAACTAACTTTGATAGTAATACAATATCTTGAATTTCAAAAATTATTGAAACTTACTCATTAAAAATATTGAAACTTACTACGTCATAGGTCAACTAACTCTGATATTAAGAGAATATCAATATGTATACGTCATAGAACATCCAAAATATTAAATTTGTTTGATTTTGATTTTAAATATTAACATAATATTAAGACAACTAATATTTTAAATAACTATATTTATGAAATATGATATTAACAGAATATCATATATTATGTGTTATATTTAATATTTTAAATAACTATATTTATGAAATATGATAGTTATATTCATTAATTTTTGTGTATAGACAAAGTCAACTTTGAAGATTATCTATCATATATGTAAGTTGGAAATTACTTTAACTTCTTTGACTTTCTATGACATATATGTCAGTTGGACATAAAAGTAAATATTTTGAGTTTCGAGAAGATATTTTTCATCATTATAAAATCTGACATGTATCATAGCGTGTTATGCATCTAAGTTTCCAACAGATAGTCAAATTACTTAATGAAACAGATATGCAAATATGTATACGTCATAGGCCAACTAACTCTGATATTAATAAAATATTAATATATATACGTCATATATTTTTCAAAAAATATTAAATTTGTTTGATTTTGATTATAAATATTTTGTTTCAAAACTATGATATTAACAGAATATCATATATTAAGACAACTAACTCTGATATTAAAATTTTTATTTTGTTTTTAAATAGAAAGTGATGCTTAATATTTTTTCTCAGAAAATCTGATATTAAGAAAATATCTTTATTAAGAAAAGTAACTCTGATATTAAGACAATAATAATTTAAAAATAATATGTGTTATATTTAATATTTTAAATAACTATATTTATGAAATATGATAACTATATTCATTAATTTCTTGTGTATAGTCAAAATCAACTTTAAAGATTATCTGACATATATGTCAGTTGGACATAAAAAGTAATATTTTGTGTCTCGAGGAGGTACTTTTCATCATTATAAAATCTGACATGTATAATAGCGTGTTATGCATCTATGTTTTCAACAGATACTTTAATATTTAACGTCGAAATTTAACACAATAATATATTAAAGATTGTCAAAATTAAACACCAAAATTAAAAAAGGTTTTGATATAAACACAATATAAAGATTAATATTATTATAACTTACTTTGATAGTAAGATTATATTAAAGTAATTAAAAATAAATGGCAAAATTAAAAATATAAATATTAAAATAAAGTTTATTTTAAAATAAAGTTTATTTTAAAAGTTACATGCCGTGAATAAGTCTATATATAACATTGATATTGAAAGTAATGTTTCATTTTTCGAGTTGTCGTGTTAAAAATAATAAACTGTTTTTTGAAAATGAGTAATGGTTTCGTGCCATTTACAGACGTACCTCCATCATTTATTATTCATATCTTACAATCTATGCACAATTCAACTCGTGATAGGAAACATTTCCAGGAGACATTAGAAAGTATACCCAGTATACCATCATATTTAGTTCATTTTATCATGGGAAGGTTCCGCGAAGATGTTCTCCAACTTGAAGAACAAGATATAGTTGAAATAATTGGTGTTTCAGAACAAAATATGATTTTTGATGGTTCGGGATTGACTAAAGAAACTATAAGGAAAAATCTTCATGACAATATAATGCTTGACAAGGTTGAAGGCGTTTGTGCGATTTGTTTAGAAGAATACAAAGAAAATGAAAGCATAAGCACATTGATTAGCAGCCATGAGTTTCATGCAGATTGTATTAGACGTTGGATGCTACACAAGAGCATTTGTCCATTATGTAAAAGTATCGGACTGAATATCTAATAGTATTATTTAATATCACAGTAATGTTATTTCTTATGTAATGTTAATTCTTGTTTTGAAAATTTAATGTAATGTTAATTCTATGTATATTTTACTTCACTTATTCTTATAATAAAATTAATAATGTAATGTACTGTTAAAAGTTTATCTTAAAAGGAATAAGAAATATAACAAGAACAGACAACTAATGTTGTAAAATATCTTCAAACATGAAATTACAAATTAATATCTTCAGTTAATACACCGATAATTATAAATCTTCATATAAAATCTTCAACGACTTCTTATATGCCTGAATTTGGTCATTTTTGATGAGAATATACACCTTCAAAAAATATTGTCTTCAATCTGATCATGATAGATAATATGAGTAAACCATTTCTTATACAAGTGAAACATTACATCATTTCTTGCACCCCAAACTGAAACGAATGTTATCAACAAATGCTTTGTTAGAAAAAGCAAAGTTGAAAAGTTAGTTGAAGAAAAACTTACAGGGTCCTGAAATATAATGATTGCTAAACATTTTTTTCTTCAAGAACAAATACTTTCGGTAGAATATCTTGATTTCGATTTAAAAAATATAGAAATAAAAAAATCTTCCAAAGATAATAAATTATCGATGATACGAAAAAATAGATCTTTAATATAAAAACATTCATTATATTAAAACTGCAAAAAAAACATCAAATGAAAATGAAGAATTTTTTTTTTATGTTTTTCTATGTGTGATTGATGGAATATTTATAGGCAAAAAGCACGGTGATTTGTATAAACGAATATAGAGAGCCCTTAAAAAATAAATAATATTTAAAGTACAACTGCTTAATTTATTCCATCATATTAAAATGTTTTTATGTGATATTTTTAGTTAGTATTAATTTTTTTCTTAAAATACAAAAATTAATATGATGTTTTTTTTATCTAATTCAATTTAAATTATCGTAAGAGTATACATTATTAATTAACTACGTGAATGAAATGTGATAATTAACTTTAAAAGATTATCACAGATAAAGTGACATTTTGTGTCTCGAGGAAGTATCTTTTACCACTATAAATAATATCTTACATATATGTCACTTCGAAATTACTTTTAATAAATGTAAACAAATATTCAAATATGTATACGTCATAAGCCAACTAAAGTCTGATATTTAAGACATTATATACGTATACGTCATAGAAAATGCAAAATATTAAATTTTCTTTGATTTTGGTTTTAAATAGAACAACTAACTCTGATATTAAGATAATATCATAAATTAAGAAAAGTAAGTCTGATATTAATGTAATATCATTAATTAAACAATAAAATTTGATATTAATACAATATTAATATCTTCTTTCAGTCATTCATTTTATAAACAACTAAATCTCATATGATTTAGAGTACTCTTTTTAATAATGATAGTCAATAAAATAAATTTTTTACATACTATGATAATATCATAGTATATGAATTGATTAATCTGTGAAATTTTATTTAATATCATAGTATATGAATTGATTTAGTACTCTTTTTAATAATGCTGCTAGGAATTTTGAAAGAATTACACTATTTTAATTTAGTGTGATATTAAGTTACTGTGATATTAATTTACAGAGATATTAAAAATAGTATCTGACATTGATAGGTCATATATCAGTTTGAAAAAATGCTGCTAGGAATTTCAAAAGAGTTACACTATTTTAATTTAGTGTGATATTAACTTACTGTGATATTAAGTTACAGAGATATTAAATTTAATATCATAGAACATAAAAATTATTTATATAGTAGAATATTTAAAAATAAATTTCTAACTTAAACATATTTATTAAAATAAATGTTCCAAAATTAATATAACATTTTTTTAAATAATATAATTAACCTTTAAATTATACATGGAAAATAAAATTTAATATGATATTAAGAAATAAAATTTATTTTCATATATTGTATAATTAATATTATTTTTATTACAGATAAAGTGATATTGTATTGTCAAATCATTTTAAATAGTATCTGACATTGATAGCTCATATATCAGTTTGAAAAAATGCTGCTAGGAATTTTGAAAGAATTACACTATTTTAATTTAGTGTGATATTAAGTTAGTGTGATATTATGTTTTTGAGATATAACATTTTTTTAAATAATATAAACTTCTAACTTAAACATATTTATTAAAATAAATGTTCCAAAATTAATATAACATTTCTTTAAATAATATAGCTCAAATATCAGTTTTAAAAAATAATAGTAACGTCAAAAACTACTCAAAATAATATTAAATTAGAACATATATATATTAAAATTTCTTTAATGTCAAAATATTAAAAGCTATTCAAAAGGTACTCCAAAATATTAGAGGAATGATGAGTGTGTAAATACTCATCATTTTTGGGTCAATCTGAACTGCAAAACGGTTTAAAACGCTCAGAAATGCATCAAAATACTGAAAATATTCCAAAATTACATTTTATATGTTTCAGATGCAAAATGTTCAAAATCAGATGAAAAATGAGCAAAGTTTGCATAATTGGCAGTTTCAGTACCCCAAGTTTCAAAAATTGTCAAAAATAGTCCCTGAGTCAAAATTTCAAAAGAAAAATCACCAAAGGTCCTTCTAATATCATAACTTGTCAAAATTAGTCCTTTGGTGAAAAATATCAAAAGTTTGAGAAAATTACAAGTTTGGTCCTCCAACTTTGAAAATTGGCAAAAATGGTCCCTGTAAAAATTGAAAATGGCAACTTTGGTCCTTGTAATATTAACACTTGTCAATTTCAGCCCCTGAAACATCTTTGTGAATTTGGCAGAACAGGCCCCTTGAATTTCAGAAATTACAATTGAGGTCCTTGTCATTTTAAACCCCTTCACTATCTTTTGGCCTTGTCACAATGCAATTGGACCCCTGTCATTACCTTTTTGGACCCCCACTTTTGACCTCCCTCTATTATTAATATCCCAGTCAAATGAAGTTTGACTCATCCCTTCCCTCCCTCACGGGTTACCCAAGTTCCCATCATCACAAACCTGCAAACCATCTGATAACACTCCACCATCATCATTTTCACCCTCCTCCAAACACATAACTCCAAAGGTTCATTAAATGCACCCTCTACCTACCCCTGCCCTCCCCAGCTGTTAAAACAAAATTTGGCGCCAAAAAGCTTTAAACGGCCAAGATTGAATTGAGTAATCCAATGGTCAATTTTTATGCTGGGATTTGTCCAGAGGAGAGAGACAAGTACTTTGGGTGTATAAAAAGACCAAAAAGAAGCAACAAGGAGGAGACTTAGTTTTAATTTTTCACAATGTATGTCGATTTGTAGCTTATCTTGTCTTAAATAATTTTCATCTGTATTTTCAAGCTTAATTGTATCAAACAATAGTATTTAAGTGTGTTCCAACTCATTTCAAGTTTGAATTCAATTTAATGTTCAGTTTCCTCATTTTATGTCCACTGTTGAGATTTTGATTTTCAAACTCCTGTGTTTAAACTTTTAACAGCTTAGTTTCAATATCAAACAAGCTTATAGAAGCTTATTAAAGCTTTGTGTAAGCTTAAACTTCAATTTCATGCAACTTTAGAATTTGGTCAAAATAAGTCAAAGATGGAGCAAAAGTGATGCAGAAAGGGTAAATGTTGATTCAGACATGAATGTGGGTTGATTTGGAAGCAGTGGGTTGTATAAAATAGGGTAGTGGTTCATGGTTCACTGTTGGCAAGCCATAGTGGCTAGGGATCTTTGTAAGTTATTTTCACAAGATCTTGCATACAATGTATTTGTATTCACAATCTGTTAAAACCTGTCTTAATAGTAGCATTTAGAATAGTTAAAGTTAGTTTGATCATGATTTATGCCTGTTCAGTCTTTGGATTAGTTTTTGTTTGCAAATCAGTGTAATAAGGGTGTGTTTGGATTAACTGCAATAACTGTCATAATGGTCTATTCAGTGGTTTACTTCTATTGGTTCATGTTTATTAAGCTTATTTGTGCTCATATCAATCTTAGTTTGGTGCCTGCTAGTTCATAAAGTCAAACATTAACAAATCTGTCAAAACTGTCTCAACTGTTGGAGTTTTGGATTTGCAAATCCTTATTTTGTGTTTAGAATCCTTTGGGTTAGTGTCATTTAGACTTATAGAACTTATATCAGTCCTTTTCTTGCCCCCTAGAAACACATAAGTCAAAATTGTATAATTACAGCTTTTATGCTTATTTTTGCTTGGAATCAATAGCTTAGAAGCTGCAAATAGGTTTAGGAATTGTTAAGCTAGCTTCCTTTAGTCCTACTTTAGCATAAAACATCATTTTCAGTTGATAAACCAGGATCAAAACTCATTTAAGTCAATTTTTCATTTCTGTTATAAAAAGTCAAAAGCTAAAAAAATAGGTTTGCACAAAACTTTGTAGATGTGTCATTTCATTATCTTTAGTTAAGAGGTTTTGGCACTTTGGAATTTACAATTTGAGCTGGTCAAGAGTAAGAAAATGATTTTTGGGAAATTTTCTATAAGCTCCTCAAGCTTCTAATCAGCTGGTCAAAAGAGCTCATATGCCCTGAGCACTGAACTACCAGTTGTGACAGGATCTTGCAGAGCTATCCATAAGCTCATAAGAGCTTGTGAGTAGCTAAGTTTTGGTTTATAAGCTCCTTACCAGGTCTAGTTTGGGTTGCTTAAACTGGCTTTATGGTCCTTGCTTATCCAGTGGCTTAATTTTAAGCTGCAAGTTGGTGGGTAAAAACTGTTTTGGCTTTTAAGTGTAATTCACACCATAAGCTTGTTTCCTGATTTCCAGAGGTTTAGAGTGGTTAATTTTAGGTTGATTTCTAGTGGCTTTGGCTTGCATTATGTCTTGTGATCACTTGGTTCACTATGGCAGCCTTTAGCTTATATTGTAGTGCTTATTTATAGGCCAATTTACTACAGATCCAAATTCTTGCACACTAGCACATGTTTTGATATTTTTCCTAGTTTTAGAACATTATTTTAGAGTTTTCCTGAAATTTTCATATTTTTCCAAGCTTGTTTGCTATTTTTCTTGATTTAAATTAGTTTTTAAGCCTTTTTAATTAGCTTTAAATACAAATAATTAAGAAAAGGTTCAAAAAAATAATTTCTCATTTTTCTTAAGTTTAGATAAATATAAAAAGACAAAAAAATATTTTTCCATATTTTTCTTAGTTAAATTTGTATTTTTAAATAATTTAAGTAGTTTTTAATAGTTTAAAATTCCTAGAAAATAGAAAAATAATCAGAAAAATACAAAAATAGTTTTGAAAATTCTATTTTGATATTTTAGATTTTTCTAAGTCTTAATTTTATTTTTCTAGCTTTATTTCCTAATTTCTTGTATTTTAGGCTTTTCTTAAATAGTTAAAAATAGTTTTTAATTAATAATAATTAGATAATTAGTTATAAAAATAATTTTCTTTTTCTATAAATTTTCTTTTATCATTAGGATTGTAAAAATGTATTTTTCATATTTTTAGGATTTATATTGTGTAAGTTTCACGTTTTTATTTGTACGTCGCGTAGTTTTTAATTTCAGTTTTTGTAAAAACATAAAAACAAAAACATCATTTTAAATATAGTGATAGCGTTTATTTAATAGTTTTTATTTTTTTAATTTCCTTTAATTTACATTTAAGCCGTTGTAATTTGTTGGCTTTTCCTGTAGTTATAATCCTATTCAAATCCTTTTCCCGTTCAAATCTCGCGATCACTATACGTTTGATAATCCATTGCATAGCTCGCTGGGACATAACGACCCGAGGAAACACTATACTCCCCAGATCTTCATTGAGTTCGTTCCTGAGCCGTTTTAAGCTTGTTACGGTCTGCCATTCACAAGTGGCAGGCTTGAGTGATTTAGCTTAACTGTTTGGGAGCGCATCAAGGAACGACACCGAATTGTTAGTATTTAAAATCTCTTTTGTTTGAATTATAAAGTCAACAGATTAAAATTGTATCAAAAATTCAATTATTATAACAAAAGAAGGACACAAACATATCAGTTAAGCTACATTTAATGCATACCATTTGACAACCATTTTCTACATCCATTGTATGATAAACAATTGCTGACTTAAGATAAGGCGTAAAGACAACATAAATTCTTAAAGACAACATAAATTCTTACAAGATATTAACACAATATTAAACAAATTAGTTTCAAAATATTGAATAAACTTGCTCATACATGCTGCTGGGAATTTCAAAAAAAATAAAATAAATAAAAAATAAAAACTACCAACTGAAATAAACTTTAATTAATTCACATTACATTAATTTAAATTTTAATAAAAACCATTAAAATTAAATTTTTTCTACAATAACAATTGATCTTCAACTTCATATTCTTCTTCATCTTCATTTATTTTTAAAAATCTTCATCTTCATCTTCCATAATTGATCTTCAACTTCATGTTCTTCAGTTTCTTACATTATACGAGTAATAATTTTTCAAAATGTATAAATTCATATACTCTTCACATTCAGAATCTGAATCTGAAGAGATTGATACACTTATAATTATAAGAAAAGAATAAATTATAAGAATATACTCAATATTCATATAATTTTTTCTTATCACAATATGAATAAAAAAGTGGAAATGTGTCAAGCTCAATAGATGTAGAATAACTTAATATACTCTATACACCTATTTAACTTATCACATTTATGCTTTTGTACCATGGTGACATTCGGTAAAATATCTAGGTTTCATACCATGGTACTGACATGTATATAATAGATGTAGAAGAAAATTTAAAATGATGTTACACATATTTAAATAGAACTTCGACATCTATTACAAATTTCGGTAAAATATCTAAGTTTCTTATCAGAAAAAAAAACCATAGAATAACCTCCAGGATCGTAAATAATATAGAGAAATATAAAAACGAAGTACATGGTTGCACTAAATATGACTTTTAGTTTTTGTAGAATGAAAGAAATATTTTTGTTATTTCTTTCTAATGGAAGATTTTAATTTTATAGAAGTAAAGTGGTAAACGAAAAGGCTCTTTTATAGGAACAATAAATGAGTTTTTTATTTGAATTGATCGAATCTCGAGGAGAAAAATAATAAATGGCTTTTTATGTTTTTATTTTTAAACTCATCAAGTATTTTAACATAATTAAATTAAACTGTGATATTTAATTAAACATTATGACATTACAAAACACATTGTTAAACATATACAAAACACAGATATAAAAATCCTAAAAATTATCAGCATCAGCAGCAACTTCTTTGAGTATGTTGATAAGGTTTTTGGCACATTCATCCATCTCTTGATACTTATCTTTGACAATAGCATTATGATTTTTCAAATTCTTAAAACTGGTTATCATCTCTTGATATTTTGCTTCAGCATCAACATTAAAATCTTTGTAAATCTTAAAATCAGCTATCGCCTCTTCAAACGTAGCTTCCAAATTAGCGTGATCATCTTCGATCCTCTTGAAACGAGCTTTCATATCTTCATACTCACATTCATACTGTGGGAGTTGTTCAATCATTGTCTTCCTCTTAGAAATCAGCTCTTGTTTCTCTCTGAAATTTCCTTCTATTGGGAAAGTCTTTTCTGGCTCACAAGTAATTACCATTTTATTGAAACGATCTATCATGTCCATTTCATCTTTCAAAAAAGAATCATGCAAATTAGCACAATTCGGAGTGCATGTACCCTCTGGACACAAAGAACACGGCATTTCAAGTATACGTAAATGATTGTGATGATTGATAATGTAATTGATATAAATGTTACAAATATTATAAGTGCATTCAAAAAGTTAAAATGAGGCTACTGAAATGGGCCTTATAAATTGGGGCTAATTTTATACAACTGTTTTATAGTGTATTCAATTTTGCTAAAAAATATACGTATATAACAATGAATATTGAAAAAAAAAATTACAATTTTGCTACTTCCGTTATAATCTCCTCCTTGAATTTGTTAGCATCACTTAATAAAATCTTTACAACATACAAATTTCTCAATGATGCCAACTCATCTTTACTTCCATTTTGCTTAAATATAGATCTCCATTGTTTGTCCTCGCTTCCAGAATAGAACTCAAGGTGCCTAATAGTAAAAATGCCACAATCTGTTTTATTTTTCGATGTTTGCCATTGCATTTCAAGTCTTCGAGGAACACACTTTGAAATCTGTTCAACCTTTGAGTGCTTTGAAACTTTTAGATAATGACAAAACAATTTGAACTGAAAAACAAAAAATAAAAATAAAAAAATAAAAATATTAACCTTAAATTTGTTACATATATATAAAAATAATAATAATGATATTACCAGATTTTGAGTTGTATTTCCATATATAGCATCACTTTCGTTTAGATTGTCAATAATGACAAATGACGGATTCAAGAGATTGAAGCAATAAACATAGAAATGATTTTGCCTACATACTGGGAAAAAAACCTGAAACAGAAAAAAGTAAAATATTAATAAAGAGTATAATAAAATTCAAATAAGTATATATTGTAATATTAAAATTAAATTTAATAGTTTTAAATGGAAATAACATAATTTTTAATGTGATATCAGATAAAGTGCATCAATTGTTACTGCTGCTGCAACAAAATGTTGCTACTGCTGAAACTACTGCTAGTACAACTTCAACCACTGTTGGTTTAAAAGCTTTAAAAGTTTTCTTACTAATACTTAATTTGTAAATTTAGTAATTACTTAATTATACCTCCTCAATTATTAACTACAGATAAAGTACAACTTCTTGTTGTCTTAAATATATGATTTTTAAAGTACAAATAGTTAATTACAAATAAACTGCTGTTGCAACAACAAATACTCCTACTAATGCAACAAATGTTCCTACTGCAGCAACAAACAAATGTTTTGTCACAGTTAATGATTTAAGAAAACAAAATTTAAACTTACCAGATTAACTGTTGATAGATTATTACAATTCAGAAAATTATTGCATGCAAAATTGATTGCATTCAAAAATTCTTCTTGTATCTTTTTATATCCAAGTCCCCTTTTTTCTCTTCGAGGCCCCTGAGTTATATTTGAAAATAAAAAGATTATATACGCTTTGTTTTCTTAAAAAAAAATTAAGAAATAAAAAGTAATAATAAAAAATGAAAACCAAGAAGACATTCCATTGCTTCAGTGTTAAGAAATAATCTTAAGCATGATCCAGGACTTCTATATTTTTCTTGAAAATTCAACACAATAGTCCAAATATCTATGATGTTTGAGGTAATCTGTTTTGTTTTATTAATCAGATCTTTAAAATAGCTCCGATTAACAACACAATAAAAATCTGACCCAAAAAAATGTTCCCTGTATTAAAATAATAAGAATAGTTAATAAATTTTGTATGATTGTATTCTGATAATAATAACATTAGTTAATAAATAAAATAAATAAATAAATAACTTACACAATTTTGCTGTTGTTCTTTTTCTTTATTTACTCTATCACACACTTGTCGTTTTTATTTAATTTACTTTTTCATAATCAACTTTTCTAACATTGAATGGTGACTTCAAAACTGTTGTTGGATTCTTTTGTCTAATATTCTTTGATTGTGTTTGTACATAAGTATCTACTTGTACATGATCTTCATTATCAACTCTTTTGTTAACAGTATTTCTTAAATTGTGAAGAGTTTCAGCTCCATCTATCATCTGCAAGTTTAAAATAAAAAAATAATTACAACAAGATTTAAAATAAAAAAAATAACCATGTGCAATCTACATTAGTTATTTATCATCTACCTAAATCCGTTGAATATCCTCGGACTCATTTGAATCCTCTTCTTCAGAATCATCATCATCAGATGACGAAGTTGACCGGAAAAAATTTATTGGCTCAGGACACTCAATTAAAGCCTATTATGAATAAAAAAAAGAAAAAAAGATAAACTTACATTAATAACATAATTTGTTTTACACATATTAAAATTTGTTCTCATATAAAATACTTACTACAGAATTACTTAATTCATTGAGTGCTTCAACAACAACCATAAGCTGAAATTATAATGTATGTTATTAAATAAATATATATATATATATATATATATATATATATATATATATATATATATATATATATATATATATATATATATATATATATATATATATATATATATATTTGAAATGTTAATAAAATTAGTTTAATGACAGTGTATGTTATTAAAATAAAAATAAAAAATAAACAAATAAAATAAAATACCATTTTGTTCGAATTTGAAGAAGCTTCATGAACATGATCATAATCAAACCGATCTGCAAGCTCATCTATCTCTGGTTTTTCATCTGTCAGAGAAAGTAACTTCGTATTATTCCCATCTGTTTCTGAACTTTGATGTTTCTGTAAATTTAAAAACATTTCTAACAAAAATGAATTAAAATTAAAAAAAAAATTAAAAAGATTGTTACCTTTGAATCTTCGACTTCAAAATTCATTGCTTCTTCCTTGACCTTTTCAAATTCTGGATACTTTGACAAAGCTTTTGTCTTAAAATGTAATGCTCTCAAAACTCTCTTTTTGAATTTTACATTTTGATCCGTTATGCACAACTTGAAAAAAACAACCATATGCAAAATCGAAAGATTAGTTATTCCAGAATAACTTTGAAAGCATTTCTTATTTTCCTTGTTTAAGTAACAAAGCCCTGCATCAGGTTCTTCGTAATACTTAAGGTCTTGAAAGATGATACCATCTGGAACTCTTCGAAAATATGGATGATCTCCAGATAAAACTCTTCTACAACAATATACAAAATACGATTGATGAACAAAGGATGTGAAATAAGTCAACCCAATATATGATTGATAACACTCGTCAACTGTGATCTCATTCAGCATGTAGGCTTTTACGAAAATGCTTTGAACATCTTTTATGATTTTTTTCTTCAGATTGCACTCTGTATTACTTTTGTAAATACAGAACATAAAATCTTTCCACTCTTGAAGTCCTAAAAAAGGAAGATCTTGATGCAAAATTGTGTCTTTTGAATTGTGATCTAACATCAGCGAGTATCTTAAAGATCCAGTCACTTGCTCAACATCGACTTTCCTAATTTTTTTATATCCATAATGTCTTCTGAATCTGCATAATTTCAAAACTTGCTCCATATTCCTTGAATCTAACGAAAGCTTAAAGTCCAACAAAAGTATCCTTTCTTCGTTCACTCTCTGTTGAATACTCATACCTTCTCCTTTTATGATTTTCTTAACTTTTGCTTTTGTTCCTTCTTCTTCATATTCATCTGGATGTTCTTCCATCCACTCCTCTGCATACTTTATCAATTTCTGTCTATGTATATTGATCTCATGAAGCAAAAGCTTTGTAATGTATCTACTTCTCAACACATCCATCTGCATTCGACGATTTGGGTCATTTTCTAATTAAAGACCTGTTTCCCAATTTTCATCTTGAGCCTCATAAAGTTCCATATGAATCATCGCATATAAACCACAATTAACTTTATCTTGGCTAGTTCTCCATTTTAGTTGAATTATTTCAGCACTTGAATCCAGCAAAAAATAAATATTTGGATGGTTGTGATTAAGCAAATAGGATGATAACAGACTTTTTTGAAAAGAATAAAAAATGAATGAGAACAACACAAAAAATATACTGAACAGGAAAAAATATAAAGTAATAAAAAACGTGCTTGTATAAAAATCAATTCTTACCACATAATCAAAAACGTGCTTGTATTTTGCATCATATGAAGCACCTGACTTACTGTTGTCTAAAATAATAGCACGACCATTCCTTATGTTGAAAACTATTACATAATAGTGCTCATATGCAAGGATTGGAAAGAACACCTATTAAAAATGAAATTAAAATCAAATAAAAGATGACTATTATTATGTTAATATTAATGATAGATTAGATTACCAGTTCGATTTTTTCCATTGACATATCTTTTTTATCATTATCAAACTGATCTTCAACGTAGCGTTTAAACTTTAGACAATGTCCTTCTTTATCTTTTTCATATTCCTTAAGATCTTCTGGCTATTAAAAACAAAAACAAAATGCAAAAGTTACAAACAAAACATATTTGTGTATAATGAAAGAAAAATTAAGATAAAAAAATATATATTAACTTACAATCATCACTGTTTTGAAGTAATGTCTAAAACTTTTTAAAGTATCCTTTGTTAAATTTTCTTCAAAATTGAGGATACTAACAAAGTTATCAATAACTTCGCGTTCAATCTCTGTTTCAGAAGCAAGACACTTGATGTGAATTCTTAAAACTGCTTTTGCTTTCCCATAACTGAAAATCTCCTCCCTGTATACGAACATATAGAAATTATATGGTAGCATATAGAAATTACATGTAAAAATTAAAAAAAAAATTAGTTTTTACAACTATAATTTTAAGAACTTACATAACATTTTTCTCTGTATTGGATAGAATCATTTTCGGGAATATTTTTTCAACCTCTTATTTGAATTCCGTTATAGTCTCAACTCTTTTGTTCATATATGGAGATTCAAAAAGGATGCATGATTTTTTTCTTCGTTTTAGCTTCTCTTCATTTCCTTTGATATTCAAATCATGTTTTTGAAAAACCTAAAAAAGGGTATTAAAGTGCACTTATATAAGATATTATTTTTTACTACTATTTACTAATAAAATAAAAAAATTAATTAATTAGATACAAAATTGTACCTGAATGGCAAGATTATCGATTTGATTTCTCTCAAGATCAATAACAGAATCTTCCATACTAACATCAGTAGAAACAGCAGTAGAAAGACGTTCCTCTTCAGCCTTGATAGACTTCAAAACATCATCACCTGTAAATCTTCCATTCTTATCAAAATCACCATCTTTAGTATCAAACATCTCATCATCTTCACGTTTCTGTTCTTCAATTGGTTGTTCTTCCTGAAGGTTACATTTGGTGGTGTCACTCGTGCCCTTACCAAGTTGATTAACCGGATTGCTTTGGGCTTGCGTGACATGAAGAGATTCTTTTGGGAGTACATCACCACTGCTAGAACCCACTGGCCCGTCAGGTTGATTACCTGCATAATCAGCTGTATTTTGATCTTCTTTCTCAAGAGTTTTCTTCACTTTGACATACTTGTTTCTTTCATCAAAAGATTCATAAGCATCAATGCCTTCTTATAACTCTGTGATAGTTGCGCTTTTTTCTTTCTCGTTGTCTTTGTGATCATCAACTTCTTTCAAATATTTGTTTGAAATTTCACTTTATTCTAACTCTGACTTTCTGTCGGCATCTTCATCCTCATGTAAACATGCTTTACCATCAGTAGAAAAAATATCATTAGGAACATTTTCTTCAGCAACACTTTCTTTAACCACTTTATTAGTTTCTATGACATCATCTATCTACATCTCAGGCCTATCAGAGTCTTCGGATTTCTCAATCTCATCTACTTCTAAGACATCTTTCTTAGTTTCTAAACGATCACTGTGTAGAGAAACTGCAGCCTATTCGATGTTAACATTACTTCCTTTGTCTTCTAAATCTGACTTTCTGTCGGCATCTTCATCCTCATGAAAACATGATTCATCAGCAGTAGAAAAATCATCATTAGGAACATTTTCTTCAGCAACACTTTCTTTAACCACTTTATTAGTTTCTATGACATCATCTATCTGCATCTCAGGCCTAACAGAGTCTTCGGATTTCTCAATCCCATCTACTTCTAAGACATCTTTCTTAGTTTCTAAACAATCACTGTGTAGAGAAACTGCAGCCAATTCGATGTTAACATTACTTCCTTTGTCTTCTAACTCTGACTTTCTGTCGGCATCTTCATCCTCATGCAAAAATGATTCATAAGCGGTAGAAAAATCATCATTAGGAACATTTTCTTCAACAACACTTTCTTTAACCACTTTATTAGTTTCTATGACATCATCTATCTGCATCTCAGGCCTAACAGAGTCTTCGGATTTCTCAATCTCATCTACTTCTAAGACATCTTTCTTAGTTTCTGAAAAATCACTGTGTAGAGAAACTGCAGCCAATTCGATGTTAACATTATTTTCTTTGACAAGCCGTTCATCTTCTATTGCAAGGCTTTCAACTGGTATGTGTGACATTTCTTCATATGCTTTTGTGCTTGCATCATGCATTTCTGTATCAGCCAAATCTTGAACTTCTTCTGAAACTGCAGCAGTACGAACATCAAGAGTAGGGGCATCATGAATAGAAACATCAACACTAGCAACATTTTCTTCAGCAGTACTCTCTGCAAATGCAGCGGCACTTTCTTTAACCACTTTATCAGATACTACAAAGAAATCTTTCTTAGTTTTTACACAATCACTGTGTAGAGAAACTGCAGCCAATTCGATGTTAACATTATTTTCTTTGACAAGCCCTTCATCTTCTATATCACGCCTTTCAACTGGTATGTGTGACAATTCTTCATATGCTTTTGTGCTTGGATCATCCATTTCTGTATCAGCCAAATCTTGAAATTCTTCTGAAGCTGCAGCAGTAGGAACATCAAGAGTAGGAGCATCACCAATAGAAACATCAGCACTAGCAACAATTCCTTCAGCAGAACTCTCAGCACATGCAGCAGCACTTTTTTTAACCACTTTATCACTGTCTATAGAAACTGTAGCAAAATCCATGTTATCATTATATCCTTTGTCAAACCCTTCATCTATCTGCATGTCAGACCTAACAAAGTCTTCAGGTTTATCAATCTCATCTACTACTACGTCATCTTTCTTATCAACTTCTGTAGGAACATCAGCAGTAGGAAGATCAACACAAAGAACATTTTCGACACACACGATCTCAACTGAATTGCTTTTAACATTACCATCTTCATGTTCTTCCGAAGGAGTAAGCAATTCATTGGATGTGTAATCATCTTCATTTTCTTTCAAATATTTTTTGGCAGCTTCCTCAGGCAAACTTGTTTCATCAGCAATAGAAAGATCCGCAGTAGGAGCATTTCCTTCAACAAAAATTTCTTCAACAACCTTTAAAGGTTCTACCACTTCACGTGAAATCATTTGAATATTACTTGTATTCTCTGATTCATCATGGATGTTATCATTAGTTTCTTTGGCACGTCCTTCATTTGGTTTTTTTGTTTCTTTAGCAAATCCCACGTTAACTACACCTTCACTTCTCTGTATTTCTGTTTCATCTTTTCCAATTAAAAGCGACAAAAGTACTTTCTTAAGATTAACAACTTCTTCATCTTTTGAAAGAATATCATCATGCAATGAAAAATGTGATATACATCTTTTTCGATCAGAAATAACTTCCGAAAAATTAAGAAATTAACAGAATTAGTTATTCATTTCTTAAAAAAAAAGTTATGTAATAAGTTTCTTATTAAAATATGTATCTCAAGTATAGCCGATCAGACCTGCTTTTGATTTGAAGTTTCAAAGTTGCTAATCTGAATCTCATCATGCTGCTTTAAAGTAATAGTATAAGATATTTCAGTTTGGAACAAAATAACATAAGAAAATTTTAAAATTCTTGAACAATTTAATACCTCTTGAACATCAACATGATTCAAGTTGTTATCTTCTATTAATTTAGTCGCATGAACATTGTTGACTTCGTTTATAAAATTTGAACTTTTAAAAGGTTGGAACTGGTTATTCTGCGTTAAAAAAATATATTATTAATAAATGAATAAATGAATATATTATTATAAATGAATGAATACCTTATTTCGAAAATCAAAATTGAAGCAGTTGCCATCATCATAAACTGAAGGGTCATTTGCAGCATCCAACAAAGATGAACTCCCAAAATTTTCAATCCTCATTGGAGTATGATTATTTAAAAAATGGTTTTCTTCATATGATGATGAATTATCATTATCACTTTCAGCTTGTATAGGTTTTGAAGTTTCACAAATTTTGTTCTGATAAAAAGAAGAAAAATAGTTATAACAATCAAATATTATGTTTTTTTAAAAACAGTATAATCAAACTTTTAAGATTACCTGTTGCACTTGAGAATTCAAATGTTGACATTGATCTTCTGACACTCTTTTTAAAAAACATCACTAGAGTCAGATATTGGTTGATCAATTTCATCATTAACTTCCTCACTGAAGAAAACTCGATCATCTTCAAAAAACTCAGAAATTTTTTTAAGTCTTATATGTTCACAGTCCACTTTCCTCAGCAATTCTGTTGAGCAATAATGTAAGACATCTTCATTCGATTTGGTTCTTTTAAACAGCCATCTAATATACAGCAACTGTGAAAAAAATAATTCAAATATTTGTTAAAAATAAAACCAAAATATATATATATATATATATATATATATATATATAAAATACCGTAAGAAATGTTATTGGACCACAATACTGTTTATTTGCAGAATTCGTATCAAGATTAGGTGGATTGAGATCTAGAGATTCCATCATTAGACCACACCAATCAACTCCGATAATGTTATCATAATGATCAAAAAGTGATGGCAGAAATCTCATGTTTGATTCTCCTCCCGCACTTGAACAAATCATTATCGTTACCAACAAAATAATGAAATTTAACTTGAAAACATCATTAACTATATCAGTTGCCAGAATGAAGTCCTTGAGGTTTTTAGAAAAAGATCTATTGCCAGTTTCCACAATAAGTTTTCCATCTTCGTTAACATATTGTTTCCAAAAAGATTGAAGATTGAACTTTAATGTCTTGTAATTTAATCTTTTTACAAAATTAATTCTTAAATCTCCTTTTGGAAATCCTAAAACCTCATGCACCAAGTCTCTTGTGATCTTTATTTCTTCTCCTTTAAAAACCAGCGATTTTTCTTTTTCATTGTAGCAACTTACGATTTTCCAAGCTAGGTTTGATGGTATAAGAGCAATATTAAGATTTAAAATCTTTTTAAAACCCAATTCTGCTACAAAATCTTTGAGACAAGGAATTTTTGATATGTGCTTTACTGCCTCATAGAAATTGAGAGGAGCGCTTCTTGTTCTGAGATCTGTTGGTTGGATGTATTCTTCTGTAGTCAAGTAAACTTTACCCTTCTTTCTGAATGGTTTCTTTTCTTTACAAACAATTTCTTTCATCACAAATTTATTAGATGAAGTAGTCGTTTTTAATGGTCCTGAAAAATTAAATGAAGTTTTATTAATTTTAAAAATAAATAAACAAGTTTACAACTGATTTTCTTATTAAACATGTGAGTATTTAATAAGGAAATCATTTTCAATTTAAAGTAAAAAAAAATAAAAAAGTAATAAACATACTATTCTTGGTTGATTTCTTGTATTTGAGAACAGAGAGATCCTTTTCTGTATCTTCAGAAAAAACAAACTCATCTTCTTCATCATGTTCTTCTGAATTAGAATTTTAAAAAAAAATCAATTGTGTGATGGGTAGATTGATAGGTTCAAAGCTAATATAGTTTTATGATCTAACTTTTATGATGCAAAAATTTTTGACGAATCCTAATTTTCACTTTTAAAAAGAAATAAACTATGGATATCATGCAAATTCTGACTATATAGTAACCAAGAATAAACTATGGATATCATGCAAAATCTGACTAAATAGAACAAAGTTACAAAACTAAAAATGTACGGATCATTTGCTAGATATCCAGTTAGTCGTTCAACTAAAAAATAGAAAGTAAATCACACACAGAATATAGATAAAATTTTCTAGCTAATTAACTCAACTATAATTAGTTGTAAAACTAAGTGTAAAAATATTTGTAAACTAAAAATGCTCAGGGGATACGGTTCAGATTGGGTATAATTTTGAGGAATATGTCTGTTTTATAGTATGGTTGTATTCTGAGAGGGACGCTGAGATTCCTGTCTTTTAGAGCTAGCTTTGGTGCAGGATTGATCACTAGCGAATACATTGACCAACCGAGAGTACATGACTGCGAATACCAAACAGCCTTACTTTAAGCTAGTTAAAAAGCTTTGAAAGAAAATTCTTAAAAATAAAACAAAAATACTATATTAAAGACTATCTTACAGAGTCTAGAATCGCAAAAGTTTTAGCAAATTTGAACTTAAAATAAAGAAATTAAAAATATATAAATAACGCTATTTTAAAACTGTTCTAAATTTTTTTGACTTTTTTGAAAACTTGCAAACTTGACTTTAGTGAACTTTGATTCAATCTATATAACTGAAAATGAAGTTTTAAGCTAAAACAAAACCAAATGAATCTATTTTGACTACTTATGCAACTAAATTTATTAGTATGCAACTACATATAACTGTTATGATGCAAAAATTATTGATGAATCCTAATTTTATGATGAAAGTGACTGAGACAAAGTGTTTATCTTCTAAATCACATTATGCTACTTCTAATAAGCTAATTAAAATTCACTAAAACTGATTGAAAACTTAATCAAAGCTTAAAAGTAAGCTATCAGGAGCTTATCTAAACAATTACTCCTTCAACTAAAAATAGAAAGTAAACTATAGGTGTTAAGGGGATACGGTTCAGACTGTGTGGAGTTTGGAGGAATATGTCTGTTATATAGTGGGGTTATATTCTGAGAGGGACGCTGAGATTCCTGTGTTTAGAGCTAGCTTTGGTGCAGGATTGGCCACTAGGGAACATTTGTGGGTCATTCTCAATCACTTTTAGTACGAAAACTATTAGATTCCACACCAGATAGGTTCATTGAGATAGTAGCATCCATAGAACAAACAAATGATCTCGACGATATCACCTTAGATGTAAAACTAAGTGTAAAAATATTTTTAAACTATAGATGCTCAGGGGATACAGTTCAGATTGGGTATAGTTTGGAGGAATATGTCTGTTTTATAGTATGGTTGTATTCTGAGAGGGACACTGAGATTCCTGTGTTTTAGAGCTAGCTTTGGTGCAGGATTGATCACTAGGGAATACATTGACCAACCGAGAGTACATGACTACGAATACCTAAATTAAAATTCAAAGAAGCTTTAAGGAACTTCTTAGAAGCTGGTAAAATAGCTACTCTATAGAGAAGCCTGCTGGTGCAACGTAAAAATTTCCCAGCAGCCTTACTTTAAGCTAGTTAAAAAGCTTTGAAAGAAAATTCTTAAAAATAAAACAAAAATACTATATTAAAGACTATCTTACAGAGTCTAGAATCCCAAAGTTCTAGCAAATTTGGACTTAAAATGAAGAAATTAAAAATATATAAATAACGCTACTTCAAAACTGTTTTAATTTTTTTTTACTTTTTTGAAAACTTGACTTTAGTGAACTTTGATTCAATCTAAATGACTGAAAATGAAGTTTTAAACTAAAACAAGACTAAATAAAAGAATTTTAACTACTTATGCAACTAAATTGATTAGTATGCAACTACATCTAACTGTTATGATGCAAAAATTATTGACGAATACTAATTTTCACTTTTAAAAGAAATAAACTATGGATATCATCCAACTTCTGACTATATAGTAACCAAAGAATAAACTATCTAAACCAATATCACTTACTCAAAACACCCTAGAACAGAGAATCATGACCATAACCAAACACTCCTTTATGATGAAAGTAACTAAGACAAAGTGTTTATCTTCTAAATCACATTAAGCTAATTCTAATAAGCTAATTAAAATTCACTAGAACTGATTGAAAACTTTATCAAAGCTTAAAAATAAGCTATAAGGAGCTTATCTAAACTTATAAGAAATAATATGAGTAAATTTTGATTTTTACTTGTATCATATAACAAATAGTTGGAAATCAAATCTAATCAATCTTACTAACACTTGTAAACATACACAATGCGTTCTATTTGAAATTAAACAACAAATATTCATTTTGCAGTGTATTGTGATATTAATTAAACATCATGAACTGAATCTACAAGCAAAGTTACAAAACTAAAAATATACGGATCATTTGCTAGATATCCAATTAGTCCTTCAACTAAAAATAGAAAGTAAATCACACACAGAATATAGATAAAATTTCTAGCTAACTAAGTCAACTATAATTCAAATAAAAATCATTAACATACCTTCAACTGCATAGTTTACCTTCTTCTTTTTTCGTCTATCTTCCTTGCATAAATATTGTGGTTCACCTAATATGTAATAAGAATTTTTTAATTAAAATAGAAAATAAGTATATAATTATTTATAAAAAATATAAATAATAACCTTCAGTAAGACGCTCTATATTCGTTTTACGTTTCTTATTCTTCTGTACATCCAAAGTTACATCTAAAAAACAAAAAAAAACACTATTAACATACAAATTTGTTTAATATCACAGTCAATAATGATCGGCTAACAGAAAAATAAAACTAACCTCCAGTTTTATTTTTAGTAGAACCGGAATAAAAAATTTTAACTGAAAAAAATAATAATCAAAAATATTAGAATAAACATTATAAGAACTTAAACTAAAAGTATAACAAAAAAGTAGATGATTCGTTACATTTTTTAATTCCTTTGTTTTCTGAAGTATTCTGAATATGTAGTGGATGATCCATTGAATGCAATTTGATTTTTTCTAGAAATTTTAGTTTTGTGAAGGTATCAGAGTATGTTTGATATTTTAGAAGAGAAGTGACTGTGATATTGGATCATGTTTTTGGGCGTTATAACATTTAGGTCTAAAAAAAGATTTGGGTTTAAAAAAAAAGAGAAATTGGGCTTCTAACAAAATGGACTATTATTCAGGGCTTTAAGCAAAAAGATGGATACCATTATTGACTTTTTTATAAAAAAGAGGCCCGTTGTATAATAAAGAAATCTTCTGATTGAATTAGCTTTATCACATGTTTTTTATCTTTTTAGAACATAAAAATAAATAATAATAAAAAAATAAAAAAATAAAGACAGAAGACAATTAAAAAAATGAAGTTTTTTGGTAGGAATTAAGTGTAATGCTTTTGTGTTTTGTATTTTGTATACCTTTTATTATTTAAAAATTATAATGAGTTTTATTATTTTATTTTTTATTTTTTTACATATATGTTATGTTGTGTTTTTTTAATTAAGTATTAGCTGCATCGGAAAAGGTGTTATAATTTCCGAGTAGCCTTCATATTCCATCATTGGTCTTCTCAGTCTACCAAAAAAAATCTCTTTCATTTCTTTTGCATATTAAATCATTCTACCTAAAAAAATCTCTTTCGTTTCTTTTGCTCGCACTCCAATAATGTCTACTCCCATATTCGATCAGTTTACTAGTGTTGCGGATTCTAAGCATCCAAAGGATATAATGATTGCAATCTATAACTTAGAAATTGAAGCTTCGAAACTTGCAGAGGAAGATTTAAGGAATAGGTCAAAGGAGATTCGAAGGCAAGTTCGATGGAGGAGTGAGTTTTTGACAGAGCTGGAGTCTTTGGTTGGGTGGGATGCATATTATCAGTTTGTTTCACATATTTTGAAGATTCAATCAGAAGATTTGGATGATGCTTCTAAACTTCTTTATGATGCCATCAAAGTGCATGACCGACTTAAGGAGCTCTTGGTTATGGTCGCAGTGTTGAAGGCGATCTAGTTTTAATTTCGCCTGGTTTTCTTTTGCTTTTTAGGATAATACTATTTGGAGAACATCTGTGGGGTTAAATTATCTTTTGATTGTGGTATTTTGTGGGGTTAAATTATCTTTTGATTCTGTTGATGGTCAAAGTGCATGATCATGTCGTTCTGATGATGTAATTATTATAACTTATTAATATAACTTTTATAATGCAGTTATTAATATAAGTTTTATTAATACAAGTGTTTTTTTTAAACGGCCCATCTCGTTCTTATATAAGCGTAAACATACAAATACGTATAATTAAAGGGATGTTCATGGTCTAAAAAATGGACAGAACTGGCAAAGACCAAACCAAACCTAGCCTAATTATGCAAAAACCAAATACCGAAACCGAACAAAATATGGTCAGTCCAAATACGCTAAAAAATGTCCTGTTTGTTTGTCAAACAAGACTGGAATGATTTGAACCAGACAAATACTTTTCTGGTCGGTTTTATTGGTCGGTCCAATCGATCAAATCAGATAGCTCAGCCTTAAGTAGAATAAAAAAAATGTAACTTATTTTAACAAACTATATTTAGTTATCCTACAGCTATATTTATAAAAATAAGATTCCTCGAAATCACATTTTTAATCTATAAGTTTCTATAATATCCAATGTTGCAAAAAAGTCTACAAGGCCGATTAATCACCGATTACACGCTACTGAGACACCGACCTTGCCAATTTGTGTAAATCACTCAAACAAGTCAGTCAATTGTGGTTAACGATGCTCAAAACTTACCGAAAACTTGCAAATCTTGCGGAAAATACCTTAATCTCGTCATAAATTAGTTTTAATCACTTATAATCACGGTTTATATTTATTTACTAGATACTTTTCAAGGAAAAGTTTGCTGGGAATATCAAAACTTAAGGTAAATACGAAAAGCTTGCCAAAAATGTTAATATGATTTATCAACGATCACTATTTTTGCAACCCTAAACAAATGTAGACACTTATAATCGTTGTTTATATCTATTACAAAATGTTTTTAAGGAAAATCTTTCCGGGGTTACCCAATTAATCACCGATTAATCCCGACTAGACCGATTACAAGCTATAGGGGGTTCGACGCCTCACTACCGATTCATGATTTTTGCAAACCTTGATAATAGCACATTATAAACAAAAATAAAACGTAAAAAACTTGAATATCACATTAAATAGAAAAAATAATAATTTGTTCGGGTTTTATCTTTTCATACTGATCGGGTTAAAAAAATCAACCACCCAGTATATTAAACTTAAATGAATGCATTTTCTCTCTCATAATTTTATTTCAATTCATAAAAACTGTTGGATATTAATTTTCACATACACATCATAACATTAACACAATGAGCACATAGATGATTTTAGAGAGAGAGAAAGTGGGATATTCTAGTAAGAGAAACTTGTAGAATATTAGATTACCAAAGAACATCCAACCCTCTACCTTGCAAGGTAGAGGGTATTTATAGGTTACAAACTAAACGACCTCCTATCGGCCTGTGGATCAGGGATACAGTGGGTAAAGACCCGACCTTCCTCCACGGTGTTGCACTAAACTATTTTACGCTACTTGTCTAACTAATTAACTACATAGAAACGTAAATAACGACAAGTCTACGAGCTAACTTATGCTAGATAATAGTTGGGGTGACCGACTCTTCAATACTGGAATTTTCTAATTCCTAACAATCTCCCCCTAAGGGAGGTCACCCCATGTTTTACATTTCAAAACCTAGCATTCTATTCTTGACTTTGTTCTTGAGCTCGTAGACATTAGTTCTTCAACTTCGCAATCTTAGTGCATAAGTAGTGCAACTTCAAAGTCTGCATAGATTTGTACTTTAGAGTGGAGGTCATTAATGATCCATGAGATAATAATTATGAGCCATCTTTTGAGATCATCAGCTATCAAAAATCTCTGAGACATCCTTTGTGGTGTTGGTAAAATGTGATGTTGTGACTTTAGGACCGACATGCTCACATTCTGGATCATGATATCTTCTCATCAGAGTAGCGGAAGCTTTAGTTGATTCATGATATTGGCAGCAGCGTAGCAGAAGCATGGAGTGAAAATATCAGAGACATTGATGCACTAATCATGATTTCTTTTGAGATGAATGAGTAAAGTGAGCATGCGGCTATGGATTGACTGCTTCATTCTGATCAGCTGCACACGTCGGGTGTACCTGCATACAACAGTTAGCAATAAATCGCACGAAAGTGTCTTTGATCACTTTCGTTGAATTGAGGTACACGGCCCACGGTTCCCCGTTGATCAGTACATGTACTGCCTGTGATCAGGTAAAATTCCAAAGAATTTCCTTGACAGGGTTTCGCAGCTGCTCTAGCTGTTCTCAAACCGGAACATCTCAAAGAAGACAACACGGAGTGAGTGAACCAGCGAATTTTAAGTCCACTGATTGATGAAAAGAGATTTGAAAAACAATCGTGTATTGCTCAATAGAAATTGTTTTTGCAATACAACGAAGGTTTTATTGAAAATCAATTATCAATCATAAAAACACCTTTTGGTTTGAAAAATGAGTACACGGTCGATGTGCTGAAGAAAAGAGTTGTTAAGCACAAAGACCGGTTTTTCAAAGGTATCCGTCAATCCATAACCTGAACCAGGATTGATTCAAGAGATTGAATCGCTCCATTGTTTCTGTTCAGTTGTCACATGGTTGATCAATATAAAAGATCTCACATGCCACCTACCAGGAGCTTGTTTGATGTAGGCTCCAGAAGGCTTTCCATCTTCATATAAAACTGGACACAGTTTTCTCCTACAAATATTTTACCTCATACATATTTAAATCACTTGAGATCCAAAATCTCAAAGGATTTAAGATTTTTGATCGGGGGAGAAAATGTGATATAAATATGAAAGATGTTAAAAGATAAGATGACCAATTTTTGTTGCATACTTCTCTCTAATATGTGCTAAACAATTTTCGAATCTCGAAGCATATATTAAGGGGGAGAATTCTCTTCGCAAATTCATGTCATCAGGGCACACAACTTTTAATCTTTCTAAGGTACCCTGATTACATGGCTTTAAATCCTTTGGTAATCATGTATGCACTTCTTAACAAGTTCCCTCTAGTATGTGCAAAACTCTTTTCAAACCTCGAGGCACATATTGAGGGGGAGCAAATTTATGGAAACCTCATCCTTCCTGGGAATGCTTTATCTACTTGATTTGATCAAGGAAGTGATGATGATATCTTTTAGAAAAATGGTAATAAAAGAAGTAATTTCTTCCTCTTGCCTCCATGTGCAAAACGATTTCAAACATTTGATGCACATGTTGAGGGGGAGCACTTTTTCTAAAAATATCAAAAACAATGTCAGGTACAAAATGCTTTGATAATATATCATAAGTATCTGTATTGATTTTTAAATGGTTTTCAATTGGTTCCAACGGCAGATGAACAATACCAAATAGACCGACCAACTTTACTTTATGTACGGTGATATAAGGATGATAAGGTTAGGTTGTTGTTCCCAATATCCGCCAGAACCGGAGGGATCTACCCAGGGACTATCCACTAGTTAGTGTAGAGTTCTTAGGTATGATGATAAAAGGAGAAAAATGAGATATGGGAAGAGTGCAGACTGAGACTGAGCTAGTATTGGAACAAACCCAACAAGGTTCTAGCTATGAAGTCTCGGTAAGCACTGAAGGGGTTGAAGAATTAAAAAGAATTGAATGAAAGAAAGGGTGAAAACAAATAGCCCTCCATTTATTCAACCTTAGGGCAGATACCGGGTTCAATTCATATGCTACTGATGGTAACATCGGTATTGAAGACAAGACGTCATGGACCCAGTGACGCACTGCACTTCAACCTTCCAAACCACTCAAGTTCCTCTTAAAAGGACTTGTTTCATTCTCACGGGGAACCGACATTATCTATCGACTTTCTCTTAGAGATGGTTGATATTGAAGAAGGAGACCCTCTCCCTAGTCTCCGGTACAGGATCCAAATATGCACAAATTGAGTCTAGAGCCACGAGGTCATCAATAAATCTCATTAGGACACTTTCAATGAAGACTCTCTGTTTCACACAATGTGGAAAGAGAGATTATATCTTGAGTCCTACGCATTATCCTTGTGGTATTGCCAGAACATCTGAGTGATGTGTATACATATTCACTATGAAGTTCTGGCAATACCACAAGGATATTGCGTAGGACTCAAGATATAATCTCTAAAAGAGAGATTATATCTTGAGTCCTACGCATTATCCTTGTGGTATTGCCAGAACATCTGAGTGATGTGTATACATATTCACTATGAAGATGGAAAGCCTTCTGGAGCCTACATCAAACAAGCTCCTGGTAGGTGGCATGTGAGATCCTTTTTTTTTTTTTTTTTTTTTTTTTTTTTTTATACACAGATATATAAAAGAGCGAGTCCTGATTCAAGATGAATAGGAGTCAAAGTAAGAAGTACATCAACTCTGGCAAGCTATAGCTCCTGAATGAGCTATGTTCATTTCAGAGGGGAACCAAGTCATGAAGTTCCTGATTGAGTTGAGCATTGTACCTGAAAAAGACTGAGAGCACATTGTACTTGAAGCACATGTAGACTTGTACATATAAGGGTTAGTGACATGTTTAATCTCACATTTGGATGCATCACAGTGTAACAAAGACGTATCATTAATGGGGATCCTATTGGGTTCTACATTCTTGAAGAGTTTACATGTGGGAATCCACTTGAGACATGATCTAGGAATGTAAGTTCGTTTAAGTCTTGTAAATTTAAAAATTCTGCCAGTCGGAATCCATTTGAAACCACAGTTAGTTGACCTAAGTGAGTGCACACCCTTGTTTTGACTAATTGTCCTTATGTGATCCGAGTATTTCTTAGGGGATTGATCAGTCAAATGATGTTTTGCATGAGATCTAGTAATACTTGTTGCCTTACTGATCTGTGAGAATTGACTATAAGTCCGAGGTTTGAGATTCATCATATCTGAACTAGGAAATGAAGTGACTGGTTTTGACAAAACACACATATTATCAACTTGGGATGTAAGCTTAGATTTCAATGGTTTAGCTCTTTCAGACCTAAAGGCATTAGGTTGTTTACTAACTGTTCGTTTCAAGTGGTTCTGAACATTTGATTTTCCCAAAGTTGAAGGTTTTGCAAGCTTAGTGTTCATCCTATTTCCAACATACTTCCTGAGCTCATTTTTTAGGGCAACAATATTGAAGCTCTTATCCTGAATTTGTGCTTTGAGGTCATCAATGTCTTTCATCAAGAGGTTAGATTGATTGACTAACTTAGAGTCTGTTTCCTCAAGGTTCTTTTTTAAATGCTCATTTTCTCTTAGAAGGTTGGACACACATAGAGCTAGTTCAGAATTACTAGATTCTAGTGTATCACTCATCTCATGACAGTCATATTTCTGGGCTTCTGAAAGAAGTGATTTCAGATTGCCTATGGTCGAATCTTTGTCCTGAATCTGGGATTTTAACTGATTAATTTCAAAAAATTCTCTAAATTCTGGAAGTTCCTGATTAGTACACGGTTTTTTTGCATAAAACATTTCATCTTTTTGTTGTATTTCAATTTGCAATGAGATACAGTGTTTTTCAAGAATTGAAAATTTGTTTGAAAGCTCATCATATACCCTTTTTTCAATCATGTTACTTGCATTAGATTCAGGCAAAACAAAGACTGATTCCACATTGTTATGTTCAGAGTAAGAGTCATGTACCTTTTTATGAGAACTTGTGTGATCACATAAGTGTACCTTATTGATTGATACCTTTTCTGACTCTGAGACTTTGAGATCAGTGCTGTTCTCTTCATCCTTTTCCATCACAACTGAGATTCTGCAATCAGTGTCTTCTGCTGGTTCAACTGGAATGAAGCATGACACGTCATCATTGCTCCATGGAAACTCTTGGCACTCATTCAATTCATTCAGCTTGTTATTCTCATTAGCAGCTTCCTTGATGTATGTTTCCATATTACTCATAAGTTGAATAAATGAGTTTCTGAACTCATGAATTTCCATTCCCGTGTGTTTCTTGAACGATATTCCAGTCATGATATCATCAAAATCTGAGGAGTATTCTTCCCGGATAAGTGGCTGAAATTGATTGATGATGGTTTGGAGAGCAGCATGAGAATCATCAGTTGAAAACTTTTCTTTGGTAATTTGAAGCCTCAATCGTTCTAAGTTAAGTAAAACAGTTCTTGTCAAAGTGGGAAAATCCTGACGAAGGATGGCATAACTTGTTCGATCCATGGTTGTAGATAAGAGTAATTTGAGAAGCTGACTGAGATGTTGAAACGGCTCACTGGTGCATTCCATATTCTTAGCATCATTTGCAGACATTAAGAGTGACTTATTTGAGTTGTTCTGATTAATCGATACTGAATCATTAAGTGTATGGCATTCAGATAAGCATTCTGTTTCACTATTCTGTGCTGTGTCATAGAGAGCAAGTACTTTGGTGATTAAAGGATCCGTGATGACTGACATTGTGTTATTATGAATTACTCCCCAAGTCTCTAGAGATTTAGAACCAACTCGCTACCAACTAAATAGCAATAATCCCAAGTCGCTAGAAGATAATGCACCAAGTCGCTAACACTTAATTCGCTACACCACGAAGTCGCTAGAGTCCCAATTCGCTATACGAATGCAAGTCGCTAGGTAGTAACTCGCTAAGCTTCAAGTCGCTAGCAAAATTTTTGGCAGCAATTCGCTACTCAAGTCGCTAAAGATACAAGTCGCTAAAGAGCAACTCGCTACACACCAAGTCGCTACCACCAAGTTGCTACCCGTAGTGGAGAGTCCACTACTTGTACTGTAAATCGCTAGATCAAGTCGCTAGGTCTAAAACTGTAACTCGCTACAAATTTGTAAAGCAAGTCGCTACGAAGAAAGTATTCCGTGTGTTAAGTCGCTAGCAAGAAAAAAACACATAAACATCACTTTTCAATCCAATAACAACCCAACCAAGATGATTCAAGCTTACCAAATGAAAACCTACACACTTGTGATGATTCTAAACATAAAAGTACTAACAAAAACCAAACTTTAACACAAGAAATCAACCAAATGATGCAAAAACCACTAAACTTTTTCAAACTCAAAAACCACCTAAAAACCACTAGAAATCCAAAGATGTGCAAGATATGATCTAACCATGGCTCTTGATACCAATTGTTGGATATTAATTTTCACATACACATCATAACATTAACACAATGAGCACATAGATGATTTTAGAGAGAGAGAAAGTGGGATATTCTAGTAAGAGAAACTTGTAGAATATTAGATTACCAAAGAACATCCAACCCTCTACCTTGCAAGGTAGAGGGTATTTATAGGTTACAAACTAAACGACCTCCTATCGGCCTGTGGATCAGGGATAC
Source organism: Chrysanthemum seticuspe (assembly GCA_019973895.1). Lineage (NCBI taxonomy): Eukaryota > Viridiplantae > Streptophyta > Magnoliopsida > Asterales > Asteraceae > Chrysanthemum > Chrysanthemum seticuspe. The sequence goes on along the minus strand of BPTQ01000008.1, from coordinate 160,246,948 downwards.
AGTGGGTAAAGACCCGACCTTCCTCCACGGTGTTGCACTAAACTATTTTACGCTACTTGTCTAACTAATTAACTACATAGAAACGTAAATAACGACAAGTCTACGAGCTAACTGTCACACCCCCAATTTACCTGTTTTGCAGCGGAATGGAATTCCTGGGGATTGACTGTCATAGCACCACATCACAGTTATATTGAACGACCTAAAGTGTCGTTTTAAAAACACATCGTTGGATATTTCATAAAAACAATCAGAGTACAACATCGGTCCCAAAAGGTTTACAAAGTTTGCAAAAATACATCCATGTTACAAATCCAAACGATGTTTTGAAATAAAGTACCATAATGTACAATAATGCAAGTCGACGCCGCGACTCAAAATGTAGGTCCCTAAACCATGTCATGATGAATGCCTCAGTTACCTGAAAATACATTGCTAAAAACGGTCAACAATAATGTTGGTGAGAAATCATAGGTTTATGTAAATGTTTTATACGACTACACAAGTATAGACCATGCATGACAATCCAGTCACGTAAAAATAATGTTACAATTGCTCTAAGCCCATGACCCCGAAACTAGATTGTTCAATAATGTATGCCCCTGCAGAGTGTTTGCCAGACAACTCCGTAATACCATCAAATGAAATGCATCCGTTTGCCTGGTTGGGATTCACCAACCCGGATGGAGGCGTCACCCTCGATAGATCTATCCACTCATCCTCGCTTCAAAGATTAACGGTTCATGTTCAAGTAATGGGGACTTTCAAATTGGCAAATGCGGTAACTTAAGCAATGTAATGAATTTAACATACTTGGTATCGTACAAAAAAAATGTAGTGCAATGTATTCTCCCCCGTGGGTTTGAAAATAATCGAAAGCATGTAAAACGGGGCTATGAAAACTCACTTGGATAAACTGGAATAACGGCAAAAGTGAGTACACTGAGGTTTAATGTAATGCGTCAACCGGGACCTATTACGAATGATATGATATGTCATGAGTTGCAATGTAATGTTATGCATGCACTTCGTATGTTATTTATACCATTTACGGGTTTTGAAAATATTACTCGTCGTCGAAAAATACTATTTTGACGTCTTGACCCTTCAAAAATCACTTTACAAGTTTTTACGTCAAAATGTCATCCTACACTGGTTTTATAATGACTTTTGGTGAAATTACCATTTTTCGTCGCAAAACAATGTCGTCGGAAAAATCATGAAATTAACAAAAATGGCTCCGGAAAAGTAGTCGTAAAACGGTGTACGTCGATCGTTAGAGAACGAACTCGACGGTTTTGGAAAGTTTGTATCGATATCTAGAAGTTTCAGTTCAGGAGTTTTCGTTCAAAAGGTCTCGATCATAGAGATATCAAAGGCTAAAGATGGTGGTTTTTGTTAATTGTGTGCAGAAAATGAGTTTCGGCCAAGTTTGAACATCCGTAAATAATTTACTATGACTCCGCTTGACAAACGGCTTTTTGTTTTGAAAAATATGGCCGGTGAACTTGATTTTACTAGAAGACAATTCGTTATAAAAAGTTTCACATCATGGCTAAAAACTGCCGCAAACATAGCCCTTACAGCTAATGAAATACTTGTAACGTAAAAATAATGTAGTTTTTCAGAAAATAATAGTTACGGCAACTTTATAAAAACGTGCATATATTTGTCGTTTCAAATCCGTTTTCTACGTAAAATATGTCCTTAGCTTCGTATCGAAGTAAACTAATATATTTTTGACTAGTCGAAATAATTTGTGAAGCTTAAGGCTCGTTTTTGACCCGAAAATACTAAAAACAGCAAGCTGAAATTTTCTGAAAATATACGTTTCGTCGTCAAACTTTAAAAATTCACCACGGCTTCGTTATAACTCCGTTTTTATCCGTTCAAAAGGCCACGGATTCGTTTTAAAGTATATTTTCTAAATATCAAGGCCAAAATGTCGTACCAACTGTTGGTTTTTCCAGAAATCCGAATTAAGGACAGAACGTAAAATATAGTTATCGAAAATAGTTTTTCTCGGACAAAACCTATTCTAATCCCTTCAAATCAACTCCAAAGCTAATCTAATCCTACCATACACCTTCTTAGGGTGTCATGGGTTCCTAATCACCATCAAGACCAAAGATTACCATGGGAATATTTATAGGATGACCAATATATTTATATAACTCAATAAATCATGAAATAAATGGTATAAATCACATAACATGCATATAAGCTCCAAAAATGAAAAGAAACATATGAAGATGAAAAGGAAACTTAAAAATGATAAAAACATGCTTACAAGTGATAGTGAAGAGGTGTAGGTAACAAGGATTAACTTAAATATCCTTGGTTTTTATTTCAAAACCATATAAAGGATATAATCTAGATTGTAAACACACTTGATCTTGCAAAAAAAATCTTGATCCCCTTTGTTTTGTTGAGTGGCCGGTTATGGAAGCCAAGAAGAAGAGAGAAATAAAATTTTGTTCAACACTAGTAACTATGTGAAGTGAATGAAGTAAAAATATCAAGTAAGACTTTTAGTAGCTTGTGTGAATTATTTGAAAGACATAAACCATGCCACATTAATTGACAACCCTCCCCTTGGCCGGTTTTTGGGGAGGGTTTGTCTCTCCAATATATATATATATTTTTTTTTTTAAATCTATTACTTGCATTATTTTGTAAGACTTTGATAAAAAGTGTAGTAATTGTAAGAGATTTGTACAATTAAAGGTAAATGGGAATTTTTGGTGCAAGTAAATTTTTAATAGGTCAAAATAGATTGTATTGAGATGATAAAAATTGTAAAAATCATTTCCTTGTGAAAATTGAGTGATAAAATAATTATCGTGAAATTTTTAAGAAAACGACGTAATAATTAAACTTTAACGATTTAAGTACCAAATAAATTTGAAACACTAGGAAAACTAAAAATATAGTTTTTATGAACTAAATGTAAGTTTAAAAATACCTCGGGATCATTTTTGAAAGTAATGGATTAAATATTTAAAATAAAAACTCACGCGATAAAGATTATTAAATATAAAAATTACGCGTAAAATATGAAATGAAATGTCGTGAATGTACTAATGAGATGCACATGATGTCAATGAAATGTAGACTAATCATAGTCCATATGAAATGTACGTGATGTCATGATCATGAATTCGCCGCTAAACCTCCAAGGTTACGCGAATTTGAAACAAGTAAACCAAGTTTACTAAAAATGTTGAAATAATGAGACATGAACGGTGTCGAGAAATGACCTGAAAGTACGGATTGTCACATTCGCCCATCCAAAAAGGAATTCAGTCCCTGAATTCAATCGTTGTTAGGTCTGACGGTGTCGGCGAAAAGATGTGGATACTTGCGTCGCATCTGGTCTTCCCGTTCCCAAGTAAACTCAGGACCTCGTCGAGAATTCCAACGAACTTTCACAATAGGAATACGACTCTGTTTCAACTGCTTGACCTCGCGGTCCATGATTTCTACAGGTTCCTCCACAAAATTGAGTTTGTCGTCAAGTTGAACCTCGTCCAATGGAATAATGAGCGATTCGTCCGAAAGACACTTCTTCAAGTTTGAAACATGAAACGTGTTGTGCACATGGCTAAGTTCTGGAGGAAGATCAAGTCGATAAGCTACCGGACCAACTCGGCTCAAAATCTTGAATGGTCCAATGTATCTCGGGTTCAATTTTCCACGTTTTCCAAAACGTACCACGCCCTTCCAAGGCGATACTTTCAACATAACTTTGTCACCCACTTGAAATTCCAAATCCTTGCGTCTAACATCCGCATAACTTTTCTGTCGGCTTCTTGCGGTTCTGAGTCTATCACGAATCTGAACTATCTTTTCCGTGGTTTCCCGTACCATTTCTGGACCAGTAAGTTGTGCGTCTCCTACTTCGGCCCAACAAACAGGTGATCGGCACTTACGACCATAGAGTGCCTCGAATGGTGCCATCTTTATACTGGTGTGATAACTGTTGTTGTACGAGAATTCAATCAATGGCAAATGGTTAGCCCAACCATTTCCAAAATCAATCACACATGCCCTCAGCATGTCTTCTAATGTTTGAATGGTCCTTTCACTTTGACCGTCGGTTTGTGGGTGATATGCTGTGCTCATCTCTAACCTGGTTCCGAATGAATCTTGCAATGAATTCCAAAAGTTTGAAGTGAATCGACTATCTCTGTCGGAAATGATAGAAATTGGTGCTCCGTGCCTCGAGACTATTTCCTTGACATAAAGTCTAGTGAGTTGCTCCATGGAATAAGTCTCTCTAATCGGTATGAAATGGGCTGACTTGGTAAGGCGATCAACAATTACCCAAATAGCGTCGTAACCTCCCGATGTCTTAGGAAGTTTCGTAACAAAGTCCATAGTAATACGTTCCCATTTCCATTGAGGAATTTCCGGTTGTTGGAGTAAACCTGAAGGCTTCTGGTATTCGACTTTTACCTTAGCACAGGTAAGACATTTGCTAACGTACGTGGCAATCTCCGCTTTCATGTTCGGCCACCAATAAAGCTTCTTAAGATCTTGATACATCTTATCCGATCCTGGATGAATAGAATACTTTGACTTATGCGACTCATGCATAATCAATTCCCGTATTCCGCCATACAATGGAACCCACATTCTATCTTTGAAACATAGTACTCCATCTGCTCTCTTTACAAAACCATTTGCGCTCTCGGGCATACCATAAAGTTTTTCACTTGGTCGGTTTTCCTCCTTAAGTGCCTCGACTTGTGCTTCATGGATTTTTGATGGTAAAGGAGAAATAATTGTCATTCCCAATGATCGAACTCTTAAAGGTTTAGGCCTCTCTTTCCGACTAAGAGCATCAGCCACAACATTGGCTTTTCCCGGGTGATACTTGATTTCACAATCATAGTCGCTGAGTAACTCCAACCAACGACGTTGCCTCATATTAAGTTCCTTTTGATCAAGAATATACTGCAAACTCTTGTGGTCCGTAAACACTGTACACTTTGTACCGTAGAGGTAGTGTCTCCAAATCTTGAGCGCAAAAACTACGGCTCCTAACTCGAGATCATGAGTGGTGTAATTCTTCTCATGAGTCTTAAGTTGTCGAGAAGCATACGCTATCACCTTCTCATTTTGCATTAAAACAGCCCCAAGTCCTTTGTGCGAAGCATCACAATATACAACAAAGTTCTCAATGCCTTCGGGTAGTGCCAAAATTGGCGCACTGCAAAGCTTTTGCTTTAACAACTGAAAAGCAGTTTCTTGTTTCTTTCCCCACTCGTACTTCTTGTTTTTCTGCGTCAACTTGGTCAAAGGTCTCGCTATCTTCGAAAAACCTTCGATGAACCTTCGGTAATATCCGGCTAGTCCTAGAAATTGTCGAATTTCTGTAGGATTCGTTGGAGTAGCCCAATCCTTCACGGCTTCAATCTTTGCGGGATCAACTTGTAGTCCTTGACTATCAATGATGTGACCAAGAAATTGCACTTTGTGGTTCCAAAAATCACACTTCGAAAACTTGGCATACAACTTCTCATTCTTGAGTAGCCTTAAAATCGTCCTTAAATGTTCTTCGTGCTCTTCTTTGCTCTTGGAGTAGATCAATATGTCGTCGATGAACACAATCACAAACTTGTCCAAGTACGGCTTACAAACTCTATTCATGAGATCCATGAATACCGCCGGTGCATTAGTCAATCCAAACGGCATCACTTGAAACTCGTAATGACCGTAACGTGTTCTAAATGCTGTTTTAGGAATATCCTCTTCCCGAACTCGAAGCTGATGATAACCCGACCGAAGATCAATCTTGGAATAAATACTAGAACCTTGCAATTGATCGAACAAATCGTCAATTCTGGGGAGTGGATAACGATTCTTCACCATTAACTTGTTCAATTCTCGATAATCTATGCACATTCGGAAGGATCCATCCTTCTTCTTCACAAACAAGACCGGTGCTCCCCAAGGCGAGGAACTCGGCCTAATGAATCCTTTGTCTAGAAGTTCTTGCAATTGATTAGACAACTCTTGCATTTCGGATGGCGCTAAACGATACGGTGCTCGAGCGATCGGTGCAGCTCCGGGCACTAAGTCAATTTGAAACTCTACTTGTCGTGCCGGTGGAAGTCCCGGTAAATCCTCGGGAAATACTTCAGAAAATTCACGGACGATGGGTACATCTTCAAGTCGCTTCTCCTCCGACTTTTTCTCAGTTACATGGGCTAAGAAAGCAAGACAACCTTTCTTAATGTACTTCTCCGTTTTGATACTCGATATGATACTAATTCGAGTTCCACTTCGTTCCCCACGAATAATCAAAGTTTCGCCATTGTAGGGAAGATGAACAACTTTCTCATCACAAATGATCTTTGCACGATGCTTAGATAACCAATCCATGCCTATAACGACGTCAAAACTACCAAGCTCTACGGGCATGAGGTCTATGTTGAATGGATGATTAAGAAAATTGAATGTGCAACCGCGAACAATGGTGTTGGTGCAAACTACGCTACCATTAGCTAATTCGACGTTGTATGATATGTCTAGTGTAGTTGGTTTAATGTTGAGCAAAGGTGCAAATGCAGTAGACACAAAACTTTTATCGGCACCCGAATCAAATAAAACTGAAGCGTAACGATTATTGAGAAGGAACGTACCCGTTATGACATTCGGGTCCTCCCTATCTTCTCCGCCTCCAATAACATAAACCCTTCCTTGAGCCATACCTCCTTGATTCGGATTTGCTTGATTCTTTCCCTTCTTGCAATCCCTCTTGTAGTGTCCAGTTTCCCCGCAACCAAAACATGTAACTTTTGGTGCCGTGCAATCCCTAGTACGGTGACCAACTTTCTTGCAATTTTCACATGGATCAGGACATCGACCCGGATTGTGGTGACTCAAACACTTATTACATTTCGGCAAAACCCCCGAATATCCTTTTCCTTCTTTTTGACCCGCGGCATAAACCTTAGCAACCTCTTGCCTTTTGGGCGGTTGTTGAGTAGCATTTCTACCCCTTGTGTTGTCCCACTTGCGCTTGTTGTTGTTGTTGTAGTTGCCTCGATTATTGTTGTTGAAACGGTTGTTGGGGTTGTTGTTGTTGTTTCGGTTGGTGGTGGTGTACTTTCCTCGCTTCACCACTTGTGCCATCAACTTCTGAGTAACTCGAATAGCTTCCTCGATTGTTTGTGGATCGAATGAAGTCACATCTCCTTGAATCACTTCGGGAAGTCCTCCAATAAAAGCCTCTAGCAACTTTTCATTATCCGATACCATCGACGGGCATAATGCGGCTAATTCCTGGAATCTCCGAATGTATGTGTCAATGTCATAACCAATCGTGACCAATTCATAGAACTCCGTCTCTAACTTTTTGATTTCCGTTCGAGGACAAAACTTCTTAGTCACCAAGCCTTTAAATTCCTCCCACGAAAGCTTAAAAGCATTCTCCATACCAATTGGTTGAGCGTATGAATTCCACCATGACAACGCTCCATCGAGTAAAGTACTCGTAGCAAATTTGACCTTACTGTCATCCGGACAGTTACAAAGCAAGAATACCGATTCCAACTTTTCAAACCATCTAACCATTGCTGTTGCTCCCTCGGTACCTCGAAACTTAGTGGGTTCACCACTTTTGAAATCTTTGTACGAGCATTTCTTAACCCCAGATCCTCCGGCATTACCAGTTGCAGCAGCTAGCCTAGCGGCTTCCGCAGCAGCCGCGGCCTCAGCAGCAGCAGCAGCCACTGTTTCTCTTTCGACTCTTAAAGCATTAGCAATGCTATCGTTCACCAATTTCTGAATTGCTGCTTGGGTCATTTTAACTGTAGCTTTCTTCGGTGCCATAACTCTTCAAAATCACAAGATGAAACAATCATGAGAACTCGTAAGTAGAAACAACCATCATACAAATATATCCACAACCACAACATGCATAAAGATAAATGGAATCACAACGGAACAATAATGAAATATCACAATATAATCACAACACACGTGGATAATATACATGAAAATTTCGGCCTACATGGACCGATATCATAGATAATAATAACCATTCCTACATAGTAGAGTCAATACTTGATAATTTGTTTGTACAACAACCAAAATACAACAAGTTCCTTAAACTACGTCACACACCTTGTGACTAGGATAATAATGGTCAAAACTATACATGACAAGAGTCTACATAAGGCACCTCATGGTGCTCCGCCGGCCCTATCCTGAAGATCACGAACCTGGGTAACCAAACTATCAACCAAACTCCTCATCTCATCCATCTGACCCTGCAATGAAACAATACGCTCACGGGCTAAAGATAACTCCTGTGACTGACGCTGAAACTCATCCTGAGTCATCTCGGCTCTGTCGAACAACTCGGGCATCTCCTGCCTCAACTCCGTGATATGCTCTCTATCCTCTATCTGTCTATGCTGAAGACTCTGATAAGCTAAGTCTATCGAAACCCTGCCTAATATCAAACCCTCGACCTCCTCAGCGATGGGCTCAATCCTATCAACCGACAGTTCCTGCAACTGTCGCGTCAAATTATCAATCTGAGTCTGCTGAGCATCAATGCGGGCTCCTAGTGCCTCGATAGAAGGCTGTCGTGCAGTAGCTGCCCTAGAACTCTCGCCTAACTCAAATCTAGCGGGTGGCTCGGGCTCAATGGATGGTGGTGTAGGGATATCGAAACGAGCACGCTTTTTGGGCGGCAAGTCCGATGCGGGTACAGGATCTCTAAGAAAATATGATGATGATGGTGATGATGGTGCTGGCAGTGGTGCTGGTGGTGGTGATGGTGCGAGCAACGGGTTATGAGCTGGGCTAATGTGAGGTGTGGGTGCGACTTCACCCTCCTCGAAGGGTTCGGTCTCAGTGTCGGTCATGATCAGTGGGAAGGCTGCAGTGGATCCAATAGAAGATACAATCTCAGTGGAATGTGATGAATCATCATCCATGATAGGGTTAGCCGGAACATCATCCGAGCTAGAGTCCGATGATATGGTAATAGGGTGAGAATCTGAAGACATGTCTGTGACAACCGATGTGAAATAAATGTAAATAATCTCGAATAAAGTGTAAGTGAATCCGCATGAAAAGTGAATATGTACAATAATGAAATGATGAGATGCTATGATAATGTAGCTATAGTCTAGGGTCAATGATGCAACCTAGTTCTCTATAACTGTAGCTCTGGTACCAATCTGTCACACCCCCAATTTACCTGTTTTGCAGCGGAATGGAATTCCTGGGGATTGACTGTCATAGCACCACATCACAGTTATATTGAACGACCTAAAGTGTCGTTTTAAAAACACATCGTTGGATATTTCATAAAAACAATCAGAGTACAACATCGGTCCCAAAAGGTTTACAAAGTTTGCAAAAATACATCCATGTTACAAATCCAAACGATGTTTTGAAATAAAGTACCATAATGTACAATAATGCAAGTCGACGCCGCGACTCAAAATGTAGGTCCCTAAACCATGTCATGATGAATGCCTCAGTTACCTGAAAATACATTGCTAAAAACGGTCAACAATAATGTTGGTGAGAAATCATAGGTTTATGTAAATGTTTTATACGACTACACAAGTATAGACCATGCATGACAATCCAGTCACGTAAAAATAATGTTACAATTGCTCTAAGCACTGCGGAGGTAGGCCCAACCACTTAGGGTTGGTCCGTTTGCCTACGTAAAGTAAACTACCATAATGCCTCAACAGACCGTTTGTGAGACGTCCCCGTATGTAATAACTTGTTAGATCAAAGCCCCAGTACCCGAATCTCGTTAACATTGTAATAAAAATGCACTGACCTAACAGTACGTACCAGATATGAACACATCAGCATATTTTGTAAATGTATTTGGATACTAAAGAGTGGTTGTAATAACAACTGGCAAAAATCGTTACATAAAAGTCCATTGACTCCGTAAGTAGTACTGTACCAAATCCCTGGATGTAAAACTCAGCGCCGCAGCTGAACGTAATAACATGTAATACCATGAAATAAAGTTTTGTAGCAAACCTAAACATTGTACCTACATAAAAACGTTTGAAACATTTGGAAAACCCTGGCTACAACATGAGACTAACAAAAATACTTTATAGGTTGCTACACAAAAATTTTGCTGTGAAATCCAGCAAGTTATATTGACACTACACCACGATACTGTCAGTTAGGGGTCCTTAAGGTAAGGCGACGTTTTGTCCATTTAACCCCCACACTGTCTAACCATGGTCTCGATGTCAATATCTC
>BPTQ01000008.1:160013579-160235689 GCA_019973895.1 Chrysanthemum seticuspe | reverse complement strand
AGGATGACCAATATATTTATATAACTCAATAAATCATGAAATAAATGGTATAAATCACATAACATGCATATAAGCTCCAAAAATGAAAAGAAACATATGAAGATGAAAAGGAAACTTAAAAATGATAAAAACATGCTTACAAGTGATAGTGAAGAGGTGTAGGTAACAAGGATTAACTTAAATATCCTTGGTTTTTATTTCAAAACCATATAAAGGATATAATCTAGATTGTAAACACACTTGATCTTGCAAAAAAAATCTTGATCCCCTTTGTTTTGTTGAGTGGCCGGTTATGGAAGCCAAGAAGAAGAGAGAAATAAAATTTTGTTCAACACTAGTAACTATGTGAAGTGAATGAAGTAAAAATATCAAGTAAGACTTTTAGTAGCTTGTGTGAATTATTTGAAAGACATAAACCATGCCACATTAATTGACAACCCTCCCCTTGGCCGGTTTTTGGGGAGGGTTTGTCTCTCCAATATATATATATATTTTTTTTTTAAATCTATTACTTGCATTATTTTGTAAGACTTTGATAAAAAGTGTAGTAATTGTAAGAGATTTGTACAATTAAAGGTAAATGGGAATTTTTGGTGCAAGTAAATTTTTAATAGGTCAAAATAGATTGTATTGAGATGATAAAAATTGTAAAAATACTTTCCTTGTGAAAATTGAGTGATAAAATAATTATCGTGAAATTTTTAAGAAAACGACGTAATAATTAAACTTTAACGATTTAAGTACCAAATAAATTTGAAACACTAGGAAAACTAAAAATATAGTTTTTATGAACTAAATGTAAGTTTAAAAATACCTCGGGATCATTTTTGAAAGTAATGGATTAAATATTTAAAATAAAAACTCACGCGATAAAGATTATTAAATATAAAAATTACGCGTAAAATATGAAATGAAATGTCGTGAATGTACTAATGAGATGCACATGATGTCAATGAAATGTAGACTAATCATAGTCCATATGAAATGTACGTGATGTCATGATCATGAATTCGCCGCTAAACCTCCAAGGTTACGCGAATTTGAAACAAGTAAACCAAGTTTACTAAAAATGTTGAAATAATGAGACATGAACGGTGTCGAGAAATGACCTGAAAGTACGGATTGTCACACTAACTTATGCTAGATAATAGTTGGGGTGACCGACTCTTCAATACTAGAATTTTCTAATTCCTAACAAAAACATAAACCCCAAAAACCAAATTCCAGATCCCCAAAAAAAAATTGATGGCGAAGAAAAAAAAAATCATAATTTGACAACAAATTCTGTTATTCAAATCACAGAATTGTTAGGTATATTTGCTTAGTTTATCTTACAACCTTTTATGATATTACCAGGTATAATATCAGAATAACTACTTAATACAGTTACTCTGATATTATTTTTGGGTAAAGGGTGAAATCCCATATCTCAGCCCGTTACATAGGCATAAATCTTACATAACAAGGTACTACCTATTTTCTAAACAAGAAAACAAACCACTACTCTAATGATAACATAGGACATAACGAAAGAAAATTACTTCCTAGGTCCTTGAAGCTTGGTGCCATACATGGCATTAAAGGCATCCAAATTCCCTGGAAGATCAAAAACCTGCTTCGCATAGTCATCGTAGTCATAGTCATCATACTCATCTTCAAACTCTTGGCAACCACCGAATAGATTAGCAGACTCATCAAATGGGTTAGCAACCACCTCATCTTCAGAATCAGACACCACGATATCTCCCACTTTAGAAAAAGGGTTAACTCTCTTAGTAGAAGAGACGGGCGGAATACAAGAATCACTAGTTTTAGGAGACACACACGGCTCCATCTCTTTCAAATCACTCACAAGGGGTTCTTGTGATGCAGTACCTATCTTAGTAGACTTATCTTCATTAACTTCCATTGTACGACCAGAATCCACATCCTTGTTGGTGTCATTTGAAGGAATACCAAAAGCATCCGTATATTCCATATTAAGAGCATCAAACTGATTAGATGTAGAGATCTTCGTACCAATCGAACTAGCCACATCAGAAGCATTCTTCTTAGTGACTTCCACTTTCTTAGGTTCAGGAGGAGTCTTTTTGGGTTGATATTGAAACTGCTTACCCACAACAGGTTTAGTAAACCCTCCTTGACCCGGAATAGTAGAACCATCTTGCTTTCCCTTCTTCTTATTATTGACCGTCTTGAAACCATCATTAACACGCTTAGTAGGCTGAGCAGGAGGTTCAACAACTTTCGGACATTCAATAAGAGTATGACCAAAAATCTTACATTATCACAATGAGGTGGTTTCCACTCGTATTCAACCCGTATCTTCTCAATAGTCGAACCCGACCCATCAAGTAACGGTATCTCAACAGTAAGGCTATCCCTAAGCACCTCATCCGACTTCACTTCAATCATGCATCTAGCAAAACTACTATGGCCCCACGAGCCCTTGCACATTTGGCTAGTAAAAGCATCTAACCTTTTGGGCGTGCCTATCAATGTGGCAAGGAGACTAAGGCCATCATCAGAAAACATAGCAAGAGGAACATCATGGAATTTAACCCACACCGGGATGTTGGTCAAATCCTCTTTAAGTAAGTTGGTGTTCAATGTCTATGGTTTAAGAATAATAAGTACATTTCTAATCAACCAAGGACCGTTTTCAAGAACATCATCAACACCTTTCTTCGAATTGAACTTAAAGAAGAAGAACCCCTTTGCATTCATCATTACCTTTTGTATACCAAACTTAGCCCACGCATTGCGTACAAAGTAATCAACAACAGGAAAAGCAAGGCGTTGACCAAGGAAATACCCATACAAAGTATTCTCAAACCTAGTGTTCACCTCTTCAACCACTTTCATCAGGACAGAAAGATCCACACCATTAGCTTTCTTACTACACTCCAACCTACGAAAGTTTGATGTGTGATTCTTTGGTTCAGTAGAAGTAACACCAGCATACGATGAAGAAGGTTGTTTCAAAGCACCAACCTTCTCAATACCAACAGCCCCATGTGCATTCGTATCAACCTTATCATTAGCATTATTATGGCCATTAACACTAGAAGCCATAGGACCACTCGTATCTTGAGGAGGTTTCGAATAATAACCAATAGCAGTAAGCATCTCATCTAGCTCCTTCTGTGATTGCGGCACCTTAAGATGCTCAATTGGCTTAGCCCCAGTAGAAGTAGAACCATCCACTGTCACGGCTGGTTTTAATGGTTGCCCATCGTCACCCACAAGAACAAGTTTTCCCTCAAAGATTTGTTTTTCAATAGCACGAATTTTCAATAAAGTATCATGACCCTCAGGCGTGTCATGACTAGGTGCGTCATGACTGGGGCTTGAACCAAGTGAAACTGGCTCCACTTGTCCATCAGAACGAGAACCAGAAGCAATACCAGTAAACTCATCATTCCTACAATTAGGGTTCATCGTCGATTCCTTATTCACACCAACTTGATCGGCCAAGTTAGTGGTTGGTTTATCAGCTTTCGACGAAAAATCCTTGTTAAAAAACCCTTTCTCCATCTCTCTCATACCCACTTACAATAAACAATCTTAAACCAAACAGAAGAACAAGTAATAACCTCCAGCACGCAAGCAATACCAATCAAATAAAATAAACCCTAACTAAAAGTTAGGGTTTAATGCGCCATGAAGACCAGATTCAACCGTATCCCACCATGGTACTCGATTCAAACAAACCCTTTCTCCATCTCTCTATAACTTGTATTCAAGCGGAATTTAAACACAAGAACAATCACAAATAACTAAGAACACTTTGATTCTCTATGGATCTTTTAATAATACTAAAACTTTGTTTTTCAACTCGTACATAACTCATACTATTGTGTTCCTTTTATACACAACGAACCCTAACCCGTTTCCCAAGAAACGTATAAACATAAAACTAAATAAGATATACATTATAACTTCCTAATAAAGCTCATGCATATCCTAACTAACTATAGAATACGCAGAATATATATATCCGCAAAAACCATCTACACGGTTTCATTACTTTAGTAGAATTAAGTCTTCAGCAGAATCCTTACACTTCGGCAGAATCCTTCAGCAGTAACTTCAGCATAATTCATACTTAGTAGAATTCCCAACAATCCTCCCCTAAACTGGAATTTGACTAGGTTAAGTTCCAGTTTCTTGATAGATCTTTAACACAGCAACATAAGAGGATTGTAGTCGAACATCAGCAACAAAGAACCAAAACAAGTACATCCCTATGATGATAAAACTTTAAAACTCCAGATCTTTGCAGCAACAAATGACATAATGTACATCAAAACATATTACTTTCATACTATTCTCATCACATCCAGGTGTGTTAACTCCTGTGAGAGGTGAATCATTGAAAATAATAGATTTGATGTCTCTTTACCAATAGCCATTACTACTGGAGTAGCCAAATGTTTAAGTTCGAAAACTATGGTACATTGATAACCATCTGATTTATTATCAAATCAGCAACCATAAACGGATTTGAAATGTCTTTACCTGTAGCCGTTTGCTCAGGACTAATCAATTCTTAGGTGAAAGAATCCCCTTGGTGAATTGATTACCAAATATGGTATTCCACTGCCTTTACCACAAGCCATATACTTGTGGGCTAGCCAATTCTTGGATTCCAAAAAGGAATAAACCACGGTGAATTGATGACCATACAACCCTCAGCAATTAAGCATGGGTGAGTTGCAAACCCTATGATTTTGAGCAAATCATTACAGCTATCAACAGATTTGATGTGTCTTTACCAAATCTGTACCCTTTGGACTAGCCAACTCTTTGATGTACACAAGGCACAGCAGGTGAGTCGATAACCATCAACAATATACAACAAACCTGCAATAAAAGTTAGACAAACAAAAAATATACATAGATTTTTTTTTAACTAAGAAAAGAAAGAAATAATACAAAACAATACAAGATACCATTATCAAGAAGATGCTTGATGTTGCTGAAGCTGAGTCTTAATTAATCCAATCAATTGTTCAGCATGTAGCATATCATTCCCAACTGGATCCGGAGGAACTTCCAACTTCTTTCTAAGTAGACTTTGCATCAATTGCACAGACAAAGGATATAACTTATCAGAAAACATACACACAGTCATCCCACACTTTGTCTCCACCACATGCACACAGGGCAAAGGATAAAATCTCCAAGTCTCAACCTTCCACATATGTGAATTATTCCAAACAGAAAACCCTTTACCATCTCAAGATTGAGCGTCAAACAGAACTTGAAGATCACCCAACAAGTATAAACCAGAACCCTGTGGTGAATGATTAGCATAATGCTTAGTGACAAGACCATACAGAGTATTCAAATCTTGCCTATCTACCATATGAAATATTTATTTCAAGAAATTAAACTGTATAGAAGAATTATCTAGCCTAAAAATGGTGTTAAGCTGTCCATCAGTCAAAGTCCAAGAAGTCAATACATCATGAGACCCTTAAAGAAAAACATCAGCAGATCCCTCTTGAATAAAAGTTGAATCAGCAGCCTTTAGATCTAAAGAAGTACCTCTGAGAGACTTATGAATCCTAGAAGTGTATGTCCCATCTGATCTCACAGATCTCCTTAGAGTAATGTGTCTTCTTTTAGACATTCTTTTCTTCCTCCTACCAGGTATATACATCTCCATAGAGATAGAAGATGGCACCTTCTCAGATTCATCAGGAACATCTTTAGCAGAAATGGAAGAAGTAGAAGTAGAAGTAGAATGAATGGGAACAGCACCACGCAATGCATACATTCTGTCAAGCACTTCTCTGGCCCTCTTATCTTTAGCAGCTGCTTGTTCAGCTTTCTTACCCAACTCTTCTCCTACTTTATCAACAGGTGCAACACAAGGTAATGCTTCAGAAGAAACAATATGAGGTTCAGCAGAGTGAACCCTTTCAGCTGAATTTATAGCTTCAGTAGATGCTTCAGAAGTAACAACAGGAGAACTTATCTTAGGTGTAACATCATCAAATGAATCCACAATCTCAACTTTCTTAGTTCTCTTTGCCTTTGAAGCATCTACACTACCAGCAATCCACTTCAAGGTAGAAGGTGGTGTAATCTGTTTCATAATCTTCTGATACTTGCTATTCAACTCAGAATCATCTAAAGCCCAAACTTGCTTCTTTGTTAAACCAGACTGATAAAGAGCAATGTTTTGGTTATACACCACATTCCTCATATAAGCTCTCTTCTGAGCTGCAGTTTGTGGTCTCTGTCTCTTAGCTTGAGCCTTTTGTGCAGAAATGGCTTTCTTCTTTGCAGCTGTAGCTTGCTTCCTTTGTTGACCAAGAGTCATCATTTGTGCAGCAAAATGCTCACTATCAAAGTCTGTTCCTAAAATACTTTGTGTAAGAGTAGGATTGGATGCAGCTTGATGAGTATAAGCATCCCATTGCTCATCAGTAATCTGAGTGGATAGTTCATATATTTCTCTTTGTCTCTCAGGAGGCAAATTGGTAGTAAACTGAGCTTGAAGCTTTTGAGCCAATGCATGACTCTTCTTCATATCTGCACACTCAGCTAGCAATCTTGCTTGTTCTTGCCTTTCCTGTTCACTCACTAGATCATAACCAACCTCTTCATCAACCATTACTCCTTTCCCTGTATCAGTAGACTCCTTAGTAAAATAATCATGAAGAGTATCAACAAGAGGAACTTCAGAAGAAACATCCAAGTTAGCATCAGAAGAAACATGTTGAGACAGATCTTCAACAGGTGTAGAAAAGACATCAGCATTCGGATCCAGATTTCCTTCCAGCAACAAACACTTCATGAGCTGCTGAATGTGGAGAAGTAGGTTGTACTTGCACAGATGAAGATTGACCAATCTCAGAAGCAACATCCATCATTGAAGCATCGACATTCTCATCAGTGGTTGTCACATTGTCCACACCTTTCAATTTTGAGGATTCAGTGGTATCCTTGATCAAATATTGTCTTCTCTTTCTTCTAGTAAACAGAATAGGATCCTTTTTCTTTGCAGATTCATTAGCAACTGGAGAAGAAGCATGAGTCTTTTGAGCCACATCAGCCAAGATGTCCAGTGAATCCAAATGAGTATCCTCTTGCTCCTCATCAGAAAAACCACAAGCCTCTTTTTGCTATTTTGACCAAGTTGTTCCTCTAAACCCTGAACCTTTCTCTTTAACTTCACAATCTCACCACCAAGTGAAGATTTAGTCTCAGCAAGCTCCTTTTTAAGATCTGCAGCCTCTTTCACAGTCCTGTTGAGCAAAGCATATACAGACATAAGAGTAATAGAGCCCTCAGCTCCACCAGCAGATTGCTCAGTGGTAATGGGAGCTTCATTAGACCTTTCAGGAGAAATATAGACATTCTCAATGATAGGAGAACCTTCATTAACTGGCTCCCTAACTGGACTTGGTGTGGCCAGTCTATTAAGCTCTTGCTCAAACTTATCAAGAGTATCATGAGTAGGTGGTGGACTTGGACTAGGTGTGGGTATAGATGTATGTGGAGGCTGGTCAGTAGAAACATGAGATGCTTCAGCATTAGTGGAAGGACCCTCATCAATGGCAACTGATGGGTTACCATCAGCAGCAACATTGGTAGAGGATGGATCACCAACATTACCCTCATCAGCAGCCTCATTGCCTTGAGGCAACATAGCTGCTACCAAAGGATTATGTTCCCCCTCATAATGAGTTTTCATTGAAGCAAACAGTTTAGCAGATAAAGCTCCTATTGGACAAAAAGCTTGGGCTTGGGTTGTTATGTCTAAAATCATTTGCAAAAACCTAGGGTACATTAAAAACTTATGCTTTTTCCTTTGTATATTTTCAACCATCTTATCAAAAATAAACTTAGAAAAGTTATAAGTTAACCCCTGAGAAAGACATACAATACCACATCCAAGTTGAGTAGAAAATTGATCCCATCCTCCTGATTTATTGCTTATGCACTGAAGCAATGTGTGTACCGAAAACCTCCACATAGGGCAAAGCTGATTCTTGAACCACATATCTGTCCTTGTACTCTGGTATCCAAAAGCTCTTAGCCCTGTAAGTATCTCCACGGAATTAGAGTGATAAACCCCATTTTCATCATCCAAACGAAGTTGTCTTCTTATCAACTCCTCCGCCACAACATACTCTGTTCCATCAACCATAGCAGGAATCTTTGTGTCACTCCGTTTCGTAGCAGATGCCCAAAATTGTGTAACCAGTGATTCATATATCACATTAGGAGAGTGTGTTAAAGCATAATGAATCTTGGATTGCTCCAAGAACTCAACCATTGGATCATATAGTTCATGACCCTTAGCTTTTCCCAGAAAAGCAACTTTGTTATGATGTTTCTTAAATAGAAGCGCCATGAGAAATTGTGATAATGGGTTATGATTCACGCAACTGGAAGTATGTTTAAATCGAGTGAAGAGGGAATCAGTTAATTTTAGGCGAAGAAGGTATTAGTAGAAGTTACCCAATTTATGGTCAAAAATATCGGAACAGAATGTTGACCATATCTTACGTGTAAAATAACTTCAACCAAATTCAGTAGAAACACTGGTCAAAACTGCTGAATAAGTTCAATCAGCAGAAACAGCTCAAGTGGCTAAGTATTCTTCAGTAAATATCTTTTTACTGTGACACCTAACTCGCATTAATTGTCATAAAGCCTTGAATCCGCCTATAAGATAGTCCCAATGCACATTTAACTCACATCAATTAACCCCAATTATCTTCACAAACCCTAATTTATCCAAAAACTTCTCAATCATCAACAATAACCAATGTCCACCAAACCAGAAGTAATAAATCTCACTTCCTCATCCTCATCATCATCATCCAGCGAAGATTCAAGCCCATTGTTTCGCTACCCCTATCAAGATGAACCTCGACCATCAAAATCCCCTTTTCTTCCTTCTTCTGAAGATGATAGTGTGGTGAATCCAAGTGATTCATCTATGGGTTCTGATGACTCCTCAGAGCGTCTAGAGCCACTCTTCAACAAGAAGAGGACATCACACCCCCAACCTTCAACACCTCAACCTCAACCAAGGCCACGTGCCAGAAGAGAGGTGGTGTTAGCTCTTCCTGCGCCATGCATTTGGTGCTTCATCTCATATCGTTAAGGGAAAGGGCAAAAGGAAGATGGAGTGATTGCTTTATGGTGGAACGAGTAGATGGAACAACTGAAGATTTTCATATCACAAATTCCATCTACCATATCCACCAGCTTCATCTTCGTTTTCATCAATCCATCCTTCCCATTTTTGTCATTAGCTTCTTCGTCGTACTGATCATGCATATCCAGCGTTTGGAATAGATGATAGGAGCTAGTATAGGTTTAGTAGATTTTGTATAGAAATGGTCTTGTATTTTCATTTGAAGTTGATTGTAAGCTGTAAACTGTTTCTTGAATGAATGAACAATTTAACTTCAGTACTTCTCTTCAGTAGAAATAATTAGATCACTTCAGTACTTCTCTTCAGTAGAAACAAGCTAAAATATAAACAATAATTTACAAAGTTTACAACATGAATCCTCCCCTGAGGTGTTGAAACCTTGGTCCATCAAAAGCCTTAGTAAAAAAATATGCCACATTATCATCAGTGTAAATCTTAACCACTTTTATCAAATGTTTTTCATATGCATCTCTTATAAAGTGGTGCCTGATTTCAATATGCTTAGTTCTACTGTGAAAAACTGGATTTTTAACAATGCATATGGTACTTTGATTATCAATAAAAATTGTTGTGTTCATGAAGTTAAACCCATAATCGAACAATTGATTTTGTATTCAAGCGGAATTTAAACACAAAGAACAATCACAAATAACTAAGAACACTTTGATCCTCTATGGATATTTTAATAATACTAAAACTTTGTTTTTCAACTCGTACATAGCTCATACTATTGTGTTCCTTTTATACACAAGGAACCCTAACCCGTTTCCCAAGAAACGTATAAACATAAAACTAAATAAGATATACACTATAACTTCCTAATAAAGCTCATGCATATCCTAACTTGTTAGGAATTGGAAATTCTATTGTGAAGCATCGGTCACCCCAAGTATAATCTAGCTTAAGTTAGCTCATAGACATATCGTTTATTATGTTAGTTGTTAGTAAGTTATTAGCTTAGTTTTAGTCTAGTGCAACACCGTGGAGGAAGGACGGGTCTTTACCCACTGTATACCTGATCCACAGGCCGTCAGGAGGTCGTTTAGTTTGTAACCTATAAATACCCTCTACCTTGCAAGGTAGAGGGTTGGATGTTCATTTTGGAATCTAACCTTCCAAGAGTTTCTCTTTCTAGAATATCCCACTTTATCTCTTCTAAACCATCTAACTTATACGTCCTATTTGTGTTTGTTTGTGTGTTTGTGAAATCCAATATGTTACAAATGGTATCAAGAGCCATGGTTTGATCATCTCTTACATATCCTTGGATTTCTAGTGGTTTTTAGATGGTTTTTGAGTTTGAAAAAGTTTAGTGGTTTTTGCATCATTTGGTTCTTTTCTTGTGTTAAAGTTTGAATTTTTGGTGTACTTTTGTGTTTAGAATCATTGTATGTGCTTGGGTTTTGATTTGGTAAGCTTGAATCACTGTGGTTGAGCTTGTTTTGGATTGAAAAGTGTGTTTTTAAAGTTTTTCTTGGTAGCGACTTGGCTCTCGGAGTGAATTTCATCCTAGCGACTTGCTTCAGTAAAAGGTAGCGAGTTTTAGTGCATTTTGGTAGCGACTTGGTCCTAGCGACTTGTCTTTTGAGACAAGCCGACAAACAGTACACTTAGTGGATTCTCCACTACGGGTAGCGACTTGGTGAGGTAGCGACTTGCTTTCGATTTTGATAGCGACTTGCTCTTAAGTTTCTTAGTGATTTGGTGTTAGCGATTTGGTCCTTAGCGAGTTGCTATTTAGCGACTTGACATCTTAGCGACTTGGTGCATAGTGATTTGCTGTCAAAATTCGTAGCGATTTGGAACTTAGCGACTTTTCATCTTATTACTTAGCAACTTGGTGCTTAGCGACTTGGGTCAAGGATTCTTAGCGACTTGGTTGACTCTTGTGTGTAATACGGTTTTCTCTTGATTTAGTAAAATCCCGTGAAAGAATCTATTTCCCGGTTTAATCATTGAGTTATAAAATCCCGTGTACTCTTTAAACATGTCTACCAACGTACCTACAATCATCTCCACTGTAGCTGAGGACATTCATGCAGCTGATACTCGTCCACCCACAATGTCTTACATCACTGACCCTTTTATCTCCAAAGTGCTTGAACTTTATGATACCTCACAGAACAATGAAACTGGTTGCATTTATGAATGTCCTACCTTGATTGATTCAACAAATTATGATCAAAACTCTTCACCTTCTGACTCAAACTTCAACGAATCACACCTGTCAATGACCCATGATGCAAAGCATTCAGAATGCAACATTGAGCCGTTTCAATTACTTCATCAGCACCTCACACAACTATTATCCACTCCTATGGGTCGAACATGCGGTGCTCTCTTCCGCCAAGATTTACCTACGTTTAAAAAGGCTGTGTTGCTGAACTTAGAACAACTGAAGCTTCAAATTACCAATGAGAAGGTATTAATTGATGATTCTAATGCTGCACTTCAAGTTATCTACAACCAATTTCAGCCGTTTATCAAAGGGGAATATTCTGCTGACTTTGATCAACACGTGACTGGAATCTCATTCAAGAAACACACTGGAATGGAAATTCATGAGTTCATCAACTCATATATCCAACTTATGAATAGTGTGTAAGTGTACATTAAGGATGCTGCTCAAAGGAATGATTATTTGAATGAGTTGAATGAGTGTCATGGAAAATTAAAGAAAAGTTGTGATATTTTGGGTAATGGATCAGTTGAAAGAACGGATGATGCTGATGCTGACTGCGGAATTTTAGAAACAAAAATGAATGATGTAATTGGCTGTACTGAACACAAAGGCTCAGATTCCGAAAAGCTTGAAATTGCTTGCATGTCAGTAAGCCCTGTTGTGCATGAGGTGAATACAGATGCCATACCAACAAATGAACACGTGTCATGCATTGAGGTAACCTTAACTGACCCTATCTTTGAATATGATATCGATAAATGTGTCTTAGTTGAGTCTGAATCTAAAATCTTTAAAACAAATGACATGGTAGAAAAAGGGGTTTATGATGAACTTTCAAACAAATACTTAATTCTTGAAAAACATTGTATTTCCCTGGAAATTGCAATACAACAAAAGGAAGAAAGTTTTCGTGCTACAAAATCGTGCATTAATCCGGAATTCCCAGAATTTCGAGAATTTTTTGAAATTAACCACTTAAAAACCCAGATTCAGGACAAAGATTCAACCATATGCAATCTGAAATGTCAACTTTCATATCTGCATAAGAAATGCAATCTTAGAATGAGCAATCCTAACCATGAGGTGAGTAGTGAGCTTAAATCTAGGAATGATGAATTGGCTCTATGTGTATCCAATTTATTAAGAGAAAATGAGTCCTTAAGAAAGAACTTATTAGAGAACGATTCCAAGTTGATAGATCAAACAAATTCCTTTTTGGCTGACATTGATGCCCTCAAAGCCCAAATTCAGCATAAGAGCTTCAATATTGTTGCCTTAAAAAATGAGCTTAGGAAATCTATTGGAAATAGGGTGAACACTAAGTTTGCAAAACCATCGACCTTGGGAAAGTCAACTGTTCAGAACAACTCAAAACATACCGTAGTTAGGCAGCCCAATGCTTTTAGAACTGAAAGATTTAAACCATCGAAATCTAGGCGTGCCTCTCAAGTTGATGCGAATATTGTTTTGACAAAACCAGTCACTTCTCTAATTCGTTCCGATAAGATGAATAACAAACCCCAGGGTAATGTTCAAAGTTCAAAGATCAGGAATACTAAGAGTTTTCCTAGTTCTCATAAGAAGCATCAAATGGCTGATCAATCCCCTAAGAAACAAACTAATTACAGAAGGACCAATAGTCAAAACAGGGAAGTGCACACATGCAAATCTACTAGCAGCTGCTTTAAATGGATTCCCACTGGCAGATTATTTAAGTTTACAGGATCCAAACGGACTTACATACCTATATCTTGCCTTAAGTGGATGCCCACAGGAAAACTATTCAAGAATATTGAACCTAAAGGGATCTCTACTAATGATACGCCTAGATCAAACTGTGAAACATCCAATAGTGAGATTAATCATGTCACTAACTCATCCATTTGCAATTCTACATGTGCTTCTAGTGCAATGTGTTCTCAGTCTTTTTCAGGTACAATGCTCAATTCAATCAGGAACTTCATGACTTGGTTTCCATCAGAAATGAATATTGCTCACTCAGGAGTTATAGCTTGCCAGAATTGATGTACATCGTACTTTGACTCCTATTCGACTTGAATCAGGACTCGCTCTTATATATCTGTATACAAATCATTTAAAAATAATTTTAAAAAAAAATTATTTTACAAATCACTATTTCTACATATCTTTCTATCAAATCATTTTTTATATCATTTCCCACTATCTAATAAAAGATATATCTCTTGTCATCGATAACATCTACGGTCCTAGAAATGTCATTCAATAATGACACGGGATCATAGATGAAGTTCAAACAAATAATATATTCTTTTTTTATAACGGTGGTTAAATTCAATCAATGTTCATTGGTGACATTGATTGAGGGGGAGAATTTTTCAAGTTATCTCGTTTATATCTGCACCAGTGTTGGTTGTGTGCTCAGATGCATGTCGTTGTATTGTCTTGCCTTCGTGGTGACCTCTATGTTGATTGCTTATCTGTTTCATGGTGTCCATTGTGTTAGTCTCCTTATCTTATTATGTTATCTTATTATGCTATCTGTATTTGTTTGCAATCTGATAAGTTCATGGACTGAGAGTGTCTATAATACATAATATGATAAGATAGCGACTTATTTCTGAAATAATTTATAGAAACTTACCTTTAACAAAGTTAGCAACTTGGCATGTTTATTTGAGGTCAGCGACTTGCTATGCAATGTCTTAGCGACTTGTCAATATAGTTTATTAGCGAGTTACTAAAACATTCACAAAACTACAGGGACTGAATGCGACAACTTGGTATTCTTGGTTAATCTCTTCTCTATACCCCTAGCGACTTAACGCAGTTTTCATTACTCTCAAAATATCAAAAAGATTTTCTCATTACTCTCTCTCTTGCATTCTATTCATCCTAGCGTCTTACTGTGGTATGTGTAGTATCTATTTTATCAGACTTCCAAACTTATGATTTAGATGCTATGCTAACTCTGCTCCCATTACAGTTTCCCACCGCGCCGCTGAACCTCATCATTTGATACCTTCAATTAGGTTTGTAAATGGATTCGCGTTAATGGAATCACTTAACAGGCATATGATGAATGTTTAGGAATGATTTGAGGCTTTATGTGTTGTGTTATTGGATTCGCGTAATATTGTATGTGTTATTGAATATGTTGAGATAGGGTCTTGTGTACTTGTTTGTGTTTGTCGTGGATTGTATTTGTTCTATGTAGCGATTGGTGCGTGTTAGGATGTTGATTGGACTGTGTAGTTTTGCGTAGATATGATAATGTTCTTGATAGCAACTTAGATGGCTTGTGTGTTCTTGGTGGCGACTTACCAATATTCTTGGTAGCGAGTTAGTTTGCTTATACTTATTCAGCGACTTACCTTAGTAACTCGTAGCGACTTATCACTATTGTTGGTAGCGACTTGTACTTACAAGTCTGCAACTTGCTAATCGTGTAGCGACTTGGTCCTATCATTTTTTGATAGCGAATTATTTTTACAAGATTAGCGACTTGCTGGTTCAATTTTCAAGTGGCGACTTGGTTTTTTTTTAATTATTTTAAAGCGACTTGCTAGTATAATTTCATGATTAGCGACTTGATTCAGGTTTTCCTGTAGCAACTTGTATTGACAACATACTCTTAGCGACTTGCTATAACATATATTGTTTGAGCAATTTGTACTTGGTTTCTCTTGTGGCAACTTAGTATCACAACTTGGTTCAAACAACCTGCTATAACATCTCCATAATAGTATCTTGTCTCATGATATTATTTCATAGTAACTGTGCTTTTAAATAATTTGATCCAAAAACAACTTGTCTCTCGAAAACTGTGTCAAATGGAGCCGTTACCTTGAAAACTCTTTTATTCCACTCAATCTATTTCAATCTGCTTATGGAATCTATGTCCAAGTTCTTACTTATTGTGCTTATGTCATGAGGTTGTATTCAATGTTACTTAACTAACCATATCTAATCTAACATGCTCACAATCATTGTTGTTGTATGTGTGTATCTTTAGATCTTCAATGGCAAACACAACCTCAGCTGAGAATATTACATCTTCTGCTCCACCCAATATCCTTTCAGACGACGAAATCTTTCCTAAGAATCAATGGGTAGAGATACGGAAAAGTAACTGTTATGTGGACTTGCAAAAGTTGCAACAAAACCCAACCCTCAAAGTGTCTATTGATATCCTCAAAAACACAAATTTCTTCAGTGCCCTAACCAAGCAATGCACAATTCCCACCATTTACAGACAATAATTTTGGAACACCATTGAATGGGACAAAATCACGACTCATTATACCTGCAAGTTGGATGATAAGGAATTTGTGATCAATTCGGACATTCTCAGCAAGGCTCTTGGAATCACACCCTGTAACCCCACCATACGATCTGAACCACCACCTAGTGCGGAAGAGCTAATAGTCTTTCTGATTGGTTTGGGTTATCAAGTTGGCATATCCAGGGCCTCTGACATCATCACCGGACACATGTATCAACCCTGGAGAGCAATGACAACAGTTCTCAACTTATGTTTATCAGGCAAAACATCAGGATTTGATAAAGTAAGGATTCCCATCTTGCAAATCCTATGGGGTATCGTCAATGGGGTGAATGTTGATGTATCAGAACGTATCTGGGAAGAATTCTCGTTGTAAACAAACTTGTGATTCCCAGCATCAGATTCTCAAAACTTGTCATCCAGTACTTGCAACAGACACATAACTTCAATCCTAGGAGTGAATCAGTCCTTCATAATGCCAAGGATGAATTTGTTCTGGGTAACCTTAAATATGTTGCTAAAGGTATGGATAAAGAGATCATTGGATTGCCAATTCCTGATATTCTTCTCACAGACGATATTAAGAAGACGGATCACTTCAAACTGTACAAGAAAAGGGCTTCCAGATCCAGTGCTAATGTTGATGTCTCTCCCACTCCACCACAACCCAAAACTGCTAAGTCTACTTCAGGCTCATAGTCTTCTTATGCTGCTCTTCCTAAAAAGAGACGTGGAAGGTCACAACCTTCTGACACCATAACCCTGAAGCAGAAAAGAAAAAAGAATGGAGTGGAAAAAGAAAACATTGAGGAAACTGAGGTTTCGAGGGGTAATACAAGGTTGATTGATGAAGATGATGCGGCTCTACAACTTGGAATCAAACAAAGTCTAGAAAGTCAGAATGTGAGAGCACCAGTTGGAGGTGTCGTGTTAAGAGAACCTGAACCCGAGCCACGCCATACAACTCCAATCACACATGACAAAGGGAAAGGGATTTCTGGTGTAGATGACAAACAAGCCGCTCACATGCTTCTGACCATATCCTCTTCACCATCAAGAACTACCACTCAATTTGAGCTGAAGAAAAGAAGTGTTGAATCATCTTCAGCTCAAGAACAATCTGGATTGGAAAAGGAGGTATCAGAAGCAAGAAGAAACTCCTGCATCAAGTAACACGCAGTCTGATCAAAATGATGAAGAAGAACTGCTGAAAGACTCACAAGAGAACCTTGAGATAAGGTCTGATGAATTCATGCACTTGGAAGAACCCAACTTGTCTACTGGTTCTCTATCCTCATTGAAGAACCTTAATACAGATCTCTCATTTGGTGATCAGTTCTTAAATGACAAACCCTCTGATAACGAGCCGTTTAAGAAAAATAATGAGAAAGAGGAAGTTGAGTCTATGTACACTGTTGATATTCAGCAAGACACTTCAACCATCCCTCCTATGTCTGCACCACCTCATTCAACCGTACTTCCACCACCCAAACCCGCTAATGATCCATCAAATGTTGTCACCATCAGTGAAACCATCACTCCTCCTGCTTCACCACATCCTGCTTCACCGCCTACAGTCAAAACTACTGAACAATTACTTGAAGAGGCTATGTCACGTATTGCAACCATTGAGAAGCATTTTCCTATCGCCGTCAATAATCTTGATAGTCATGTCAAAAAGCTGGAGGATATTAACCTTAATGAGATTGTTACCAAGGCAATAGAAGCTGACATAAAAGATGCAGTTGAATGGGCAATGAAGGCTCCATTACTACAGCGATTCAAAGACTTGCCAATTTCTGATATGAGATCAGCTCTCTCTGAAAGAATGTATGAAGCAGGAGAGCATTTGGACGATACTCATAAGAAATTATACGAGGCACTCGAGGAATCGATGAGACGTGATAATTATCAGCAGTTTGTGGAGGATATACAAGAAAGGGAAGACAAGAAGAAAAGAAAGACTGTTCCAGAGAAATCAACTGATAAGTCAGGAGGTCCCAAGCCACCACCACCTCCTCCACCTCCACTTGGAGGAGCTGGAACTTCTGGGGCTGGAGGATCTTCTTATAAAACTTCTGCAGCTCCATCACAACCACCATCATCACCACCAAAACCTCCCAATCAACCTAGTCCATCCGGAAATCAGGAAACTCAGAAGAAATCTGCGGCTTGGACCACGGTTGATTCAAGGTTCACACCCACAGTCTCCTCTATTCCTGAAGATCAAGTGTTTCATGAAGAATCGCATGTCACAGCAGAGTCAGAATCTGATGACGATGATGCATCCACCAAGCATATCCCCAAGCCATCTGAAGATGATTGGTTTGATGCATATGTGTCAGGTGAACGATCTAACAATCTAGAGTTGCACCTTCAAAAGACACAATTCAAAGCTGGCTCACTGAAGATAGACCTCATACTCTAGAACCTTCATGGTCCATCCCAGAGACAGACACAATGATTCCTGACAACAATTGGGCATCAACTATCACCAATAACTATGAAGTCCTAGCAGAAGACTCTCTTCTGCACTTCACTGGTGATATGGGAAGCTTCATTAGGTGGTTTTGTAACAGAAGAGTATCTCATCCATCACTCTAAAGGATCTTGAAGGACCAGCTTTTGAAATTGTCAAGGTTTTTCACTCAGATGCCAACCAGCTCCAATACCAGATGGAAGAATGCCATAAGATGCTGAATGATCAAGTCAGTGAGCAGATCAGTCATTTCAATGTGAACAAGCCTCTTCCTCTCGGTGGTGAACCTGTACATATGACCATTCAGGCTGAATTCTTCTTCAACCATGACCTGGACTATCTGTGTGCTCGTTCTACTGAAAGAAGACCAGCTCTATCGATTTTAAAGATGAAAGCTGCAACCTACTCTGATCAGGGACTTGAACAGATGGTTCCTGATCAATACTGGGCTGACAAAGAACAAAAGTATGACATTGCCGCTTCATATGGTATTTCTCATTGGTGGTACAAAAAGAAGAATTTCTACATCGAGAGACATGGAGCTGATAAAGGACGCAAAGCTGTTAGATCCAAGCTTCGCATTCTGAGTGTCATCAGCATAGAGATCTTCTCAATCTATGGCTATGAATACTTGAAGAATATTGTTCTACGAAGAGCAGATTTGAAAGATCACGTTATTGAAGAAAACGACTTCAAACATCCTGCTGCCAAATGACTTCGAAGATCTCTATCTCTTGAATCTCCAAGGACACCTTGAGCATTTTCCTATCCGTGAGAAAAAGGCTCTCTCTGCTGCTGTCAACCTTTGGATCAGAGGCTTAGTCATTCGAAAAAGGGTTGAGGATTTTCAGCTTGGAATGGAAAGCTACCAGACCCGGGTCAACCTTACAAGTCCACAATGGAATGCAACAGGACATGAATTTCTTCACGAATATAGAGTTCTTGACACCCCTAGAGCCGTCATCTTCACCGACAGATACGGGACTCGCATGCTTATGAGACTGTGCGAGCTCTACAAATTCAGTGATGGTACTCTCAAAATGGTCGAAGAAGAATTAAACTCTAGAGTGAATGAAATTAAAGTTGATCTGAAGCCGTGGGACAAAACAAAATTCTGGACTGATGATGACTTGAAGAGGTGTGAAGATTTCATTTCTGCGATCAGGCGAAGACTTAAGACTCGAAGGATCTTCCGCAGCCTTGAAAGTTTTGTTGGTGGTAGACTTCGTGATGGTCATTACAAACTGCTTCAAAGAACTGAATGAAGACATCTTCCGGAAGTAGTTTCTGTTGTGTATTTTTTTGTGTGTAAAATGTGGTGTACCAACTATGAACAACTATAATGCATGTAATAGTGTTAGGTTATGTATTGTGGTTTCCCTTTGTGTCTAAAAAGGGAACCTCAGTATTGTCCACTTCAGATTATAAAAACCGGACACATTTTTCTCCTACAAATGTTTTGTCTCATACATATTTAAATCACTTGAGATCCAAAATCTCAAAGGATTTGAAATTTTTGATCGGGGGAGAAAATGTGATATAAATATGAAAGATGATAAAAGATGACCATTTTTGTCTCAAAGTGCATACTGCTTTCTAATATGTGCTAAACTATTTTCGAATCTCGAAGCATATATTAATGGGGAGCATTTCAAAACAAATTCAAACCTTCAAGGTACCTAGTTTTCCATGCTTTTATATAAGGTACCTTGATTGAGTGTTAAATGGTTTCTAAATGTTTGGTAATCGTGGTAATACTTCAAAGAACTCTTTCCTCTATGTGTCAAAACGATTTCAAATTTTCCATGCACATGTTGAGGGGGAGCATCTACTTTAAACCTTAAATTATTGAAACGTGATTGAATTGTCTCTAAGTGCAGGTTCCCTCTAATATGTGCAAAACGATTTCAAACTTTGGGGCACATATTGAGGGGGAGCAAACTTTTGAAAACCTCATCCTTCCTCAAAATGTTTTATCTACACAAATTGATTGGGAAATGATGATGATCATTTTAGAAAATGTTAATCAAAAGATTGGACCTTTCATTCTTAATCTAACGATTTCAAAGATCTCTTGCCTCCATGTGCTAAACAATTTCTGAATTTTATGCATATGTTGAGGGGGAGCATTTCTAAAATA
Organism: Chrysanthemum seticuspe; assembly: GCA_019973895.1. Classification (NCBI taxonomy): domain Eukaryota; kingdom Viridiplantae; phylum Streptophyta; class Magnoliopsida; order Asterales; family Asteraceae; genus Chrysanthemum; species Chrysanthemum seticuspe. The sequence goes on along the minus strand of BPTQ01000008.1, from coordinate 160,215,437 downwards.
TCAAAACAATTCAGATACAAACTACTTTGATTTTATATCACAAGTATCTTGATTGATTTTCAATTGGTTTTCAATTGGTTTCAAGGCGGAAGAACTATATCAAAAGACCGACCAACTTTACTTTATGCATGGTGATATAAGGATGATAAGGTTAGGTTGAGGTCCAATGATCCGCCAGAACCAGAGGGATCTACCCAGGGACAAAACCACTTGATAGTGTAGAGTCCTTAGGTATATTGAAAAAAGGAGAAAAATGAGATATGGGAAGAGTGCGGACTGAAATTGAGCTAGTACTGGAATAAACCCAACAAGGTTCTAGTTATGAAGTTTCGGTAAGCACTGAAGGGGTTGAAGAATGAAAAAGAATTGAATGTGAAAAAGGGTGAAAAGAAATAGCCCTCCATTTATTCAACCTTAGGGCAGAAACCGGGTTCAATTCATATGCTACTGGTGGTTACCAAGGTAACATCGGTATTGAAGACAAGACGTCATGGACCCAGTGACGCACTACACTACAACTTCCCAAACCACTCAAGTTCCTCTTAAAAGGACTTGTTTCATTCTTCCTGGGAACCGACATTATCTATCGACTTTCTCTTAGAGTTTGTTGATATTGAAGAAGGAGACCCTCTCCCTAGTCTCCGGCTTAGGAACCAAATTTGCACAATTGAGTCTAGAGCCACGAGATCATCAATAAATCTCATTAGGACACTTTCAATGAAGACTCTCTGTTTCACACAATGTGGAAAGAGAGATTACATCTTATAAGTCCTACGCATTATCCTTGTGGTATTGCCAGAACATCTGAGTGATATGCAAACATATTCACAATGAAGATGGAAAGCCTTCTGGAGCCAACATCAAACAAGCTCCTTGTGGGTGGCATGTGAGATCTATCCAATAGATCAACCATGTGACAACTGAACTGAAACAATGGGGCGATTCAATCTTTTGAATCAATCTTGGTTCAGGTTATGGATTGACGGATACCTTTGAAAAACCGGTCGTTGTGTTTAAAAACTCTTTTCTTTAGCACATCGACTGTGTACAAATATTTCAAAATAAAAGATGTTTATGATTGATAAATGATTTTCACTAAAACCTTCGTTGTATTGCAAAAAAAATTTCTATTTTAGCGATACACGATTGTTTTTGAAATCTTTTTTTTATCAATCAGTGAATCTCAATTCGCTGGTTCACTCACTCCGTGTTGTCTTCTTTGAGACGTTCCGGTTTGAGAACAGCTAGAGCAGCTGCGAAACCCTGTCAAGGAAATTCTTCGGAACTTTACCTGATCACAGGCAGTACTTGTACTGATCAACGGGGAACCGTGGGCCGTGTACCTCAATTCAACGAAAGTGATCAAAGACACTTTCGTGCGCTTTATTGCTAACTGTTGTATGCAGGTACGCCCGACGTTTGCAGCTGATCAGAATGGAGCAGGTCTATCCATAGCCACATGCTCACACAACACATTCATTTCCAAAGAAATCATGATCAGTGCATCAATGACTCTGATATTATCACTCTATGCTTCTGCTACGCTGCTGCCAATATCATGAATCAACGAAAGCTTCCGCTACTCTGATAAGAAGAAATCATGATCCAGAATGTGAGCATGTCGGTCTAAATGTCACAACATCATATGCTGGCAACACAACAATAGGTGATGCTGAGAATTTGCTGTGGCTGATGATCTCTAGTAATGCTCAAAGGTCATCAAGGTGGATCAGCTCAATAACCTCCACGAAACATACATTGTAGTTGAACAATGATGAAATCACCACAGAAGCACATAGTTTGAATAGTTTGATGAAGAGAAGTCTACGAGCTCAAGACTGAAGATTTATTAGAATGCTAGGATTCACAATGTAATTCATGGGGTGACCTCCCTTTAGGGGAGATTGTTAGGAATTGGAAATTCTATTGTGAAGCATCGGTCACCCCAAGTATAATCTAGCTTAAGTTAGCTCGTAGACATATCGTTTATTATGTTAGTTGTTAGTAAGTTATTAGCTTAGTTTTAGTCTAGTGCAACACCGTGGAGGAAGGACGGGTCTTTACCCACTGTATACCTGATCCACAGGCCGTCAGGAGGTCGTTTAGTTTGTAACCTATAAATACCCTCTACCTTGCAAGGTAGAGGGTTGGATGTTCATTTTGGAATCTAACCTTCCAAGAGTTTCTCTTTCTAGAATATCCCACTTTCTCTCTCTAAACCATCTAACTTATACGCCCCATTTGTGTTTGTTTGTGTATTTGTGAAATCCAATATGCTACATAACTAACTATAGAATACGCGGAATATCTATATCCGCAGAAACCATCTACACGGTTTCATTACTTCAGTAGAATTAAGTCTTCAGCAGAATCCTTACACTTCGGCAGAATCCTTCAGCAGTAACTTCAGCATAATTCATACTTAGTAGAATTCCCAACAAGAATCACCAAAACAAAACAACTACGTAATAAAAAAATAAAATACCAATTCAAACAAACTAAACATTGAAGCAGCTATCATTGGATTTAAACTTCTTCTAAACTATCATTGGATGTTCCATTTGGATGTTCCTTTGCTTTTCTTGGTCGAAACATTCTTTGTCTTTTCATTAGCCTTGGAATGTCTGAATCTAACTCTGTTATTTGATTAACAGATTCTTTTACACCTTCATTTGGAACATAATATTTTAAAGCCTTATTTGAATCACCCTGAAAAAAAAAAAAAAAAAAAAAAAAAAAAAAAAAAAAAATAGATAAATTTTTAAAAAATGAATATGATAAGTTTAGAAAAACAAACCATTGAAGGAGCTTTAATTTTCTTATAAGTATGAGATCTTTCATAACTTTTTAGACCCTTCTTTCCTTTAATATTTGCATTGACTGGTCCTTTATCTTCAATGTATTGAATATAACAAAGATATTTAAAACTTAATTTAAAAAAAGTAAAATGTATTATACAGATAAAAAGTTATATTAATCATAACCTTCGTTTAAGAGTCTGTCTACTTTTTGAACCTCATAAAGCAAATCAGAAGTCCAGTATTCAATAGCAGGAACGTCTGGCCTTTTTATCTTTTGTTGTTTGTAGATTGATTCAGCATACAACAACTGTAAAAAAGAAAAAAAAAATACATAAAAATATAAACAAATAGAATGTAAAAATAAAAAGAAAATAAAAATCATACCGATATAAAAGTAATAGGTCCACAATAATAGTTTGCATCACTCGTGTCGTATTTGTTCCATTTTTTTTTACTATCTTTCAAACAATCTAAAAGATATGAACACCAATCCAATTTTATGATATCATCATCAGAATCTGGAATGAGTGACAGTATCTTTTGGCAAGCTACACTCCCAGGTAAAAAAAGATAGCTCGAAAGGACAACAAGAAAGTTTAACACAAACATTCGATCAGTGTTACCATTATCCAAAATATTATTAACAACTTCTGTAACACGAATATTTGTCTCTTTCGAATTTTTAAATCGATGAAACTGGTTTATCCAAGAGAATATAGTTGGGTTGGTTGTTCGTACTCTTTTAATAGAATTTATTTTTTTCTTGCCCATTGGAAATCCCATAATTGCATTAAATGTCTCTCTTTTGATTTCAATGTTTCCACACATCAAGTTCAAAGTCATACTATCTTCATCAAAGCAATCAACAGCTTTAAATCCAAGCCTAGAAGGTATAACACAAATCTTCATTCCAAGCAAAGAACTAAATCCCATTTCTGAGACAACATTACGTTGCTGCACTGACATATTAGAAAGAAGATAAAAAAGTTGACTTGGAGATCCCCTAGTTCTGATTGTTATTATACTTTCATTGACACAAACATGATCTTCAACATCAATATCACTAAAAATTGATTTTACTTTATTTATAATCCTTGATGATGTTCTCCTTGAATTAATATGAATTTTTTTCTTACTGAAGACTCAACCTTTCAGATCTTCTAACTACTGATTTCATCTTTAGAATAGCTGAATCTGTTTTGTTTTTAAAAGTTCTCGTTGAATTGACTATGTTTCTCATTATTTGAATTATTTTCCTTGTCATTCTGTCTTCATATTTTTTGAATTCACATATATTATCAGCTGCAAAAATGAAAATTAAATTAAAAATATTATCAAAAATAACAATCCTCATATCAGAATAACAAACTATCAAAAATAACAATCCTCATATCAGATTAACAGAATTCACATATATAATCAATTTCAACAATCTTCATATCAGAATAACAAACTTAATATCAGAATAACTATCATACTAATTATAAGAAAAATCGAAGTGTAATTATCTTCATACTTAGAATAAGAATATTAATATCAGAATAACAATAACAGAATAACAAAATCATGCTAAATTATAGTAATATTTTGTGTTAAAATATATAACATTAAAGATATTTATATGTGTGCAATGTAATAATTGCTCTTTTAATCTACAAAACAGAAGTGTCATGGAAGGCTACTTATTAGTCTTTTGGTTTTCCTGATAATGATTATAAAAACTGCAATTGCAAAACAGTTACCACTGCATCATATTCAACTCAAAATACCTGTAATCTTTGTAGAATATTTGAACAATACAAAAATCATGTCTGCTTCAAACAAAAGATCAAGAAGCGAATGCGATTTTGAAGAAGAACAAAACGGAAACGACAGCAAGTATAACATGATTTTTTGAATCGATTTTTCTATTACTTTTATTTTTATTCTTTATATGAAAACTAACTGCTTTGTTTTTATTGTTTCAGAAAACAATGCATTCAAGAACAAAAGGTAGAGAACAAAACCATCAAAGAAGGTATGAGAACTGGTTTGCAATTTTAATAATTCAAGAACAAAAGTGTATATTGAGTATGGATTAGGAAAATTGTATTTAAACAATGAGTGTAAAATTGTTTTGTTCTTTCAATGTAGAGATTGTTGAAGAAAACAACAACAGTGCTGCGGAAAAATATTTATGGGATCCAGACGATTGGTACTACCCAATCGAAATGGAGATGTATAAAGAAGATGAAAAAAGGGATGAAGCACAAACGGATAGAAATAAACAACTAAAAGATGATCAAGCGAAAGAGTTTGCGACAATGCCTAGAGTTTATCTGATTGAAGAGGGTTCTTCGGATGTCGATGAAGATTTGGAGAAAGAAGACATTGAAAGTTTCAACTATGATAATTTACATTTAGCATTTTCCAACGATGACTTAGATTAAGTTCGTATTAATATCAGAATAACAATATTAAATATCAGAATAATAATGGAAGTAGCCTCTCTACCTTAGGTAAATTGGAAGTAGCCTCTCTACCTTAGGTAGCGTATGCCTATCTACGTTTACGTCGTTTAACACGGTATTGGGATTTACTTTACTTTACTTTTAATAGTTCTTTCGTCATAACCATCGAAAATTACATAATTATATATAACAGGTTCGCCTAAAAGATACACCAAAACATACCACAAAACATATCACATGATGTTCTAAAAGTCATATAATGCTAAATCTTTGATTTTATGTTTAACACTAATAGTTCAATAATTTATATGTTTAGTAAAGTAGATACAAACTAAAACTGTAAAAATAGGAGTAAAAAATTACCATTTTGATGCTTTGTTGAATCAATCTTTGATTTAACATTATATGCGACAACTTCATCTCTTTGATTTAACATTGTGAAATCTGTTTTGTTTTATGATCTTCACTTGTATTATTGGTGGTGTTATATTTGTGCATTTATTGACACGTTTACAAAATTATTTTATTGGGTTTAAAAATATTGACATTTGATATCTTTTGGGCTTTAAAAAAAATTTGGGCTTTTTAAATTTTTGCTTTTATAAACTTTGGGCTTCCCTTATACTATTCTGTATATAACAATAACACTAATAATAAAAACATATCTCAATATATTTTTACCTACCTTCACGGTTCCACTATAATCTAGATCTGAATTATAATTCAAAAAAAGGTAAAAAAAAAATAGTATTTTATTTAATTGCTAAGTTTATTTAATTTTATTTTAACACTTATGCATTTTTCTTTGATGCAGATTTAAATGGAAAAAAAGTGTTCATCTAGTGGAAATGTATTGGCTAATCAAGATGAAAGGAAGTGTCGAATTTGTGGGCAAGTTGTAAATCATGATGCAAGACATTGTCCATTGAAAAAAACAAATTAATAATCGCGTCATGGATTATTGTGTTTTAAGATTGTGTTTATGATTATTTCCGATCTTAATGTTTGTAATGTAATTTGATGTTTATGTTTGTCTTTCAAGCTTAATGTGATTTGATGTTTATGTTTATGTTTGTGATTTGATGTTTATGTTTCTTCATCTTCTTTTTTGATATTTTTTTTTGATATATTTTGTTTTTTTTTTTATAAATAAATTAAATTTGAGAAATTAAAAAAAAAACTAATCCGTAATTCGCTATAAATTTTTATATGCAAAAAACTAACATTTTGTCTTCTACAGTTAACTTGTTCTTACTCACAAACCTAAAAAAAAGCCCTATTTCTTATATTGCGACCAAATTGCGAAACCCAAAAATAACCAATACCAAAACTTTGTGAATCTCCTTCTTTATAACCCCTTGCTAATTCTCATCTTTCTTCCTCATCATCAATTATTGAATATTTGTGAACCTGCTTCATTCAAAATGACGAAAAGAATCTTTCATGAAAGTCACAACATGGTTGCTTTACTTAAAAAACCATTACCAGAATCAGAAGGATTTGCTGAGATCATTGATTTTTTAAACACTTGCTCTATAAGGTATGCATTATCAGTAAATCCTACTATATATATTTCGATCATTAAGCAATTTTGGGCAACTGCTAAGTCCAGAACTATAGATAGGGAAGTACAAATTAGAGCTTTAGTAGATGATGAAGAGATAATTGTCACCGAGTCATTAGTTAGAAGTTCCTTGGAACTAGAAGATAACAATGGTGTCGACTGCCTGCCAAACCCTGCTATTTTCAAAGGTCTTGAAAAAATGGGATATAAGAAGAAAAATGATTCTTTAAAATTTTACAAAAGGCTATTCTCACCTCAATGGAAATTTCTAATCCATACCATCCTGCATTGTATAAGTCCTAAAACAACTGGCTGGAATGAGTTTAGTACAGGTATAGCTTCTGCTATAGTGTGCTTGACTCAGGATAAGATTTTTAAATTTTCTAAGATGATTTTTGATGGTATGATTAAAATTTTGGATGATTCAAGTAAGTGCTTTCTGTATCCTAGGTTTGTTCAAATTTTTGTGCATAAACAAGTTTAAAAAAAAAAGGTTCATAAACAAATTTACAAAACTCCCAAGCTCTCAAACAAAGTTTTTACCTTTATGAAAAAAAAAAGAAAATGTTTTTCTGGAAGTGTTACACCACTTTTTCAAAACATGGTAAACGTTCCACAAACAGACGATGAAGCTGATACACACCCTACATCCAAAAAATTATACTCAACATCACAACAAAAAAAGACCTATACCCGTAGGAAATCTGAACAAAAGGGTACTAAGCTAAATAAGACTCAACCCAAGGAAACATCTATTTGTGGAGATGATGGAAACCCCAACAAAATGGCTAATATGGGAGGCTCAGATTCACCTATCAGGGAAAGTAACGCATCTCAAAGTAATGAAGGTAGATATGGAACTAATGAATTGATGGATTTTGCTGTACATAATAACAATTCCATTAATCCACCTCTAGGGCTAGGTAACAAATCCCAAAATTTTGAGGATAGTATAGAACTCATAAAACTATTGATTGCAACCTGTACAAAATTGACAAAAGATGTTCATGGACTCCAACAAATCACAACTTCTCAAGATGCAGAGATCAGAAGTTTGAAGCAGAGAGTTAGATATTTGGAAGGTGTAAAGAGATCAAAAACAATTAGACTGAGGAGGTTGAAGAAAGTTGGTAATGCACAAAGGATAAATTGCATTGATGCGAATATCGGTGATGGGGTTGAAACTGAGAAGAATAACTTTGGTAAACAAGTTGTTTTAGAACAAGAGAGTCAAGCAGTTGAATCTACAAATGTTTTTGACGAACGTGCTACTAGTAAAAAATAAAGTGGTGCTAGTACAAATTTACCTACTGTTGGATCTGTTGCTACTCAAAAGAAACTTACTTCTGATGTTTCTCTTGATGAACAAAGTTTGAAAGAAAGTGACCATACCAAGACAAATTTAGATATATCTGTTGAAGGAACTGGAAAAGATTTCAATGAAATTAACGAGGTACTGGAGAACATTGGTGAAGATGTTGAGATGTTAGAAACTGCAGATGACGAATGTGCTGCTAGTAAAAAAGAAACTGTTGCTAGTAGAAATTCACCTACTTCTGATGTTTCTCTTGATGAACAAAGTTTGAAAGATGATGCTCCAAAACAATCATTGAAAGAAAGTGACCATCCCAAGACAAATTTACATATATCTGTTGAAGGAACTGGAAAAGATTTCAATGAAATTGACGAGGTACCGGAGAAAATTGGTGAAGATGATGTAAAACAAATTGAAGAGGAGCAAGGTGAAGATGTTGAGATGTTACAAACTGTTGCTAGTAGAAAATCACCTACTTATGATGTTTCTCTTGATGAACAAAGTTTGCAGGAGGATGTTTCAAAACAATCATTGAAACAAAGTGACAATGCCAAGACAAATTTCGATATATCTGTTGAAGGAACTGGAAAAGATTTCAAAGAAATTGACGATGTACCGGAGAAAATTGGTGAAGATGATGTACAACCAATTGAAGAGGAGCAAGGTGAAGATGTTGAGATGTTAGAAAATGAAGATGACAAATGTGTTGCTACTAAAAAAGAAAGTGTTGCTAGTAGAAATTCACCTACTGTTGATGTTTCTCTTGATGAACAACCAATTGAAGAAGAGCAAAATGAAGATGATCAGATGTTAGATACTGCAGACGATAGTTATGATAAGAATGGAAGAGTTACAGATGATGATGTTTCGGAGACTGCAGAGAGAATGAAAAGAAAGAGGGCCGAAGAAGAACAGGCCAAGGCTGAAGAAGAACGTCTAAACAAGGAAACCGACAACTACATTGTTGACAATCGGTCACACAAACCCAACCAATCTTCTGAAGCACCTCAAGACACTTTAAACAAAGCAAGATCATATTCTGAGGTTTCTACTGCTGAAGTAAATATTTCTGAGAGTTCTACTTCTGATAAAAAAAGTTAATACAGCTGTTTCTACTGTTGTTCTAAAACGAAGAAAAACATCATGCATCCTTTTCGAATCTCCATATATGAACAAAAGAGTTTGAGACTATACCAGAATTCAAATCACAGGTGGAAAAACTATTCCTGAAAATGATTCTATCCGATACAGAGAAAGATGTTATGTAAGTTCTTTAAACTATTCTTGTAAAAACTAAAAATTTTATTTTTTAATTTTCACATCTAATTCCTATATGCTACCATATAATTTCTATATTTTCCTATACAGGGAGGAGATTTTCAGATATGGGAAAGTAAATGGTCTTTTAAGAATTCATATCAACTGTCTAGCTTCTGAGACAGAGATCGACCGTGAAGTAATCGATAACTTTGTCAGTATCCTAAATTTTGAAGAAAAATTAAGAAAGGATACTTTAAAAAGTTTTAGACATTACTTCAAAACAGTGATGATTGTAAGTTAACATTTTAAAAACTTTTATTATTTTATTTACTTATGTATAATTTTTCTTCTATTATACACAAATATGTTTTTTGTAACTTTGCACTTTGTTTTTGTTTTAATAGCCAAAAGATCTGGATGAATATGAAAGAGATATAGAAGGCCATTCTCAAATGTTTCGAAGCTACGTTGAAGATCAGTTTCAAAATGAAAAAAAAGCTATGTCAATGGAGAAAATTGAACTGGTAATATTGTCATTAATTTTTTTAAACAGTTTTTTTTTTACTGATCTACTTTATTACTAATATTAACATAATAATAATCATGTTTATTTAATGTTAATTTCACTTTTAATAGGTCTTCTTTCCAATTCTTGCATATGAGCACTATTATGTAATAATTTTCAACATTACAAATGGTCGCGCTGTAATTTTAGACAACAATAAGTCAGATGCTTCATATGATGGTAAATACAAACATGTTTTTGATTATGTGGTAAGAATTGCTTTATTTTTTATTTTTATTTTTTTTTTTTATGTTTTTTATTTACTTTATTTTTTTCCTGTTCAGTATATTTTTTTTGTTGTTCTCATTAATTTCTTATTTTAACAGAAAAGTCTGTTAACATCCTATTTGCTTCATCACAATCCTCCAAAAATTGAACTTTTGCTGGATTCAAAGGCTGAAGTACTTCCACTAAAATGGAGAACTAGGAAAGATAAAGTTAATTGTGGATTATATACAATGATTCATATGGAACTTTATGAGGATCAAGACAAACAATGGGAAACAGGTCTTTTAAAAGAAAATGACGGAAATCGTCAAATTCAGCTGGATGTGTTGAGAAGTAGGTATATAACAAAGATCTTACTGCATGAGATTAATATGCATAAAGAAAATTTGATAAAATATGCAAACGAGTGGATAGAATCTTCAAAAGTTTTTGACGAAATTGCAGCGGATGAAAGTACTGCTAAAGAAAATGTTCCTACTGCTCATATTTCTACTGATGATGAAGCAAGTTTGAAGGAGAATGGTCGAAAAAAAGTTTCCAGAAAGTTTAGCAGAGGCAGAAAGTTTGGTGATAAGCATAACTTTGTAGTAGTGAATAAAATGGGTAAAGAAGTAGTTTTGGAGCACCAGAGTAAAGCAGTTGAATATACACAGGCTGTTGAAGAAAGTGCTGCTGGAGGGCATAAAACTATTTCTAGTGTCGCAGAGGTGATGATTGATTTGAAGAAATCAAAACCAATTGTTAAGGGTACTACTATCCAACAGCCTTCTTCTACACCTGTTAGGGCTATAGAATCATCATCACAAGATATAAACAAGGGTAAAGGAAAACTTGTTGAAGATACTGATCTTGAGATACCTGAGGAATTAGGTGCTACATTTGAAGAAGATTCTAAACTGGCTCGTGAATTAGGTGCTACGTATGAAGCAGAGAATCAAAAGTTTCTTGAAAAACAAAGAAAAGATGCTGAGAAACAAGCTAAAACATTAGCATTAGTAGTTGCTTGGGATGAGGAAAGGGTTAAATGTGATGCACATATGGTGCTTGCTAACAAGCAAACTCAGAAAGACATGCAAATGTACACTATTGAGGAAAAAAATGAATGGTTAAAGGAGTACATGGAAGAAAGAAGGAACTTATATGCTGCTGAGAGACTTAAGAAGAAGCAGCTCAGACAACCTACTGTTAAGCAAAGAAGAATGTTTCATGAAACTTATTTAAAGAATATAAAGGGTTGCAGAAAGAATCAATTGTCTCATATACCAGATGATGAAGTTGAGAAGATGTATAAGACAGCTAAGGAAGAAATAGATACAGAGGGACATAAAAAAGAAACAGTGGAGGTAGTCGATAAAGAAAGCTCTAACTCAGGATTGAAAAGAGCCGCAAGTGTGTTAAATACTATTTGTAGGAAAAAAATGAAACCATATAAGTCTTAAGCATTTGACTTAATATCAGAATGTTTGAAAAGAATAACTTAATATCAGATAAGTCTTAAGCATTTGACTTAATATCAGATAAGTCTTAAGCATAACTTAATATCAGAGTTATGATGTCTTAATATATTTAAATTACTTGAATAATTTTACTTAAGTTATGATGTTTATCGGAGTTATGATGTGTTTTATTTGAGTTATGACTGTTTAACCATTGTGAGATGATCTATGACGTATATAAATTTATATTGTCTTTAATATCAGAGTTAGTTGTTTTAATATATGATATTCTGTTGATATCAGAGTTAGGCCTATGACGTATACATATTAATATTATCTTAATATCAGAGTTTAGTTGTCTTAATATATGATATTGCCTTAATATCAGAGTTATTAAATGATGTTAAACATAATAATAATGTTTAAATGCTAAATGTTAGTTTTTTGATGTTTTACTTTAATATATACTTGAATTATAAATTTTAAACCATAAATTCGCACTACTTTAAGATTGGGACCTTAAAACCAAAAAATTTATTCATAATACGAAATTACATAATACTTCTAGAACAACCAACAAACAAGCAACAAACCAAACTACAAAAGATCATTAAACAAAAGATCTAAACAGCCAAACCCCCCATCTTCAAACTTCTCCATCTCCATCTTCTCCATCATACTTCTTCATCTTCTTCATCTTCTCCATCTTCTTCATCTTCTCCATCTTCAAACTTCTCCATCTTGGTGATATGCTCCTTCTTTTTATTGACAATTGCACGCATATCAATCAAAATGCCAACAAGCGAATCCAACAATCCATGCTCCATGACTTGAATGTCATTCAGGGAGTCATAGATCTTATCCGCAGCTTCTTTCTCATCGAAATTAAGAGACAATACCTCACTCATTGCCTCTGTACGCTTTTCAACCTTAGTAACCAACTCAGTTCTACGCTCGCCAAGCCACATAATAATCCCTTCTTCATCTGTAACTTCTTGATTAAATAAACACTTGAACAAGTTGTGTAGTTGATTAGTTCCAAAAACGTTTTTGAGTTCATTGATAATTGGAGTTTGAGACATTTTGAGGATGATTAGGGTTAGAGAAGAGATGGTATCTTATTGCAACTGAATAGACTTATTTATATTGTAACTGAATAGACTTTTTATTGCAAATAAACCCTCCAACTTCAAAAATGCGTTAAATTTTGGGTAAAAGCCATAAAATAACAACGTACTTTCTAAAATTTACCGAGTTGAAACACATACATTTTTATTAACATATACACCCATGTACTTTCAAATTTTGTTCTGACTTTACCCATATTGTAATAAAATAATATTATTTAATATAATATTATATTAATATAAATCGGTCATATGGGTGAAGTGGGAACAAAATTCGAAAGTACGTAGGTATATATGTTAATAAAAAAGTATGTGTTTCAACTCGGTAAATTTTAGAAAGTACGTTGTTATTTTATGGCTTTTACCCTTAAATTTTCAATTAAAGTTTTCAAAAATAACAAAAGCAGCCCTCAAAATTAAGTATCAGGGTAAGTTAATAATATCATAGTAGTAATTAAGTAAGTTATCACTACTTAATTATTGACATAATATCAGAGTAGTAATTAAGTAAGTTAATAATATGATTGTAATAATATATTGACATAATAAATGTTAAATTTTAATCTTAAATTTGTTAAAAAAATTTAGTAGTTAAATATTAATTTAAAAATAATAAGTGTTATATTTAATTTTTTAAATAACTATAAGTATGAAATATGATAATTATATTCATTTGTGTCTTGTGTATTGTCAAAAGCAACTTTAAAGATTATCACAAAATAAAGTGGTATTTTACGTCTCGAGGAATCTTTAACAACTATAAATAGTATCTGACAAATATCTCTGTTGAAAATTACTTAATAAACAGATACTCGAATATATATACGTCATAAGCAAACTGACTCTGATATTAAGGAAATATTAATATGTATACAAAAAAAACAAAAAATCATACACTCTTATATTAAAGAAAATATCATATATTAACAAAAATATCATATATTTAAAAAATGTTATATATTATGACAACTAACTATGATATTAATATTTTCTTTAAAACACTCTGATATTAAAAAAATAAATTATGTATGTTAATTTTATGTATGTTAACTTATGTAATATTCTAACATACAATTAAAATAATTACTCTGATATTATTATGATATTAGTTTTTCTTATGATATTTTTATTGGTATAATTTAACTTTATATTTTAATATATTTAAGTGATGGTGATTTGATAAATCATAACTAGCTCAAACGACCCATTTCATTCATTAACCAAAAAAATATTATTATTATGAAATTATTGTGATATACCCAATCACATATTATTACAAATTTTAAAATATTATTATTAAGAAATTATTGTGATATTCACAATCACGCCCAAATACATCGGTTGAGCAACCAAAAAAAATCCCACGACCGATATGGAGTTCAACCGACTTTTAAAACGTTTAGTTTCCCCACTTTCTTAACTTGACCGTTGCATTAAAAAAAATTTATTTTTAAAAATTCACCACTATATAAATACTAACTCAAACACAATTCTAAAACACACAAATTCAATCAACCATTCTAACCAAATACCCACAAAGATTTATTATGGGTTGCCATCTCCCACATTCCGCTGAAGATATGAAAATGTACGTTAACAAACAATGCGAAGTAACAAATATATAGATGTTATCCATATGTTTGAGCAGGCAAGAGCAGAGAAGCAACAAATGAGAGAAAAATACAAGAGTTGCAACGACATTACGCCTAAACGAAAAGCTGTGATTGACAAATTTTTAAAAGATCAAGGCCGCAAAAACAACGAGATTGCTGAAAAGTTGTGGCGGTGTGTTCAAAAGTTATCAGACAACATCAGCACCAAAATCAATTGGAGCTACCGGGAGAACGAAAAAGATAGTGTAGGTACATCAACTTCGACGGCTCGTGATTTTTTGGCCGATTATCGGACTACCTCTGACTCTTCAGATTAGATTTATGATTTATGTATTTCGTATGGTTTCTGTTGTCTAAAATCTTTTAAAAAAAAAAGAAAAAAAGAAAAAAAAATTATTTTAATGAATTAAATTCATCAACTGACTCTACTTTTCAACATTAATTTACTCTTAATAATAATAATAATAAAATAAATAATGTTTTTTCAACATTAGTATTAAACAAGTAATAATTTTCTCTGTATACATACGAACATCAAAAGAAAATGTGATTTGTCAAATCATCACTACATCAAGCTACAAAAAATGTCAGAGAAATTATCTCTGAATAGACGTGAATATTTTTCGTAATTGATCATCATTTCATATTCCATCTTTCTCATTTTGTTTATCAATATAAGATTTGATTTCTACTTTTTATTGGTTAATAATATCTATTCGAAATATTATTACAATGAAATTAAAAAGATATATACTAAATTTTTTGAAACTAGGCTTGATCAATTGTATATTTACGTTAAAATAACATACCTCAATTAAAATTATTTAGTAAATTAAATATAAACAAAATATACTTATAACAAACATAAATTAAAAAAAGAATATTAATGAAAAACTATATTAAAATTAAATGTAAAACTTTGACATAAAGTGATATTTTGAGTCTCGAGGAGGTACTTTTTCAACACTATAATTAATATCTGACATGTATGTCAGTGTCTTATACATCTATCTTTCAAATATGTATTTCAGATATTAAATTTTATTTTATTTTAGCTCTTATTGAATATTTTTAATTTACTGTGATATTAACACAATAATATCATAACACGGTACTAAATAAAATTACAGAGATATTAAATTTAATATGACAGTACATCAAAATTATTTATATAGCGAAAATATTTAAAAATAAATTTTTAAAATTAAACATAATATTTGACAAAACATCATTTCATCGAGACATAAAAAAATGTCAGAGAAAAAATATTGCTGTAGACGCGAAGATTAAAAAAATTAATTGACAAATTTCATTCTAATTTAAAAAAAATAAAAATAAATATATAATTAATTTTGTTATAATTTTTATTTAACGTAAATATAAAATTTACATTCTTAAACTTTAATATTACTTTTAAATACTACTTTAACCTGATATTAGTTTTTTCCTTATATTTTTTATTTATATATTTTTAATTTTCATCTTAACTATGTATTTTACGTTTTTAAATATTTAGAAAACCATCGTATGTCTAACTCTGATATTAAGAAAACCATCGTATGACTAAAACGTGAAGATTAATATTTTATTTCAAAGACTTTGATATTAACACAATATCATATATTAAACAACTAACTCTGATATTAAGAAAATATCATATATTAAACAACAAAATCTTATATTTGGAAAAATGATAATATCAGACATTCATTTTAAAAAACTAATTCTCAAATTGGTTTAGACTATGGTTTAGAGAATATCATATATTAAGACAATTAAATCTGATATTAAGGCAATACCATATACTCTAAACAATATGGTATTGCCTTAATATCAGATTTAATTGTCTTAATATATGATATTCTCTAAACGATAGTTACTATTAATATCATATTTAATAACAGAGTATTAAGACAATATTGCTTTTTTTAGTCCTCATTAATAGTAACTTTTCATATATCAGATTTAATACCAGAGTATTAATATCAGAGTTACTATCTGATAGTAACTATTCTTGATTAATACTCTGATATTAAATCTGATATATGATAGTTACTTGTTTAATACTCTGATAGTAACTTTTTATATTATTACCTGTTTAATACTCTGATATTAAATCTGATATTAATATTAATAAACAAGAAACTCTTATATTAAGACAATATTAATATTATTTTAAACAAAACTAACTATTATAAAAAAAGATGTTATTATAATTATGATGTAAGAAAAGTTACTATTAATGATGACTAAAAAAAGCAATATTAATGAAAAACTATATTAAAATTAAATGTAAAACTTTGACATAAAGTGATATTTTGAGTCTCGAGGAAGCTCTTTTTCATCACTATAATTAATATCCGACATGTATGTCAGTGTCTTATACATCTATCCTTTCAACAGAAAATCAAATATGTATGTCATATACTGAATTTAATTTTATTTTAGCTTTTATTGAATATTTTTATTTTACTGTGATATTAAGACAATACTAAATAAAAATAGTGTGATATTAATTTACGGAGATATTAAATTGTTATTAATATTATTATAATTGTTATTTAATATAAATATACAATTTACAATCTTATAATTGTTATTAATATTATTATTATTGTTATAATTGTTTCAAATATAAATTATATGTTTACATTCTTTCAATGATATTAATTTATTGTTTTTCCTCGAGATGCAAACCATCAATCACATCAAAAAAGTAATTTACTCTTGTTATAAAAACCTATCATTAGAACCATATAGATTCTAAACTTTCGTCACAAAGTTAGTTCATCAAAAATAAAAATTACTGAAAAATTATGTATTTGAATTTAAGTTTTTTTTTTCCAAATTGTTATTCATGATCCTGGAGTATATTCTATGGTTTTATATTTGATAAGAAACTTAGATATTTTACCGAAAGTTATATAGATAAAAAAGGGGTATTTCAAAGTTGTATAACTTCATTTGAAATTCTCTTTTTCGTCTATTGTATGTATTTTAACAGTAGTCACGCAAGACGTACTAAAACTACATGCGGTGAAGGAATTGCATGATCTCATTCAGAAAAATCATTACTAATTTTCTTATGAATGAAGATATTGATGATAGCCGTCACGTAGAAGAAGCCCCAACTACAATACAAAAAGTTGGGGACACTTGATGAAGATGGCGTTGGTGCGTGATGAAAGTTTAATCATTTTGCCTACCTATGTTTCGCCATGCTCATCAGAATGAGCATGAGTAACATATTAGGCATTTCTGAAGAAAAATATTGATTGTCCTACAAACAAGTCATTTGTAGGACAACCAATATTGGTTAGCATCTTACTGGTCCGTCCATAAAGTTTGACCACAAAGGAAGAGAAGGACAGTAGATTGCATATAAGAGCAAAACTTGGGGAAGATACAAATAACATTTTATTGGTATGCCACTTTAGCGCAACATCGTATAACTCCCCAATAACATACCAATAACTAAAACATCCTCACAAAAATACCACACAAAAAATACACACTCGCTAACAATACACAAAAAAAAGAAAAAAAAATGGCTTGAACAATTGCATTGGCTCAAAAACATTTGGCTCATGGATAACAAGATGCTCCGGTATGGTTGGCACACGAATGGCATGCATTTGGCACACCAATAGCACCCCATACCTTGTGCTCTTAGAAATAATGTTATTCAAAAAAAATCATGTAATATATAACTTTGTAATATTCATTATATAGCGGAATCATCATCTATGTATTTTTTATTTTTTTTTAATCTGGTGTGATTTTTTTTTTAACTGAAATAACGTTAATCATGTTGAAAAATATACTTAATAAATTATATAAACAATATTGTTAATTTAATATTTTTATTTAGTGTGATATGTATTTTTTAAATATAAAATTTTCTTTGATTTTGATTTTAAATAGAACGTGAAGATTAATATTTTCTGATATTAAGAAAATAACACATATTAAACATTTTCTGATATTAAGAAATATTAAACATATTTCTTTGATGTACTTTGATATTAACACAAATAGTATAAACAAATTTCCATTACAAAATATTTAAATCGTTGTTTTTCATAGACAAAAAGATCATAACTTTGTAATATTAATTATATAACTGAAAGTTATTATGATATTTAAAAAAATAATAACGTTCATCATGTTGAAAAATATACTTAATAAATTATATTAAGAATATTGTTAATTTAATTTTTTTTTATCTAATGTGATATGTATTTTTTAAATATAAAATTTTCTTTGATTTTGATTTTGTATCTACGGTGATTTTAGGGTTTATAGATTTGAACTTGACATAAAGTAATATTTTGAGTCTCGAGGAAGTAATGTTCATGACTATAAGAGCACTAAGTTAATAAATATCTGACATATGTCAGAGATATTAAGTTACTTCTTTCTCATATCTTTTGTCTATGATATTAAGTTACTGAGATATTAAATTTAATATCACAGTACATCAAAATTATTTATATAGTAAATATTTAAAAATAAATTTGTAAATTAGACATATTTAATAAAATAAATATTGCAAAATCACTGTGATATTAACACAAAATATTATAAAGAAATTTCCATTGCAAATATTTAAGTCTTTGTTTTTCATAGACAAAAAATCATAACCTTGAGACACAAAAAAATGAAAGAGAAAAATATTGCTCAAGACACAAATATTAAAAAAATTAAATGTAAAATTTCGTTTATATTCTTTCAAAAGATATTGATATATTACTTTGCCTCGATCTACAAACCATCAATCACATCAAAAAAGTAACTTACTCTTGTTATAAAAACCTAACATTACAACCATATCTATCCTACACTTCAATAACAAAGTTAGTTCACCAAAAAATAAAAATAAAACAAAAAGTGTTCTTACTGAAAATTATGTATTTGAATTTACTATTTTTTTTTCCAATTTGTTATTCATGATCCTGGAGGATATACTATGGTTTTTTATTTGATAAGAAACTTAGATATTTTAACGAAATATAGAAAGCGTCCAAGGCTACAAGGTGAAGATGGCCTTCGTGAAATGTACATTGCAACCAACGACATTGTCAAAGAAACATGGTGACATCGCAACCAATGATAACTTTGGACACTTGATGAAGATGGGCTTGGTGCGTGACGAAATTTTAAACATTTTGTCCCACAAACAAGTCATACACAACGTTGAGATCGTTTGAATCCATTATATAGACGGAAAAAGAGATGCTTTTAACTTTGTAATATTAATGATATGGCGTAACCATCGACTATGTATTTTAATTGTTTTTTATCTAGTGTGATATTTAATAAAATAATAACATTAATCATGTAAATATTGTGATATCACATATTGAATAAAATTTACTAGAATTAACTTTTTCTAATCAGAATATTGTTAATTTAATATTTTTTTATCAAGTGTGATATCTATTTTATTATACTCTGATAATTAACTGAAAGTTATTATGATATTTAATGACATAATAACATTAATATAAGTTGATTTATATTATTACGTTGTGTCATATTTATAAAAATTATTATTAAATTTTAATGTGATATTAATTTATGTTATTTTATTATTTCTAATAAGATGCAATTTCATATTAAAATAATTAAGTGAATAGTCTTAATAATAAATTAGGCGGCTCAAGTTGCTTCTTTTATCAATCATTACATGCACACTAAACAATTTGCTTATTTTAATTTATGTATAAATAGCTTAATAGATGATATTAAGTATAAATAGCTTAATATCACAGCAAAATATGTGAAAAAAAACACATAAAACAAAAACACAAAAGGAAAAAAAATGATATTTAATAAAATAATAACATTAATCATGTAAATATTGCGATATCACATATTCAATAAAATTTACTAGAATTAACCTTTTCTAATCAGAATATTGTTAATATAATATTTTTTTATCTACTGTGATATCTATTTTTTTTATACTCTGATAATTAACTGAAAGTTATTATGATATTTAATGACATAATAACATTAATATAAATTGATTTATATTATTACGTTGTGTGATATTTATAAAAATTATTATTAATTTTTAATGTGATATTAATTTATGTTATTTTATTATTTCTAATAAGATGCAATTTCATATTAAAAATAATTAAGTGAATAGTCTTAATAATAAATTATGCGGGTCAAGTTGCTTCTTTTATCAATCATTACATGCACAGTAAACAATTTGCTTATTTTAATATATGTATAAATAGCTTAATAGATGATATTAAGTATAAATAGCTTAATATCACAGCAAAACTTGTGAAAAAAAAACACACACACACACAAAAAAAAGAAAAAAAATTATATTTAATAAAATAATAACATTAATCATGTAAATATTGCGATATCACATATTCAATAAAATTTACTATAATTAACCTTTTCTAATCAGAATATTGTTAATATAATATTTTTTTATCTACTGTGATATCTATTTTTTTTATACTCTGATAATTAACTGAAAGTTATTATGATATTTAATGACATAATAACATTAATATAAATTGATTTATATTATTACGTTGTGTGATATTTATAAAAATTATTATTAATTTTTAATGTGATATTAATTTATGTTATTTTATTATTTCTAATAAGATGCAATTTCATATTAAAAATAATTAAGTGAATAGTCTTAATAATAAATTATGCGGGTCAAGTTGCTTCTTTTATCAATCATTACATGCACAGTAAACAATTTGCTTATTTTAATATATGTATAAATAGCTTAATAGATGATATTAAGTATAAATAGCTTAATATCACAGCAAAACTTGTGAAAAAAAAAAAAAAAAAAAAAAAAAAAAAAAAAAAAAAACAAACAAACACACAAAAAAGAAAAAACATTATATTTAATAAAATAATAACATTAATCATGTAAATATTGCGATATCACATATTCAATAAAATTTACTAGAATTAACCTTTTCTAATCAGAATATTGTTAATATAATATTTTTTTATCTACTGTGATATCTATTTTTTTTATACTCTGATAATTAACTGAAAGTTATTATGATATTTAATGACATAATAACATTTATATAAATTGATTCATATTATTATGTTGTGTGATATTTATGTTATTTTATTATTTCTAATAAGATGCAATTTCATACTAAAAATAATTAAGTGAATAGTCGTAATAATAAATTAGGCGGGTCAAGTTGCTTCTTTTATCAATCATTACATGCACAGTAAACGATTTGCTTATTTTAATTTATGTATAAATAGCTTAATATCACAACAAAATTTGTTAAAAAAACACATAAAACAAAAACACAAAAAGAAAAAAATGGAAAACACAAATATCAATAAGAAAAGGAAACAATATAATCGTGAAAAAAAGGAAAATGACGAAGAAAAAGAAGTTAAAAAAGGAGAAGAAAATGAAGTTAAAGAAGAGGAATAGGAGGAGGAGGAGGAGGAGGAGGAGGAAGAAGAAGAAGAATATAACTGTGATATTTTTAAGCGAATGAAGTATATTGATGAATCTGAAGATGACTATGATTATCAATAATCTCCGTCATTAAAAGAATACGAGAAAGAAGCAGCAAAAATTGAAAAGATGGGTGATCAAGGAGAAGAACAAGATAAAGATTCTCAAGACAATTGCAACTCTGATGAAGATTAAATTAGTATTTATGTTTGTAAATTTATATTTTGTGTTTTTAACTTTATTTTCTGATGAAAAAACGAGTTGTATCAAACTCGTATTTTGTGTTAAAATGGTTTAATGAATTAATTTTAAAACAAAAAATCACATAATTTTTTAATATCACAGTACATAATTTTTTAATATCGCAGTACATAATTTTTTAATATCACAGTATGAATTTCACTTTATAACCTTTAAAAATAAAATACTTAATCAACATTACAACTTAACAAAATGAAAATAAATAATGAAAAAAATAAAAAGAAATAACATTGATAATATCACAGTACATCAATTTGACTTTATAGCTTTAAAAAAAAATAATGCAGATTCAAATCTTAACAAAACCGACGCAGACATGATAAGTTAACTTACTCCTTAAAGTTAAATTCTTCAGTACCGTGCTCAGCATTAGCATTATTTGATTTCCTTTTAACTTTCTTTCCGTTTCGTTTCGACTTCTTAATGTCTTTCTTAGCACTAAGAAGTTTCCTGTCTGGATTCTTTGGACAATTCCTAAAATCATGATCTGTTAATATGTTACAGATTCTACACTTTCTCAAATTTTTCCCACATTCTTTAGGATCTTTAAATCTGACGTCATTATTAGAAGGTTTATATCTTGCACCAGTAACGCCACCCTTATTTGATCCAATATCAGGAGGAAAAACAGCAATAGCAGGAGGTTTAGGAATACCAATCATAGATGATATACTATCCTCTTTATTTCCTGAAGACTGTGCAACAGTTGATGATTCCAATCCAGATTCAAATATGCTCAATTTTTCAAAAAATATACCCAGTTTTTCTTCATCATATCCACAATGATTGATTATCAAATTCACTTTAGAATAAATTTTAGAAATACAACTACCTGAAGATCCATTTGCTTTAAAAGAAGATCCAAGAAGAGGTAAAACAACAGCTTCTTTTTTCCAACGTCTTAAAAGATATTGTTTTGGAATCTTGTTAATACCATATCCTCTAAGAGTATAAAAAGCATGACGACATAACAGACCACGTCTTTCAAAATGTAGACAAGAACAGTTAACTGAACGAGTTCCTTCATCATACTCAACCTGAAAAAAGTAAATGAAAAAATTAACTACAATTTATAATGAATTTAAAAAAAAGTTTCTTCACAATACTTATTTATTTAAAAAAGACAATACCTTAAACTCTCCAAACCTCTCTTTATCAATGTCTTTTACATAACCCAAGTTTTTCATAGACCCAGTACAACTCTCAATAGAAGCAACAATCTCAGCCTGAACCACATAGAATGCTTCAAGAGTATAAAATTCTGCAGCATGTTGTTCAACTAAATGATTGGTTTTCAATGAAGGTCTATTAATTCTTGAATTATTATCAAGAACACGTTGATTATTCCTTTGTTGATCTAAGGCACTTTCATAACGAAAAAGAAAATGAACTAGAGTAGAACTCCAGTTAGAATTATGACCAAAAAAATAGTTTTCACTTTCAGATC
Organism: Chrysanthemum seticuspe; assembly: GCA_019973895.1. NCBI lineage: Eukaryota > Viridiplantae > Streptophyta > Magnoliopsida > Asterales > Asteraceae > Chrysanthemum > Chrysanthemum seticuspe. Next base: position 160,191,890 of record BPTQ01000008.1, on the reverse strand, counting down.
GTGAAGTAGTTTTCATCAAACCACTCATTGGGATATCTCTAAAATAAGCAGGGATCCAAAGTTCTTTTATGTTAAACATATCATTCAACCATTTATGCTTATCTAAATCAAATTCATCCAATAAAGCTTCTCATTTCTGAACAAATTCAACAGGTTTATCGCTTTCCATCCATACAAGAGAACATAGACGTTTCTTAAATCCTCCTTCTTCACATATACTAGAACCGATCTATATTAAAAAATAATAATAAGAATGATAATAATAATAATAATAATAATAATAATAATAATAATAATAATAATAATAATAATAACTAAAAAAAAATTATATATATAAATACCTTGGTAGGAAGTTTATTCATTATATGCCACATACAAAGTCGGTGTTTAGCAGTTTTAAACATATCTGGTATAGCTATTAACATTGAAGGATCTTGATCTGTTAAAACAAGGTACGGCTCCTTAATATGAGTGTTAAGAAAAGCTTGCAGTAGCCACTTATATGAAACAACATCTTCTTTCGAAAGTAAACCACAAGCAAAAATTACACATTTTTGATGATTATCAACACCCGTAAAAGGCACAAAAACCATATTGTACCTAAAAATACATATATATATATATATATATATATATATATATATATATATATATATATATATATATATATATATATAAAAAAAAATTTATATTATATATAAAAATACAAAAAATAAATAAATAAGAATAAAAGAAAGAAAAATAAAACTTACATATTGGTTTTGTATGTAGCATCAAAAGAAAGAACATCACCAAAAGCTTCATAATTCCTTTTACTTGTATCATCCGACCAAAACAAACAACTTAACTGACCATCGGTGTTAGTCTTAAACTCGAACGTAAAATTTTCATCTCTTTCTTTCAAAATACTAAACTTGTCAATAATCATTTGAGCATCATATTTACCAATATAGCTATAAATGTCACGACTCATATTCTTAAAATCAATCTTAGTGGCACCAACATTTTCATATCCTCCCAAAAGCTCTGCAATAAAATTGAATGACATACAAGGATCGATGTTTAAGTTCGAAGCCTTAATAGCAAAATACTAATGTGCCAAACTCATAGACCTATGAGACTTTTGCAAATGTCTATCCTCAGCAGTAAAAAAACCATGATTGTGCTCTTCAACAAAAATTTTAACCCTATACTTTTCACCAGATCTGACAACATAAATTCTAGCTTTGCAATTTGTCCTAAACTCTGATCTTATTCTCTTTACAGACTTAGCATCACAATTATCTTTTAAACTATCAAATTCTTTAACTTTAACTTTCTTGGTACCTTCTTTACTGCAAAGAAATTCCTTATTTATAACAATACCTCCATCGTTAGTTTGATGGCCTCTACGAACAATAAAACCAGCTTCAGCAGCATAATCTTTGTATGCTTTATAAGCTTCTTCAACACTATCAAACAAAGTACCTTCCACTGGTACAAGACTTTTAGCAACAACAGGTTTAATAAGCATTGAAGTTGATGTAAAAAAATCTGGTGAATTTACTTCTTCATTCTCTTCAACATTAACATCAGCTGACAAATTTTCATCTTCAACAAACTCATTGCTTGCACAATTTTGTCTCATTGAATCACCTAAAAAAACAAAACATAGAAAACTCAACTTTACTTAAAATATCACAGTAACTATACTTGAAAGTGCTACTGCAACAACAAATTTTATTAATAGCATCTCAGTATGACTATCCTTGAAAGATATATTAATAGCATCTCAGAAAGTGCTACTACTGCTGCAACAACTTACTACTGCTGCAGAAATTATTTCTACTGCTGCGTCAACTACCTTGAACAACTATTTAGATAAATATCACAATAACTATCATTCAATGATATTAACAGTTTTAATATCAAAATAACTATCATTGAACAACTATTTTCTTACCTATCATAATAAATATACTTGAATGATATACATAGCTTTAATATCAGAATATCTTTTTCGCAAAGCTTTAATATCACAATAACTATCATATTAAAATCATTAAACATCACAAATAAAATAAACTTGAACAAAATGTTTTATTAAAATAATATTCCAGTTTTAAATATCAGAATAACTATCTTAGAAAACAAGTGTTACTCCAAAAAAAAAACATTACTCCTACTGCAACAAAATGTTACTACTGCTGTTAATACTAATTAAACAATATTAACAATACGAAATACATAAATGATAAATCCTAATCTAAATGATCCCCGCATGCAAAATCATACAAAAGGAGACCAATAACAGGCATATTCCTCAATTCGAGCCAAATCTTCCTAGTCTAGCAGACAAACTTGATGCAGCTACACCATCAGTTTTGTTCTCCCGATAGCTCCAACTGATTTTCGTATTGATGTTGTTCTGTATTTGTCGAACACACACCCACAAAATATCAGAAATATTGTCATCTTTGTTGTCTTCATCCATAAAAAACTTTTCGATCACGGCTTTTCGTTCAAGCGTAATATCATTGCAAATCGTGTAGTCTTTCCTCATACGTTGCTTCTCTACCCTTGCCTACTCAAACAAATTGATAACATCTATAATAGCGTTTTTTCAAGCCACATCATCTTATTCGCATTGTTTTTTAACTTACATTTGCATATCTTCAACGGAATGGGGGAGACAACAAGCCATAATAATTTTGTGTTTGAAATTGTGTGTTTAGAAGTAGTTGGAGGTTAAATTACATTTGAAATTGTATGTTTATAAGTAAAATGTGATTAAGCCTGATTGATTTGAAGACAAACTATCTGACTAATTACAATTGAACAACTATCCTTATATGATATTACCAGTTTTAATATCAGAATAACTATCATATTATCATTAATAAAATCAGAATAAAAAATCCTTATATGACAATAACAAAAAAGATTAATATCACAATAAGTACCCTTATATGATATTACAAATTCAAGTATCAGAATAACTATCCTTATATCAATACGACCAGTTTTAAAAACAGATGATAAGAAAAAAAGGTTAAATATCAGAATAACTATCCTTATATGATATTACCAGATTTAATATCACAATAACTATCATTATATGATATTACCATATTTAATATCAGAATAACTATCATATAAAGGTTATTGATATCAGAATAACTATCCATATATAAAACAGTTTTAAAACGCATAATAAGAAAAAAGCTTAATATCAGAATAACTATCAACATATTAAATTACCAGTTTTAATATCACAATAACTATCATATTAACGTTATTAATATCAGAATAAAGAATTAATATCAGAATAACAGTCATATTAAGGATATTGATAAAAGATACAAAAATAACATTAATATCGGAATAACTATCCTCATATAAGAATAACAAACTTAATATCAGAATAACTATCGTAATATCAGAATAACTATCATACTAACGATAGAAACATCAAAGTGTAAATGTACTAATACTCATAATAACAATAGTAATATCAGAGTAATTATCCTCAAAATCATAATAAAAACATTAATATCATAATAACTATCATAAAAATACCTTCAACAACGTTTTTTAATTACCGATAGATCAGGACCGATACGAGAATACTGATCAGGTAATTCCATTCGATAAAAAATTTAAATAAAAAAAGCTGAGAAAAATAAGGAAATAGAATATTCTAATAAAAATAAAAAGATACGGAGAGAAAAAATGGATGAATTTGGTCAAATCTCAGCCGCTTAATGAAAAAAGATCAACGGATGAGGTACATCCGCACATCCGCACTAAAAAAATATCCGCACGTGATCCTCACTATCTATATAGAGTAGGGATCCAGTGAGAAGTAAATTAAAATAAGAAGTGGTGAGAAGTGACCAAAACCACACATTTGAGATGCAACGACTCGCATTAAATGTATTTCTATTCATATAGATGCAACATCTTGAGTTTCGAAAGTTAATTTGATGTATAGATAGTGCAAATTGATTTTCATGATTTTGGCACGTGCAGAGGAAGAAAAAACAAGAGAAATCATGAAATGCATCTAATATACATATATGCATCTGATTAAAAGCTAAAAATCACACTATGGTGTGTTATAATGCATCTAAGATTATAGGGATGCATCTAATTTAGGTCGGTGCATCTTGGATTTGTGGTTATAGTTCTTCTTATTCTTTCTTATTTTAAGTAATCTTCTTATTTGATCCTAACTCTATATATATATATATATATATATATATATATATATATATATATATATATATATATATATATATATATATATATATATATATATATAGACAAGCGTTCAAATGAGAAGTCTATTTTTTGTGAGAACGTAAGAAGAGATCCTAGCCCTTCATTTAATCCCTCCTTTTTTCAAATCCAATGGCTGTTATTAACTTAGAATTTTACACTAAAAGTATACAATTTCCGTCATTTTAAATAATGATACTATATAAACAAAAAAACACACACAACTCAGCATTTAAAGTGTGAAACTTTGAAAAATTCTCTCGTTACTCACACAAACACATTGCTTCATCACCACCCACCCGGTTAACCATCATCACCACCATTCACCCTGTTAAGCAGAATCACCACGATTATCATCACCAATCACACCGATCAATAATCACGATGATAATCGTCATCAAAAACGAAAAACCCTCCCAATTAATGAAGAAGACGATCTACTTCGATCAGTCAATCAAATCCACCTTACACTCGCCATCGGCTCAGGACTACATTCATTGGTGCTGAATTTTGCAATTTGACTGTTATTTTGGTGAAATTAGTTCGTTAAAAGGTCAAATTCTCACACTTTAATCACTCAAATCTAAGTGTCTAGTGCTAAACTTCTGAATTGTTTGTAATATGAGTTAGTTTATATGTCTTTTAGTTATGTTGATGAATAATTTAGATGACTTTGTAGAAGCTGATGAAGATATAGATCCATATGAGCTTGTCTTTAGCTTGTGATTTGTTATTGCACACCATATGTTCGATAAAATGCCTAGCTGTTTTTTACATTTGAAATACAATTGGCACCACGTAACTTGATAGTTGAGTGTCATTAGGCTTGCAAATTGAGGTTAAGAATCTATAAACACTTGAAATATAATTGGCACCAAACTTGATAGCCGAGTTATTCTAGGCGTTGTTAAAATTGTGTGCGAAACGGTGGAGTGATATGCCTTCCTGGTTGTTTGCTATCCTCTCAACATTCTTATAAACACCAACATTAGAATAAGTTACATGAATTTAATGGTTCAAATAGACGACTGATCTTTGAATAAGAAATTTGCCTTAAATTTAAATTGCATTTATACCGGTTAAAGCCTCTCGAATCTCAAAACCTTATATCAAGCCATCGACACGAATGAGTTATAAGCAAATTTCTTCACATGTGAAGGTATTTGATACCTTATTTCTTCACACGTGAGTGTATTTGATATCGTATTTAAAGCCTCTCAAATATCAACAATACCTTATTTCAAGCCATCAACATGAATCAAGTTATAACCAAATTTCTTCACATGTGAAGGTATTTGATATCTTATTTCTTCACATGTGAAGGTATTTGATATCTTAATTCTTCACATGTTAAGGTATTTGATACCTTATTTCTTCACACGTGAGTGTATTTGATACCTTATTTCTTCACATGTGAAGGTATTAGACATATTGATAATATTGTGATTTACGGGTATCACGTTACTTTCTGCAGGTGGGAGTGCTTAAAGGAGTTGTTGCTTGATAATATTGATAATATTGGACAGATGACATATTATGTAGTTTTGGTATGCCTGTTATCAAAGGCTCTGAACGCTACAACTGTCAAGTTCTATGCCTTAACAAAAAGATTATCATGATACGAGCGAAAATGTGGCTCGCAAACGATGGAAATTACAGGGAGCTTAGATGGTTTACAGCATGGAAACAGAAAGACCAACTTGAGGAATTTCAACTTCCAAGTGATATTTCCGAGGCTTTGTCACAAAAAACAGTCCCTTTCGGATATAGATTTATGCAATTTTTGGATACGTAAGTAAATGGAGATGTTTGGCTGAATCTATTAATGGCTTATTCTCTTTTAATTATACAATAAGGCCTCCCAAAAACGTATTATAAAGTGCTTATAGTTACTAGCTTATTGAAAGACAGCGTCTTTGCCAAAGCCATAAGCAATTGTGATAAGCTTACCCAAACACCCCCTTAAAACATGTTCTGTTTGTTTTAATGAAAGAAACTTTGAGTAGCTCCCGATCACCTGATGTATGCATGAATATATAACCTCTGTTATTATCAGAGTTGTTGCAGCAGAATTTTGTGAGGAGCTATTTACTCCAATTCCACCACATACCGAGTTTGCACTAAATGGTGTTGAAGTCTTCATGAATGCTAGTGGAAGTCATCACCAACTGAGAAAACTTGACCTTCGTATGCGTGCCTTTATTGGTGCTACAAATACCCGTGGTGGAGTGTACATGTATAGTAATCACCAGGGTTGTGATGGTGGTCGCCTATATTATGGTAAATAATAAGCCTGTTTTACTTCCGTTTAAGATTTACAGTATTGGTTTTCAGCATATTTGTATAAAACTAAATACCTCTGCCAATTGTAGATGGATGCGCATGTATTGTTGTGAATGGAGAAGTAGTAGCACAAGGCTCACAGTTCTTGATAAAGGATGTAGAGGTGGTTGTTGCGCAAATTGATCTAGATGCGGTACATATATGTAACTTTTTTATATTAAAGAAAGGGTTCAAGCTTGTCATGTTATTTAGCATTCGTGTTAATTTCTCGTTGATCATATGCTTTATGCAAGGTTGCGAGTTTAAGAGGATCTATAAGCAGTTTCCAGGAGCAAGCAGGTTCTAAACAACATGTTTCCTCTGTAAATGTGCCTCACAAGCTCTGTAAGCCTTTTAATCTCCAGATGTCACTCTCAAGTCCATTGAAGGTCTATCACCTAGTTGCAAATCACTTTTAAGATATATTGTAGCATTTCATATTTTACGTTTATAACCGCTAATGTATTGTGACAGATTAGTTATCACACTCCTGAGGAAGAAATAGCATTTGGACCGGGTTGTTGGCTCTGGGATTACCTAAGAAGGAGTGGGGCTTCTGGTTTCTTACTCCCCACTCTCGGGTGGGGCTGATAGCTCTTCAGTAGCTGGTATTGTTGGATGCATGTGTCAGCTTGTTGTAAAAGGTCAAATTATTTGTTTTTAGAAAAAAAATGGTAACACAATATCTAAGGTGGCATAACCCGAAATTGGAAATCTGTTCATGCAGATATTGCAAATGGAGATGAACAAGTTAAGTCCGATGCAATAAGAATAGGACGTTACACTGATGGTCAATTTCCTACCGACAACAAAGAATTTGCAAAACGCATTTTCTACACTGTTTTCATGGGATCAGAAAACAGTTCTGATGCCACACGGACACGAGCAAAGGTGCTTGCAGACGAGATTGGATCATGGCATCTTGATGTTTCTATAGACACTGTGGTGTCTGCTTTTCTATCTTTATTTCAAACACTTACTGGAAAGCGTCCTCGTTACAAGGCAAAACATAGAGTTTAAGCGATTTAATGTTGACATCCACATGATCATATTTTAACTTGCCAGGTAATGTTGTATTATTGTTCTCATAGGTTGACGGGGGATCAAATACCAAAAATTTGGGCTTACAGAATATACAAGCTCGAATTAGAATGGTGTTGGCGTTTATGCTAGCTTCATTATTGCCATGGGTTCATAGTAAACCAGGCTTTTATCTCGTGTTGGGTAGCTCCAATGTGGATGAGGCATTGCGTGGATACCTGACAAAGGTATTTTAATGACTCGTCTGAACTTTTATATCGTTTATTCGAGTGTCTTTAATATTTCTATTGCAGTATGACTGCAATTCTGCGGACATAAATCCAATTGGAAGTATTAGTAAGCAAGATCTTCGAAGGTTTTTGAAATGGGCTGCCAGCCATCTTGGTTTCTCATCTCTAGCGGATATTGAAGCTGCTCCACCAACTGCTGAGCTGGAGCTAATTCGATCAAATTACAGTCAGGAAAATTACCTTACCTTGTAGACTTTATCACTTGATTTAAATCAAGTTTTATTAGCATGTAGTTTGAGGCTCATATTTTTTGCATTGAATCAGCTGGATGAAGTGGACATGGGAATGACATATAATGAACTTTCTGCATATGGAAGGTTGAGGAAGATTTTCCGATGCGGACCTGTGTCTATGTTCAAGGTTTGTAATAAAACCACTTATTTAACCAATATTTTAATGTGTTCTGTTTGTGTTTGAATATGAATTTGTAATAACTAAAGTGTTACTAATCAATATCATACGGCAAAAGATGGTTGTATTGACACTTTGTCATGTGTGCACGTGTTGTTTACAGAATCTTTGTTTTGGTTGGAGTTCAAAACTAAGTCCTTCTGAGGTAGCTGATAAAGTGAAGCACTTCTTCAAGTACTATTCCATCAATCGACACAAGATGACTGTATTAACACCATCCTATCATGCTGAGGTATTTCGTTTTCTTTAAAATATTTCAGCAAATGCTTCCTCCCTTAGGCATGTCCTAACACCTTTTTTTTCAAATCTTTTGAACTTGTTATATATGATTACATAGTTATTTCAGTAATAAACTTGTAGTGTGTTACTTTTTCATTGTCCCTTTTAGTCAACATATATCTTTTGTAATTTGAGTCATTGAAAGATGGTTTTATGTCCCGTGCATGTCTTTTTGTAACTAAGAAACCTTACGATTTGGCTTTTTGTAGTGATAATGATTATATAAAAATGTTGTGCCTATACATGAGAGTTCGATTTATCTCAAGCATGTCAAATAAACAAATTTTTTTTAAAGGCGACAAGTCTTACGAATTGCACGCAGCATGTTGCCCAAAGCCCATTTTTAAGTCATCTATAGTTACAAATTCTGATTTTTCTTGCGATAACATTTTATTCCTAATCATAATTAACGCATTGGTTATGTGTGGGTCAATATAACCTGCTTGACCTGACCCTTTCAACCATAACATGTTCTGACCCATTACCAGTCTTGCCACATCTAACTATGACCCATCGTGCACACTCTTTTCGTTTTGTATGTTGTAGGATCTTACAATAATCTGTTACTCCCTTTGACCCATTTTAAGGTGTATATTTCTATAGGATGAGTGAGTATTGATTTTTGTTTGTGAATCAAGTTTCACTGTTTCTAGAGGCAGCCTATGCATCAAACGATCCCCAACACCTAGTTGCAGTTCAGATTCTTTTGTGACTTCATACCTGTTGATGGAACCAATTCGGAACACAGTACGTACATTCGTTCTCTTGCTGATATGTCCTCATCCGTTACTGTGTGAGCCTGTGAGGTCTGATCCTTATGTTTCATGAAAGTTATAAATCGGACTTTCAATAGTAATTTTTTTTTATAGTAGAATCTTTTTGTTTATTTATCTTCATATCAATACGTCACTAAATAGAAGCTCTCATAGAAATTCCTGTAGCATTCGTGTTGACTGTTGGAGACTAAAGTTGTGGTCTAGTAATGAATAAAACTCTGAAATGTAGAGAGGTTGATTCTCAGTTCTTGTATTTTCCAAGCTATTTTTTAGTCAAAAGGTTAAATCATGTAAATCACTTTTTTGTTTACTTATTGTGTACGCTTGCTGTCATTGTTCTAACTTCGTGTTAAGGAGTCCAGTCTTTACAAAACTCTATCGACGAAACAATATGTAACCACAGCCAAAAAATATGATCCAATAATTGGTTGTCTTGTAAAACTAAAAGGAGGTAATTAGCATGCCTAGATATTAATGCTATAACATGACAATAATTAGAAATATGAAATATGATTTTCGTAAAACTATAATGTTAGTTTTAATGATCGTTAAATTATACGAGTAACTAATTGTTTCTGAGTGTTATTATCACAATAAAAGTGTTTATAAGGTCACTTAATTGTTTATAGTAAAAGCAGAGACACAATCTTGTTACTAGTATTCACACGCGAAAATAAATGTATATGCTCATGTATAATGTACGTGTATTTACTAGTGAATACAATTGATTCTATTTTCATGTATAAATATATGTGTACTTACTAGTTAAGAAAGTTCATTCACATGTGAAGAAAAGGTTTATGCTCATGTATAAATGAACGTGTATTTACTAGTGAAAAAAGTTTATTCACACACGATGAAAAAAAATATATAAATGTACGTGTTTTTACTAGCAAAGAAAGTTTAATCACATGCGAAGTTAAATTTATATGCTATACATATATTTTCGTCTATTTACTAGTGATGAAAGTTTATTCACACGCGAAGATATATGTATATGATCAAGTATAAATGTACGTGTGTTTACTAGTGAAGAAGTTTTATTCACGTGTGAAGAAAAATGTATATAAATATTTTTGTATTTACTAGTGAACAAAGTTTATTCACATACGAAAAAAAAAGTATATAAATGTATGTGTATTTACTAATGAAAAAAGTTTATTCACATGTGAAGATATATGTATATGCTCATGTATAAAGTGTGTTTAATAGTGAAAAAAGTTTATTCATATGCGAAGAAAAAATATATAAATGTACATGTATTTACTAGTAAAAAAAGTTTATTCACACGCGAAGACAAATGTATATCAGTGTACGTGTATTTATTAGTGAAAAAGCTTTATTCACATGCGAAGAAAAAATTAGATACTCGTGAATAAATGTACGTGTATTTACTAATGAATAATGTTTATTCACACGCGAAGAAAAAAGTATATAAATGTACATGTATTTACTAGTGAAAAAAGTTTATTCGCGCGCAAAGAAAAAATTATATAAATGTACGTGTATTTACTAGGGAAGAAAGTTTATTCACACGCAAAGATAAATGTATATAAGTGTACGTGCATTTATTAGTGAAAAAGATTTATTCACATGCGAAGAAATTTTTTATACTCGTGTATAAATGTACGTGTATTTACTAGTGAATAAAGTTTATTCACACGCGAAGAAAGAAAGTATATAAATGTACATGTATTTACTAGTGAAAAAATTATGAACAATGATTGAAGCTTTGATCTTAATAGCATAATTTTTATACCAAAAGTGCAAAAATAAGAGATATTGATGTTTAATAAACGATATTTAAGTTTTGTAAAAATATCTTCACATGTGAAAATTATGAGCAAGGATTGAAGTTTTAATCTTACTAGCATATTTTCTATACTAAAAGTGCAAAAATAGGAGATATTGATGTTTAATAGACGATTATTTAAGTTTTGTAAGTATATCTTCACATGTGAAAATTATGAACAAGGATTGAGTCATTTGTCTTACTAGCATATTTTTTATACTGGAAGTGCCAAAATAGGATATATTGATGTTTAATATACGATTATTTAAGGTTTGTAAGACTATTTAATATTTAATAGACGGTTATTTAAGTTTTGTAAGAATATTTTCATATGTGAAAATGATGAGTAATGATTGAAGCTTTGATTTTACTAGCATATTTTTCATACTAGAAGTGCAAATATAGGAGATACTAATGTTTAATAGACGATTATTTAATTTTTATAAGAATATTTTCATATGTGAAAACTATGAGCAAGGATTGAATCTTTGATTATACTAACATATTTTTTATATTAGAAATGCAAAAATAAGAGATGATGTTTAATAGAGGATAATTTAAGTTTTGTAAGAATATTTTCACATGTGAAAATTATAAGCAAGGATTGAATCTTTGATCTTATTGGCATATTTTTTATATCAGAAGTGAAAAAATAGGATGCATTAATGTTTATTAGATGATTATTTAATTTTTGTAAGAATATTTTCACATGTGAAAATTATTAGCAAGGATTGAAGTTTTTTAAGAATATCTTCACAACTTGGTCACATGTGAAAATATTTATGTCGTAGCTTTTTAAAATGCGTAAAAAACTTAGTTACATGTGAAAATACTTTGTCCCGTAACTTGGTCAGATGTGAATATATATATGTCTTGTAGCTTTTTAAGATTCGTGAACAACTTTGTCACATGTGAAAATATATGTGTTCATCTCGTAGCTTATTAATATGAGTAACTTGAAAATATATTTTCACATGTGAAAATATGTCTCATAATTTGGTCACATGTGAAATTATATGTCTCATAGCTTACTAAGATACGTTAATAACTTGGTCACATGTGAAATATTAGTCTCGTAGCTTTTTAAGAGGCGTGAGCAACTTTTTCACATGTGAAAATTACTTTACATGTGTTGACACCCAAGGGACCCAAAAAGATAATGCGCATGATGAAGTTTATCCTTGCAAGGTAAGACTTAAACAGAATCACGACAGTGATTATTTATGGTTGTTAGACTTATGTAATTAAAAAGTGAGCTTACATGATGCATTAGATGTTGTGCTTTATATTCAATCTTAAAAAGCTAGCTCAATTAGCTTAAAAACATAGCTGTTATCTTAGAAATTTGAAAACATGGTATGAACTAGGCAAAAATGACATTTTGGAAATATAGATTTTTAACTAATAATACATAACAAAGATGAGTAAAACATTTGAAACGCGTTAGAAATGCTAACAAGGCATCCGAGAAAAAAGTCCATTTTTCCTAGTTCTCATACATCAAATATTTCTAAGAGCATGAATTGACACAATATATGTGTCGTTGACACAATGCACATTGCAACAGTTCACTAACAATTTACAGGTTCCCCTTCCAACTATTTGACCATCGTTAGTTTCATGGCTCCACCCCAGGGGCAGCGAAGTTAACCAACCGGTCTCTTTTGTTCTGTAAGTGAGTCATGGGCCTTCTTAGATGAGGAGATGCTGCTACTACTATATGTCCAGCGAGAACGGGGTTTTCGAGTTAGAATTGTAGTTTAGTTTCAGTTATTCTTTACCTTTTGGTGCCATTTGTGCAAAGCCTTGACCACTCGATTGTTTAACATGGTAGGCTTCATGGTTGAACCATTTGTGTCAATAGAGCATAGTAGAAAACTCACATACTTGCAAAATACAAGTAACAAAGGCCCTGCAAATTCAAGAAACAACACACTTGATCATATTAGTAATAGTGGTTTACAAATCTAATCCACAACCAACACCTGACTATATTCATCTAATAATGTACACAACTTCACAATATTTTACCGCCACTTTTCCTAACTGATCAAATATACTATCAGCATATTATCTACAACTATATAAACTAACTGTAAATGTATATGTGTATGAATGAATGATTGCCAAGATGTAGCGCTAAAAATTAGCCTACGCAAATCCTATAGAACATATATTGTTTCTTATTCAAAGTTTAGATAATTATTGTAATAATGTGGTTAAACCCACACCACTTTGACACAAGAAAAAAATGATTAGTTTTACGAACCCTCACAAACCGACCATCTTTCCACTTACAATTACAAGAGTAATACTTCTTTTTTTTTGTCATTCTCCTTTTTTCACTCTCCATAGAACTCTATAAAATCGTTTTTATGTTCTTTCAACTCTCGATATACAGAGCTACAAGAAAGAAGGTTTCAAATTCAGCATTCAGAATAGACAACCTCGCAAAAGAAGAAAGTTAAAGAAGGAAGAATCACAAATCTTCTACACCACAGAATTAAATTAGTTTTGTGTCCAGAAGTGGTGGTTGTAGCACCATGCCGATGACGACCTCTATAGAAAAAAGGATTCAACTCTCGGTATACGGCTACAGAAACTCACATCTATGCCTCTTTTACCGTACTCTTTTGTTATTATATCAGAAGTTTAGAGAACAATTAGAACAAGATGAAAGTTCTCTCTAAGTTCGCGCCACTTAAATATGCTATTCATTAAAGACAAACAACAAAGGAGTGTTGCAAAATTATGTCTCTTATCTGAGAACCAAGTGGACAAAATAGAAAAAATAAAATATAACACAATGATTCCCTTTTATCAGTTAATGACCTTTGAGACTACTCGGGGTACCGATTGTCCTGCCTCCCATAGTAAATCTTTACCCCGCAAACCAAAAATTAAACCATATAAATGCAATGTCTTATACACTAGCATGTAGTCGAATTAACCCGTTACTCAATCTACTTGATTACAATAACAAATATATATTATTTTTTGATTAAAGCTGTTTAGGAGGTTTTATGTGTTTGAAAACAATTAAGATGTCTTTCAACCCAGTTCTTTTTTTGTTGAAACCTTTTAGCTACACCAGTTTTATTAGTTACATCTAAGACATAACCCGAAGCAACCCATAAATAGGTGACTAGGTCAAAGCTACAAACTCAACAAATAAGTGTAAAAACCAATGAACAAAGTATAGAGAATATTTTAATTAACAAACATTTAATTAACAATAAAACAAGAGAAGTGTTCTCAGTTCTCTACCTTGAATGCCCTACATGACTTCCTAAGTGTATGAAGAAATCTATATACACACATGTGCGCACACACATATCAAAATCACCTCCACAATGACAATTAGAATTACCACAAGTGCACTGTTGAGAGGGGAACAAATACTATTTCCATCAATAAATTTTAGTTTTCACTAGGTACACTGAGTTTTGATGATGATAGAGCTCAAGAGATTGCCAAATCTGTAAGTTCTATAGAAGAGAATTTCATATCGGATGCTCTTCACATGCGAACAAATGGTGTCCAATATTTTAGTTGCCAATATACTTGATGCAATAATGTTACTGTGATCTTAAAAATCAGATTTTTCTCAAAATGCATTGGTGAATACTTGCTTGGGGTTTGTATCAATTAAGTTTGTATGGGATACAATGTGCAACTTCAGACCCTATAATTGTTGTTGCCCTGATGGTCCTGGTGATTCTACATTCCCTGTAATCAAGGATCAAACCCAGTTCTCACTTAGAGTTCTCATTTGTGATAAGTGTAGTCGTCGTAATATATGCATATACATGCACAGATAAGCCAGAGCCCACACATTAATTTTTTTTCATATTTCAAGGATATGATAAAGACTATACATCTAGTCTACATCATCACTTAGAGTTCTAAATTTATGCGTCCACCATTTGGTGTTGCCAAATTTCATATGACTAATTGTAAACAAATTGACCATAAATTCAGTCAAAGTAATTCACTACACATGTATGAAAGAAAATATGCAACATTGTCCATTATTGGCAAAACGGGCGGGCACGGGCCAAACGGGAACATGTTATACAAATCGCTTAATAAAAGGCCTAAAATGATGAAACAAATTCCTTAAACGTAATATCTTATTTATATTAAAAAACTTAAATATATTATATAAAAAAAATTAATACGGTCGTAATATTCTACAATTGAGAAAAAAAATGTGCCCGTTAGTGCCCATTTAAGTTTTCAATGGGCTATATGTGCCCATTTCAAAAAAATGATATGGTTAAATGTGCCCAAATCTTTTAAAAATTTGCCCATTTAGCCCATCTTTTTGCTTTTGGACACATTTTGCCACCTCTAAATTTAACATTATATTTACTTATCATGTTTAGCTTGTATGTCGTGGTAATAGTGTAATACCTATCCTGAGAAACACTCTAAAAGAGTAAAGTATACTGTTTAAAGTTTTAAAATGAGCTTTTTGTACTGCTCTACCAGAATAAAACCTCATAATATTACTATCACTGTAAACAGCAAGAAAGTGAAACTATCATTACATTTGTAAGCTATAACTTTTAAATCAGCTTAAGCATCCACAACATAACACGGATTGATAAAGTAGGATCAAGCATAGACGTGCAACAAGGATTGATAAACTAGTATATAAAAGCATAGACGTGCTAACCTTGTTATATTACATAGCACTTTAGCATCGAGAATGGCATATCCTCATATTTGTCATAGACCACAGGCACCAGAAAAAGAAACACAACCATTGCATCAACAACTTTATGTAGTCGGGCTGGTCACAATCCTCGGCCAAAACACAAAGTTGAGCAGCATGATTCTCAATGGATTTGCAGCCCCATTTAGTCCACGGACAAGACCACCATGGGCAAGTGACTTTCTCAACTGTAGCTGAAAAGCAAACATGATGTCCATGGGCTCACAAAGAGCAGGAGTTGGAGCAGCTACTTCTACAGGAAGAGCAACATCTTCACTCCTAACATTCATGTTTTCTGGTGTTTGTTGACCAAGGTGCGAGGTTTCAGGTCTAGGCTCATTTCTTGTAAATCGTTATTAGATGAATCAGTATTTGTATTTCCACTATATAGAGTTCTGTTGCCAAGAGACGATGCTGAATTCATGTTATTGTCGCTGCTCATCTGTTGGTTTCCTGTTCCTTGAACAAAATTATTACCATGTGTGGCATCATATGTCGGTTTCACTATTGTATCTGTGCTCTTGGGATGCTTCTGATCATTTTTCTTGGTAAAATAGTCGGGTGGAAATGGAACGAAAGGAACAAAGCTGCTATTGCTTCCTTGCTCCATGGCATTTTGTCTTTGGTAAGGAGAAAACGCTTGATCTTTCTATCTGTTATCTACGAAACGATTATCCACGTTACGTGTAGGCATAATCGGGGGGAGCTTCATCGCGTGAACTAGCATTTGTGGGGCCTGTGACACCATGCAATTCTTTTACCTTCTGAAACCATCTTTTTGTTTTATCTTCTTTAACAGTATCTTAAGTCTGCGAGTTCGGAGCATACGTGGGTGATACTACATCTGGTCGATTAAATGCACATTTAAAGCACACTAAATTCTTTCGGTAATTAAAGAAATTACACCTGAAGATGAAAGAGATTAACGTGTCAGATTGTTTATGGACTTCATAGCTAGTAAATGTAGGATTAAAGTAATGTTTACCGAGGACAGTCCCCCTCCTCATCAGCCAATTGTCTTTGCGGTCTCGACTCTTCACATTTGAGGTATTTAGCGTTCCTTGCAAAGTTCATGAAACTGCATCTACTCAAATACAAATTCTATTGGTTTATGCTTATGGTAATCTTGTCGCTTATATACATATATATAAAGTTTGCATCTTTGTTTCTTCCTTAGTACTCTGACCCCCTTATTGTTTGAGTACATAGAGAATCTTCACAATCTGACAATTTAACTAAGACGTGACAATTGTAGCCCATTTGTGTAAGAATGGATCGTTTAGGGTTTGTAACTAATTAATAATTGGTCAAACGGGTAAAATGCAACACGATTCCTACTGAATGAGGGACATGGGGATATTGCATAGCTATGATGATCAAGAAAGCGAATTTGCAGTGATATATACCTCATATAAGAGAACCAAGGACTGGCTTGCTGATTGCGACAATATGTCCTGAAAAAGATACAGAAAAAAGCACTTTCAGATTAGCCTTGTACCTATTGGAAACCATTGCCAACATACATTGTATGAATAAAGAAAGTAAAAAAGCATAGTGAAACACGATTTTGGAATAGTTCCTATAGATCTAAGCTTTTGGGCTATGAAAACTTTACTAGCACTTTTCAACAAACCATAGCAACTTTGAAAAGCATGTGAAGTGTTTTGATAACAGTGCAGCGAGAGATGCAAAAACAGTCTGGATTATAAAATGTCACACTAACTTCACCAATGTTTACAACTTACGCTAGTTTGTTTCAGATGACCAGAAAAAGTAGACAGAGGTTGAGACAAGGATTGTTCATCACCAGTATCAGCAAATATGGAATCGAACCATGGCATCTTCACAGGTTCAGATGACAACACATAAAGACCTAAAAAACAATCGGTGTCACATCAATTAGGAAGCAATAACAGGTGCAGAGATAGCTTATTAGGGGTCCTTCACAGAACAGCAAACAGTGTATGCAGGTCCAGTGAATGAGTTATTTACCTTTCTTTTCTGAACAGACAAATATATCCCGATTACAACATCGGACCTCAGGTGAAAAAGTAATGGAGCCAAGGACTGGACTGAAAACCAACAATTTTTTTCATATTTTTAAGATATAAATATATGATGGCATTGTTCAAGTTTGATAACATAAAATTTTCGAAAAGAACCCGTTCAGTTCCAGTTCGACAACGGACCGAGAACCATTTTTTGAAACCATCCGAGAACCAAACCAAATATAGCCGGTATCAATTTAATCTCGGCTCTTTGAATAATTTATGCACACCCCTATTTACTCTCGTTTCATATGAAGCTACAAAAAAAATATTTTAGCTACTAATTTATAATCCAAGTTCCCTAATTTCACAAAACTGAGACAACATTAGAATCAATATAGACGGCTGATTTTGATATTGCAAATTCATTGCAAACTTATGATTACAAGTAATGTTTAAAGCATACATGTTACAAAAGAACATGCTTACCTAATATGAGAAATGGTAACTGGCAGCCAATAATAAGTACTGTTTAGAGCAGACATGTTACAAGTTTATGATTACAAGTAATGTATGAAATATCAACTCAAATCAGATACTAAGTAGTGCAGAGGTTATACATACACACAATTGTGTCTTTGTGTCAGTCACAAATAAGGAGAGATGTAACCTCGGCTTAGCTTCATCCACTCAAATAATTTGAAACAAATAACGGGTTGGGTTGGAATGTGTTACTTGTGTAACAGGTAAAAAGTTGAAACACGCTTGATCGATGCCGAACCGTCAAGTTTTCTCACACAAGCTAGCCACTTGTGAATGGCTAACCGTAAGAAACTTAAAACAGTTCAGACACAAATGCAATGAAGATCAGGAGAGTATAGGGTTTCCCCAGGTCGTTTAATCCCAACGAGCTGTGCGATGAATCACCAAACGAATAGTGATCGAGAGGATTTGAACGGAAAAGAGTTTTGATTTATTATAACTACAGAAAAATTATATAAATTACAAGGGCTTAAATGCAAATTAAAGAAAATTAAAAAGATAAAATATATTAAATAAACGCTATCACTATTTTTAAAATCTGATTTTCTTAAGTACGTAAAGGAAACTAAAAACGAATTTAACAAAACGCGAATTAAATGCAAATACGTCTAATCTAACTCCTACAACTGAACTATTACTAAGCCTAAGGAATGATAAAACGAAGCTAAACTAAGTCCTAGAGTGTTAAGGTGAAAAAACGCAAAACCCGAGCTAATCCCGAGCCTCGAAAGTGAAAAAGATGAAATTTAAGGTCTACGGGTGCAAAACTAATTTTCTTACGTTCTAAACTACCAAAAATAATTTTAGAAAAAAGCCGGGTATTTTTTCGACTTTAAAATTATTTATTATGAATTAAAAACTAATTTAATCTAATTTAATTATAAAAAATACTAAACTATTTTGGAAAAATCTGAAAATTTTACTAAAAATACTTTGAGTGATACTGATTTTAAGAAAAATGAAAAAGGGGTACACTACTTTTAGAAATAAGCAACTAAAAAGCCAAATAAGCTATTAATACTAAAACTGTTTTTGTGTATAAAGTTTAAATAGTTCAAGAAAATAAACGAAAAGACCCTAGGGCAGTTGGTAATGTGGTGTGTGTTGTGGTGTGAGCCAAGAGATCATGGGGTCGAATCTAGGCATCCCCGTTTTTTTTCAAACATTTTTTTTTTTTTTGAAATTTTCTTTTTGCAACTTAACAAGGGACTTGAAACAACAACTTTTTGTAAAAACTTTTCTTATCAAACTAGAAGAATAAGCAGTTGGAACTGCTTATTTCCAACAGTTAACCAAATAAGCAAACCAACTTTTTTTTTTTCTTTTTGACAAATTCTATTTAAGCACGAGATAATAAATGAATAAGCACTGAACAAGCAACCATGAACAATCTTGATTCAACATAATCAAATGGCAAGGGAATCAGATACACTAATGGGGAAGAAGCAGTTGGAAAAAGCTAGCTTAACTAGGGGAGTCCTAAACTAGAAAAGGGGAAATAAGCAATGGAAAAGCTGTTAATAAGCACTAATGAATGAAATTACAAACTAACCTAACCTATGTTACCTGATAGTACTAAAAGTATCCTAAATAAGCTAAAGATAAGCCAAGATAAGCTAACAAAAGGGATGTGTGCAGGCTGCTGTTGCAGCAGTGAACACTCCTAAGGGGTACTTTTTGAGGGCAGATTAAGCTATCAATAAGCAACCACAAAATTTAGCAAAAATCACTTATCAATCCACAACCTAGCCTAGATTAAGCATGCAAATTTTCAGCTTATAATACCAAGTAATAAGCAAATGAAAAATCTGAGAATGGAGCCCATTGGACATCCAAGCTGCTGTAACAGTTAATGAAAATGGGTATGGGACAGATTTCTAGTGCTATTTTAGCTAAGATTAAACTATCCTAGGTGCAAAATAAGTAAAGACAACTAAAGATGGGTATGTAGAGATGTAAGAAAAAGCAATTTGGAAAAAGTTTTGACCAAAAATAAGCTGTGGAGAAGCACTTGAACAGTAGCAATGGGCTGTTTGTGCAGAAAATTTTGAGACAGGAAATTGGATTTTAGCTTTCCAAAACTTGTAAACCTTGTCAAACCAGATTTGCTTTGTAAAAAAAAAGACTAACTAAACACTTGAGACTTGTTTGACTATGAAAGTCAAACGGGTAAATAACAAGTTTTAGGACCTTCTTAAGCTTAAACCAAACACCCCTTAATGGGGTGTTAACTAAAAAAAAAAACTGTTTTCAAAGATTAACCAGATATTTTCTTAAGTAAAAACTAAAGATACACTTGGAATAATTCTTAAGAACAGATTAAATGGAGACAACAAGCTAATAAGCACTCAAAGTGCTTATTAGTGAAATAAGCAATAAGGCTGAAAAAAACTTCTTTTCATTAATTAAAAAAAACAAATTACAATTTAAAAAAAGACAGAAAACTAAACTTTTTTAAAAACTAAAACCTAATGCCTTTGAAGGCTTACAAGCTCTCTATTTATACTAGTCTAAAAGCTAGGTCTTGGTTGCAGCTTGTGTGCTTCTTTTGCTTCAATCTCAGCCTTCAATCTTAATCTTGGAGCCCAAGGTTGAATCCTAGCCGTCCACTTTAAGAGCTCCAATGGGAGTGTGTTGGATTGCCAACATGGCAAGAAGACCATGTGGGTTGTGGGGTTTCACTTAGCTTGGTAATCAGTGGGGGATAAGAATGATGGGGAGAGAGTGGTTTTGCAGGTAGTGGGTGAAGAGGGTAAGCAGGAAAAGAGAGGTTGAGTGTGTCAGTGAGATGGGAGGGAAAGATTATTACTTGTTGAGTCTGGTTTGTGTGTTGTGGCGGGAAACGAAGAAAGAAGAGACTGGGGAGAGGGGATGTTAATTATTGACCGGGTATAAAGGGTAAACGGGTTGGACCGGGTTTGGGGTTTAATTTGGGCTTGGGCTTGGGCTTGGGTAGTTAGGTTTAAGCTTATTGGACTTGGATTTAATATGGAGCCATGGTGTAGTTTAGGGACCTAAGGTGTACAATTCGAAACTCCTGGGGCCAAAAATGTAATTTCTGAAAAGTATTATCCAAGGGCCAAACATGTCATTTTCAAATAATCCTAGGATCACATTTGCTAATTTTTGAAACTTGAAGGACTGAAACTGTAATTTTCCAAAATTTCTCATAAGGACCAAAAATGACAAATTAGAATTACCAAAGGATTAAAAATGTTCATTTTCCAATTTAAAATGTCCAGGGGTAAATTCTGTCAATCTTTAAAATTCCAGGGACTAAAGTTGCCATTTTTGAAAGTTGGGGGACTGAAACTGCCAATTATGCAAACTTTGTTCGTTTTTCATCTGATTTTAAACATTTTGCATCTGAAACATATAAAATGCAATTTTGAGATATTTTCAGTATTTTGATGCATTTCTGAGCGTTTTTAAGTGTTTTGCAGTTCAGATTTGACCCAAAAATGATGAGTATTTACACACTCATCAATCCCCCACACTAAACTATTGCTAGTCCCTAGCAATCTTTTGAGAAAAACTTAATGGATTTGAATCTCTTTACCAAAAGCCATTACTTCTGGAGTAGCCAAATGTTTCAGTTCAAGTAAGAACCTTGGTACACTGATAACCATGTGATTTTGAGCAAACCACCAGCTTCCAACGGATTTGATTTGTCTTTACCAGAAGCCGTTTGCTTCTGGACTAGCCAACTCTTAGATAAATTATCAATATTATCTTTGGTGAGTCGATTACCAATTATGGTTTTCCAACTGCCTTTACCACAAGCCATAAACTTGCGGGCTAGCCAACTCTTCACTAATTAAAGATATGGTGAGCTGAATACCATACAATTTTGGGCAAATTGCAAGCCGTCAACGGATTTGAGATATCTTTACCAAGAGCCGTTTGCTCCTGGATTAGCCAATCCTTTTGTTTATTAGACATGGCGGACTGATAACCGTAAGCTGAGTAAGTGCAAAACACTTACTCCAAAAAAAATTTGGCCAAAAATGGGGGAATTGGGTGGTATAATTACATGATAAAATTCGTGAGAATTCCCCCCACACTAGAAATGAATATTGCCCTCAATATTCAAAGTACCGGCGGTTATGCCGAAACATAGAACGTAAAAGGGAAATACTACGGCCATTTTTTTTTTTTTTTTTTTTTTTTTTTTTTTTTTTTTTTTAAAACTTTATGTACAACAGCGGGGGGCAACTCCCCCACACTAGGGTGGTACACACGGGTTTTCTCACACAAGCTAGCCACTTGTGAATGGCTAACCGTAAGAAACTTAAAACAGTTCAGACACAAATGCAATGAAGATCAGGAGAGTATAGGGTTTCCCCAGGTCGTTTAATCCCAACGAGCTGTGCGATGAATCACCAAACGAATAGTGATCGAGAGGATTTGAACGGAAAAGAGTTTTGATTTATTATAACTACAGAAAAATTATATAAATTACAAGGGCTTAAATGCAAATTAAAGAAAATTAAAAAGATAAAATATATTAAATAAACGCTATCACTATTTTTAAAATCTGATTTTCTTAAGTACGTAAAGGAAACTAAAAACGAATTTAACAAAACGCGAATTAAATGCAAATACGTCTAATCTAACTCCTACAACTGAACTATTACTAAGCCTAAGGAATGATAAAACGAAGCTAAACTAAGTCCTAGAGTGTTAAGGTGAAAAAACGCAAAACCCGAGCTAATCCCGAGCCTCGAAAGTGAAAAAGATGAAATTTAAGGTCTACGGGTGCAAAACTAATTTTCCTACGTTCTAAACTACCAAAAATAATTTTAGAAAAAAGCCGGGTATTTTTTCGACTTTAAAATTATTTATTATGAATTAAAAACTAATTTAATCTAATTTAATTATAAAAAATACTAAACTATTTTGGAAAAATCTGAAAATTTTACTAAAAATACTTTGAGTGATACTGATTTTAAGAAAAATGAAAAAGGAGTACACTACTTTTAGAAATAAGCAACTAAAAAGCCAAATAAGCTATTAATACTAAAACTGTTTTTGTGTATAAAGTTTAAATAGTTCAAGAAAATAAACGAAAAGACCCTAGGGCAGTTGGTAATGTGGTGTGTGTTGTGGTGTGAGCCAAGAGATCATGGGGTCGAATCTAGGCATCCCCGTTTTTTTTCAAACATTTTTTTTTTGAAATTTTCTTTTTGCAACTTAACAAGGGACTTGAAACAACAACTTTTTGTAAAAACTTTTCTTATCAAACTAGAAGAATAAGCAGTTGGAACTGCTTATTTCCAACAGTTAACCAAATAAGCAAACCAACTTTTTTTTTTCTTTTTGAAAAATTCTATTTAAGCACGAGATAATAAATGAATAAGCACTGAACAAGCAATCATGAACAATCTTGATTCAACATAATCAAATGGCAAGGGAATCAGATACACTAATGGGGAAGAAGCAGTTGGAAAAAGCTAGCTTAACTAGGGGAGTCCTAAACTAGAAAAGGGGAAATAAGCAATGGAAAAGCTGTTAATAAGCACTAATGAATGAAATTACAAACTAACCTAACCTATGTTACCTGATAGTACTAAAAGTATCCTAAATAAGCTAAAGATAAGCCAAGATAAGCTAACAAAAGGGATGTGTGCAGGCTGCTGTTGCAGTAGTGAACACTCCTAAGGGGTACTTTTTGAGGGCAGATTAAGCTATCAATAAGCAACCACAAAATTTAGCAAAAATCACTTATCAATCCACAACCTAGCCTAGATTAAGCATGCAAATTTTCAGCTTATAATACCAAGTAATAAGCAAATGAAAAATCTGAGAATGGAGCCCATTGGACATCCAAGCTGCTGTAACAGTTAATGAAAATGGGTATGGGACAGATTTCTAGTGCTATTTTAGCTAAGATTAAACTATCCTAGGAGCAAAATAAGTAAAGACAACTAAAGATGGGTATGTAGAGATGTAAGAAAAAGCAATTTGGAAAAAGTTTTGACCAAAAATAAGCTTTGGAGAAGCACTTGAACAGCAGCAATGGGCTGTTTGTGCAGAAAATTTTGAGACAGGAAATTGGATTTTAGCTTTCCAAAACTTGTAAACCTTGTCAAACCAGATTTGCTTTGTAAAAAAAAAGACTAACTAAACACTTGAGACTTGTTTGACTTTGAAAGTCAAACGGGTAAATAACAAGTTTTAGGACCTTCTTAAGCTTAAACCAAACACCCCTTAATGGGGTGTTAACTAAAAAAAAACTGTTTTCAAAGATTAACCAGATATTTTCTTAAGTAAAAACTAAAGATACACTTGGAATAATTCTTAAGAACAGATTAAATGGAGACAACAAGCTAATAAGCACTCAAAGTACTTATTAGTGAAATAAGCAATAAGGCTGAAAAAAACTTCTTTTCATTAATTAAAAAAAACAAATTACAATTTAAAAAAAGACAGAAAACTAAACTTTTTTAAAAACTAAAACCTAATGCCTTTGAAGGCTTACAAGCTCTCTATTTATACTAGTCTAAAAGCTAGGTCTTGGTTGCAGCTTGTGTGCTTCTTTTGCTTCAATCTCAGCCTTCAATCTTAATCTTGGAGCCCAAGGTTGAATCCTAGCCGTCCACTTTAAGAGCTCCAATGGGAGTGTGTTGGATTGCCAACATGGCAAGAAGACCATGTGGGTTGTGGGGTTTCACTTAGCTTGGTAATCAGTGGGGGATAAGAATGATGGGGAGAGAGTGGTTTTGCAGGTAGTGGGTAAAGAGGGAAAGCAGGA
This sequence comes from Chrysanthemum seticuspe, assembly GCA_019973895.1. Classification (NCBI taxonomy): domain Eukaryota; kingdom Viridiplantae; phylum Streptophyta; class Magnoliopsida; order Asterales; family Asteraceae; genus Chrysanthemum; species Chrysanthemum seticuspe. Next base: position 160,166,714 of record BPTQ01000008.1, on the reverse strand, counting down.
AAAGAGAGGTTGAGTGTGTCAGTGAGATGGGAGGGAAAGATTATTACTTGTTGAGTCTGGTTTGTGTGTTGTGGCGGGAAACGAAGAAAGAAGAGACTGGGGAGAGGGGATGTTAATTATTGACCGGGTATAAAGGGTAAACGGGTTGGACCGGGTTTGGGGTTTAATTTGGGCTTGGGCTTGGGTAGTTAGGTTTAAGCTTATTGGACTTGGATTTAATATGGAGCCATGGTGTAGTTTAGGGACCTAAGGTGTACAATTCGAAACTCCTGGGGCCAAAAATGTAATTTCTGAAAAGTATTATCCAAGGGCCAAACATGTCATTTTCAAATAATCCTAGGATCACATTTGCTAATTTTTGAAACTTGAAGGACTGAAACTGTAATTTTCCAAAATTTCTCATAAGGACCAAAAATGACAAATTAGAATTACCAAAGGATTAAAAATGTTCATTTTCCAATTTAAAATGTCCAGGGGTAAATTCTGTCAATCTTTAAAATTCCAGGGACTAAAGTTGCCATTTTTGAAAGTTGGGGGACTGAAACTGCCAATTATGCAAACTTTGTTCGTTTTTCATCTGATTTTAAACATTTTGCATCTGAAACATATAAAATGCAATTTTGAGATATTTTCAGTATTTTGATGCATTTATGAGCGTTTTTAAGTGTTTTGTAGTTCAGATTTGACCCAAAAATGATGAGTATTTACACACTCATCAACGCTGAGATCAATATGGGTGATTTTTAGATAATAAACAGGTCGGGCCGCAAGATTGGATTGTGTAACAGATAAAACTGGCCTTGGGTCTAAATGTAACTGGTTTTTTGAGCCAGAAGAAACAACATTTTACAAGAGCTTAAAGAAGATTGTGGAAATGACATACCTCATTCCAGTCTTGAATGGATGGAGGCCAAGAGGTTCACTATACCATTTACCACCATAGGTTATTTGATCCATGGCTTGTTCTACACTTAATACCTCCCATGGCCTCCACCCGGAATAGCTTTTATCAACTGTTCCTGTGTACATGAAAAATAGAAGCTTTGATGAGAGCATGGTAAATATTAACCTTTTCAAGCAGGGTACAAGTATTCAGTAAGTTGTGAAGTACCCCATCACTTATCGAGACAGACTGTAAGTCCAGCACACGTAGAGAAACACACTTAATCACAGAATAACTAGAAATCCTAAGGGAATAAAAAAACATGACATCGTCTGCTGTTATATTTACTGTTTTGAGTCTTTCACTAAAGAATATCTCACCCGACAATGTAAAGAATTCAACCGAAACCGAGATGTTTAAGGAAAGCTCCGTAAGGCAAGTAGGTTGTTGTTTTCACACCTTAGTAGACTACGCTCCATAAACATATCGTACTTGATTTGTCGCAAAATAAATTTAAAAGGAAACCTGATAATAGGAATTGTTGACCACGCGTGTAAAATCATTTTTGGATTCATATTCTTCAGTCCTTTTGAAGATTAAAATAAAAATAAAAATAAAACTATACATCTTAAACTGCATGTACTCACAGATTTTATATAGTAGATGTAATAATAACCTGTACATTAGAAAAAATATCCACGCCTTAGCTAAACCAATGAGATTCTACATGTTTAAGACAGCATGATCAGTTAGCGTTATCGAGTGATCCACAACAATTAGGCATCCCCAGCCGATATGCCTTCTCTAATTCGAGCAAGCGCACTACATGATATGCCTTTCCAATAGATTGAACAACTGTTACTTTTATTTCAAAGTTCCTAACAGGTGTTGATTTTTTACCCTAAAAGCAAAATTTGTGTCCTTGGTAGAGGCTAGTAAAGTATCAGTCATATTAAAATTTCTCTAAGTTAAACAAGAAATAGGCAAATAATGTTCTAGACTGTCACAGATAGAGTGCCATTCAACCAAGATAATACTACTTTACGGAATCGATTAGTAATTCGTTAAAAAATTATGCACATTCTAGTCAGGGTGTTTTCCTATCAAGAAAATTCCCTATGATATTTATCATCCTCCAATTTCTAGCTGAGAATATGTTGATATCAAGAACAACACTAGCACAACAGCAAGATAAAATAAAACTGGTAAGTAAATGAAGTAAAAGATAAGATACGTGAATGAAAAATAAAGTGCGTGCTTACAATTTGGAGGTTCAGTTTTGTGTTAAATGATTCTGCGCAGGAAGACTAGAAGCACATGCAAAATGAGCACCACGTTAATAAACCGCAAATATTAATTCAAAAAATTTAAACGGAAGACATAGTTGCACCAGAAATACACAAATTTCATTCCCGGATTATATTTTCACACGTGAAGATAGTTGTACTATACTTAAATGATAAAAAAGATCCACTAATAACATCAAAATTTCATTCCCGGATTATATTTTCACACGTGAAGATAGTCGTACTATACTTAAATGATAAAAAAGATCCACTAATAACATCAAAATTTCATACCTTGATTATATTTTCACACGTGAAGATAGTAGTACTATACTTAAATGATAAAAAAGATCCACTAATAACATCAAAATTTCATTCCCGGATTATATTTTCACACGTGAAGATACGCGTACTATACTTAAATGATAAAAAAGATCCACTAATAACATCAAAATTTCATTCCTGGATTATATTTTCACACGTGAAGATACGCGTACTATACTTAAGCTAAATTTCTAACACCTTGAAGCTTTGGGAAGTTTTTGCTACATAAACTAAGCTAATAGGTGCGAACTAACCTATATTCACATGTGAAAAAAAAAAAAAAAAAAAAAAAAAAAAAAAAAAAAAAAAAAAAAACAACAACAACTATACATTTTATCAAACACCTAACGCGCAGTGAAATCTTCATTTTCATCATCAACTTCAACACAATTATCTGAATTATTCATCAACTTAGCTAATTACTAAACATATAAAATACAAAAAATATTGTATCTAAAATGACCGAATCAAAAGGTTAATCTAGTCTTACTTCATTAAGCTGGTTCGTTGTAGAATGATCGTCGTTGATTTAACTCGATTAGACTTTCTTCTCCGTCAAAATCATCAATTCAGGTCATAAAGTTTGACTTTTTATGCTTCTATATCGTTGATTTAGTGACAATAACGATGATAATTCTGAGCTTTTTCGTTTCTGATGATGATGATCGCGATGATTGAAGTTGATGATCATGATTGACTGTGGTGAATGGTGGTAATTACGGTTGTGATTGGAGATGAAGAAGGTGGTGGTCGGTGATGAACACGGTAGTAGTTGGCGGTGGTGGTCGTTGATGTAGACGGTGATACTGGTAAATTTTGAGAGAGTATTCAATGGTTTCACACTCTAAATGTGTCATGTGTGTGTTTTTTTTTTATTTTATAGTTGTGAAAAATGTAAAATGATGAACCTACCTTTTGTTAGTGTAATTTTTTGGGTTAATTTCAGCTGTTGGATTGAAATTAGAACGTAGATTAGATGGGTGGCTGAGATTTCTTCTCGCGTTCTCACAAAAATTAGACTTCTCACAAAAAACACCCCCTATATATATATATATATATATATATATATATATATATATATATATAGAGGATAGTGAATATGAGGCTGTCTCACATCTAAGCTTACATGGGAAACCATAAAAAATTACGTCATTTTAACAAGAAAAAATCAAATGTACTCCATTTGTATCATATCTTTCACTATATCAGTGTTTTCACTTCATTTCATCACAACAACAGTTATGTTGGGTTCACGTTGATGCATGCATAATCTACATCACATTGTTAGGTGTTTTCATTTACTAAAAAATTAGTTATCGATTCAACAATGGTTTGATTTAATTGACCATTAAAATGCATTCCACTATGCATATATTTGTTCCACTACTAAAATTTTGAAAAAATAATAATCAAAATGATGTATCTTTTAGTGATTTTTTATGATTTCGCATGTAAGCTTAGATGTGAGACAACCTCATATTCACTTTTAAAACTACATATATACATACTATCAAAAATGCTTCAAACCACAATATATTCCTCTAGACATGAAGTTGTCCGTGAAAGAATTCAAGTTTATTCAACATCTGGCAAATGAACACTTACGTTTGAATTTTTCTGACCTTGAGCTTTGTTGCTATGGCAACAAAACTAAGTCGCATATAAAACTACTTTCTTTTAAAACTCAATAATAGCAAATCTTCTCAACTTTTTGAACTTAACTAAGATATAATTCTAACTTTATAAGCTTGTAAGCCATATAAAATAAAGAGCTTATCGACTTTTCAATTTTTTCAATAAGTTCATAGATTCGTCAAATAACCTAAAAAAAACTTCATGTTTAATTTTTAAAGAATATTAGAGACTTTTGCAAAATAGCACAATATCCTCAAAAAGCAACGACAAATGAATAATTTTCTACAGCTTTTATTTATTGTTTTCGAAAGTATCTCATATTAATTTGCCGACTTATGGTGCGCCCTTAATACAACATTCAAAGGTTCAATTGTAGCCACAGCGATACAAAATATTATAGGTCTCGAACCGAAAATTATACTATTGCTTTATAAGTATAAGAGATGTACTTACATCTTAATTTAAGCGTATGCAAATGCAATCACAGTACATCTATTGGCAAACAAATGAAAATATATTGAATTTGGGAACATTCACTTTATGCATATATTTTGCAAGTATTTTAAATGCAATAGGAAAATTATATCGTTGCATAGAATGACAGAAAGTAAAGATATATTTTGATGCAACTAATCCATCAAAGATATATTTTATGCCCCGACGAGATTGAGTTTGTTATTGTTTAATACATCAAAAAGAAAACACGTTTCATTTTTAACAATCTGAAATTTTAAAGTTTGATATATAAGTGTTATTTAAAATTAAAAAAAAAAAAAATGTGCCGTTTATAGTCTGGTCCATACTATATGGAATGTTTGGTCCTTGCTACAAATGTGATGTCTATCTTGTTTGCCCATTTGGAAGCTTGCTATGTACTATCAACTTAAATAAACTTTGACTGGCTATATAAGAGCATTAGTGCTGCGTTCTTGAGTTTTATTTTTAAAAGAAAATAAAAGAAGTGGGAAGAAAACAAAATAAATTTGTGTTCCTAAGTTTTTTTTATGAGAGAAGAGAAAAGAAGAGGAGGGGAAATTTGGCTAAACTTCTCTCCAAAACTTTCTTCCCAAAAATGGGATGATTTGGGAAGAAGTTATATTTAAAAGATTTTAATAAATGTAATTATTTAAATAACCTAATATAAAACATAACTTTTGAATATAACAAAGGGTATAAATGTAAAATCATTAGTTATCTCTTCTTTTCTCTCCTAACTCGGGAACATAATATGAAAAAATAAATTTCATTCATCTCCTCTTCTTTTCTGCCCATTTTTAACTCTTTTCTTCTTTCCTTTCATCTCAAAAACTTAGGAACAGAGTGTAGGTGTGGTGAAGATGCATCATTTCTTCATCAACGTCACGTCACTGCCACATTATCATAACAAACATCCACAACTAACCCCCCTCACTCACAACAAACCTCAACCTCTTCATTTAGGGCCCACCACTACAACTTTATTTTTTTTTTCAAATTTTCAAATAAACTAAATTTATTTATTAAAATAAAAATACAGTATAATATATTTAAAAAAAAGTTATAAATTAAAAAAAAAAAGAAAAAGAAAAATGTAAAACGTTTTTAAAACCCAGCACAGCCCACCCACACACTTTATTAATCAATTTAAAAAAAAAAAAAAAAAAAAAAAAAAAAAAAAAAAAAAGGAGGAAGCGTCCTCACTCTTCTTCTTCCAACTTCACACACACAAACACACACTACACACTACAAACACACACAAACACGTACTACCCACACTACAAAAAAAATGTAAAACGTTATCAAAACCCAGCACAACCCCACCTTTATTAAAAAATTCAGTGAATTCACTTCGTTGTGGTGACGAAGAGGAGAGCCACGGCGAGGGACGGCGAGGTCAGCCGGTGTGGCGGCGAATGACGGCGAACCTCCACGTCGGACGTCGAACCTCCATGGCGAGCCCACACCTAGTGCTCTAAGTATTCAACATTTGTTTGATCGATTATAAAATAAAAACAAATAAAGATATATAGTCTGTGTGACTGATGTTTCATAAGTTTGATTATCAAGAATTTTATCTGAAAGTTTTTAATCTGAATATTAGGGTGACAAATCTTGACACGACATGAAACACGACCCAAGACCGACATGAAAATAAACGGGTTAGGTTCGAGGCTAAGCAAGTTTAGGTTGAATATAGATCGATACGACTAACCTGTTTAATAAATACGTTAGATTTAGGTTGAGATTCTCAACCCGATTACAACTGGTTAACTCGTTTAGAAATGCTTTAAAATATTAATAAATATTAGAAAATACGTGCTCAATTTCATTTTATGACGTAACTACTTTATATCTCTATCTTATGATGTATATAATTTTTCTTAGATACTTGATAATGGTATATACTTATATCAAAATATTTATCGCGTTGCTTACAATATTTCTAACATACAACTTACTATATTCGATACATCCCATTACATTATATTCAAATCATAAACGCGTCGACACGACTAACCAGTTTAATACACTTGTTAAGGTTAGGATTGAATATTTTGGTCCGATTAACTAAACAGGTCAGGTTTGAGTTGAGATATTTAAACCTGCCAACCCAGACACGACTCAAATTGCTACCCCGATTGTGAATATGATGCTTTTCTTATCTATACACAAAGTTTTTCATCCGAAAGTTTGTAGCATCTATCCAACAAGTTGGTCTTCAGGTTTGTTTATGGTGGATTGATTAAATACTGGTGGGCCTTTACATTTTATAGGCTTATATTTACTTATTTGTTTTCTTAATAAGATCAGCATTTATTTATTTATACTACTTATAATGCACGAAGGCACCTCACTCTTAATTTTAAGACGTACAAGAAACTAAGCATGGTTTACAACACTTTATTGCACCCAATTTTCAGAATTACAACAAAGTTAGCATATTGTACAACAAAATAAAGCGTGATGTCATTTTAACACAAAAATTCTAACAAACAACATTAATGCTATTAAAAACACCCATTCACCAAAAATTACAACCATTTAACCACAATATACAATAGCCGCAACTAATTTTCAGATTTACAACAAAATAAGCATATTGTACAACAAAATAAGCATTATGTAATTTTCAGACTTATTTTCATACTTAAAACAATAATGTTATTAAAGGGGTCAATATTATTAATGACTATAATGACTACTACTTACAAAAAAAGAAACATAGTGTCCAACACTTTAATGCACATAATTTTCAGACGTACAAGACAAGAAGCATAGTGTACAACAAAACACCACATTAATGCTATTTAATATAGTCAATTATTTAACTGGTCAATAAATACAATTAATACAGTTATTAAAACACCCCTAACATAAGAAATACAAATTATTAAGCATATTGTACAAGCAAATTTAAACACAATTCCTGCATTAAATTTCACTACTATAAATAATAAAGCACATTATACAAATACTCAAGCCCGAACGAACAACGGGCCAAATGGGCTTGAGCCCGAACGGGCGCGGACCAAACGGGCTCGAGCCAGAGCAGACACGGGCCAACGGGTTCGAGCCCGAACGGGCACGGCTTATACGAAATTCTTGATATCAATAAATTTATTGCTAAAAAGAACATAATAAACTAAAATACATTATTCATCGAAATTTTTTATTTCAGGGTACCGGCCGCTGCAACGCGCTGGTACCCTGCTAGTTTTTTTCTAATAAGTATTCGAGGGTTCTTAAGCCGGATGACCAAAAACTCACTATTGGTAAACGGGTAAACAGATTTTGGTATTCTCTATTCAGATCACGGTTCTAAAAGGCTTGTAAAAGCATCGCAAAGGCGTGGGACTTGGTCATGCCGCCACGTAATACCGTCACGCCGCCTTATGCCACATCTTTTCGTAAACTCGATATATATGAAATATGATATAAATATATAAATATTTTCATATTTTGTGCCACCTTATGCCACGCTTTATAAACGCAAAATTTTCGCCTTAGCCGCAAAGGCGTGAGGCTTGATTATGCCGCCACGTCACGCCTAGCGCTATTTATAACCTTGATTCAAATTACACGGGTAGAGCGAATCCTTTTTACTCAGATTTGCGTGATCACACTAGCTGTATGTCGCGATCACACTAGCTGTATGTCAATACTTTCATATTTTATTTATCTTCTTCAAAATATGAACAAAGCTAGTTTGCATTAGTTATTCGGGCAAAACATAGTATAATGTCGAATACATGTATCAATTTTGGTCGAAAAATATCAATGTATTTTTTTAAATATACCGATCTAGTACGTGAAATTTTTTTTTAAGTTGTAGAAATGTAACAAATTTTCATAAGTGTTTCAATTTGTTACGTGATGATGACGTGTCACGTTATAAATTGTGCCACGTGTCAGACTTTTAGGTATGACACGTTATCATCATGTACCAAATTGAAACACCTATAAAAGTTCGTTACTTTTTTAAAACTTCAAAAAAATTCACGTAATAAATCGGTATTTGAAAAAGACATTGCTATTATTCTACCAAATCCGTATTTGATATAGTTATATTAGAATTATATGTCAAATAGATGTATTGCTTGGCATCCACGATTGTAGCAAAAAGTTGGAAGAAGAAAATATTTGTTCAAAAGAAAGTTCTGGTAAAATGATGTGATGTTTTATCCTTTTAAGCATATATCTATTTTCACCAAAGATGCGGCTAGAGGTGAACATTGGAATCGGTTAACCGAACCGCCTCTGAAGACAAATCGAAAAACTAAATCGGTCAAAACCGGTTTTGACTAAAACCTGTTCGGTTTATGTTCTAACCGCCGGTTAGGAACCGGTTCCCCATCTTGAGAAAACACCCGGTTTGAAGACCGGTTTTTTTTTAACCGGAAACCGCAACCGGTTCGGTTAACCGGTTAGGAACCGGTTTTTGCAGTAGGGGCGGGTTTCTTTTGGTTTTTTTGAATTTTGAAAATTTGAATTTGAATTTTTAATAGAGGGGCGGGAAGGAGCGTCGGGGGGGGGGGGGGCGGATTTTATTGAATGTTGTTAAAAAATTACCATTTTGCCATACAAATGTTAGTATAAATAGATGTGTTATGTATTTAGTTAATTACCACTTTCAAGCAATCAAAAAACACTCAAAAAAATCAAAACCGAAAGTATTTCACTAAACACTAATGGAAAGTTCAAACACCAACAACACCACCAACACCGAAGCTGGTTCAACAAGTGCAGCGACGGTTGAGAGAGTTTTACCATGCGACCGTGTAAAAGATCCATGGGAACACTTCAACTACGTCCAAATGTCGGACGGTAAGAAAAAGGCTCAATGTAAATATTGCTTGAGTATATTGTCTGCCGGTTCCAACTTGACGTTGAAGGCTCATATCAAACAAAAGTATTGCAAGGCACTCAAATCGGTTCCGGAAGCCGGTCAATCGTCCATGGCTCGAGACGGGACTATTTTTGCATACGATCATGATTTACTCCGTCAACAATTGGTCGGTTTGGTGATTCAACGTGGTTTGCCGTTCAACCACTATGACAACGCTTTGACGACGGAGGTATTCCCAATAATATATGCAACCGCAGTACCATCATGTAAGTCACATGACTCTAAAACGCGATGCTATGAAATTGTGGAAAACGGCTAAACAAGATTTAAAAAATACTTTTTTAAATTTAGATGCTTGTGTTAATTTAACAACCGATGTTTGGGCCGCTCCTTATAATTTGCCATTTTCGTACCTTTATGTTACCGCACATTGGGTTGATCCCGAAAGTTGGCAAATGATGAAGCGATTCTTAGCATTTGAGGACTTTCTGGTTCCTCACTCCGGAGAAGCTTTATACAACTTGTTAAGAAAAGTGTTTCATAAATTTAACTTGACAGAAAAAGTTTTTTCAATAACGTTGGATAATGCTAGTAACTACACAAATGCAATGGGTAGACTAAAAATGGAATACGAGCCACCTTGTAATGGCGATTTTTTTCATAGTCGATGTGTTGCACACATCATTAATTTGGCCGTGCAAGCTGGATTAAAAGATCCGCATTTGAGTGAAGTGAAAGAAAGTTTTAAAAGAATGTTAACCGATGTTTTTAAAAAGGGTAATAAAAGATATAATGCATATATTCGGTTTTGTGAAAGTGCGGGGAAACCTTGGTTACAACCAAGTTAGGATATTGAAACAAGATGGAACTCCACTTATCTTATGTTCATAAGTGGTTTAAAACAAACGGTGACTTTGCAATATTTTCATAATGAGAAATTGTCGGGAAGGGGTAGGTGTGCTCCATTTAATGCCGAGCATTGGGATACTATTGAAAAACTAACCCGACTACTTGAAGTTTTTTACAACGCAACAAAAAAATTGTCGGGAGTTTATTATCCAACGGCTCATTTGGTACTCGAGCAACTATTCTTGATGTCTTCACAAATTTCCGCATTTGAATTTCATGGTGGTGTTTGATTCGTGCGAAACCGTCAAGTTTTCTCACACAAGCCGGCCACTTGTGAATGGCCGACCGTAAGAAACTTAAAACAGTTTAAGCACAAATGCAATGAAGATCAGGAGAGTATAGTGTTTCCCCAGGTCGTTAAGTCCCAACGAGCCGTGCGAGAATAATCAGACGTGTAGTGATCGAGAAGATTTGAACGGATACAGAGATTTGATTTATTATAACTACAGAAAAAGTCTATAAATTACAGGGGCTTAAATGCAAATTAAAGAAAATTAAAAAGATAAACTATATTAAATAAACGCTATCACTATATTTAAAATGATGTTTTTGATTTTTCTTTTATAAAACTTAAATTAAAAAACTACGCGACGTACAAAAAAAATGTGAAACTGGAACAATATTAATCCTAAAAATATGAAAATGATATTTTTACAATCCTAATGATAAAAGAAAATTTTAAGAAAAAGAAAATTATTTTTATAACTATTTATCTAATTATTATTAATTAAAAACTATTTTTACTTATTTAATAATAGCCTAAAATACCAGAAAATATGAAATAAAGCTAGAAAAATAAAATTTTGACTTGGAAAAATCTAAAATAACAAAAGAGAATTTTCAAAACTATTTTTGTATTTTTTTGATTATTTTTGTATTTTCTATGAATTAAAAACTATTTAAAACTAATTAAATTACTAAAAATTACAAATTTAACTATGAAAAATCTGGAAAAATAATTTTTTTTTTACTTTTTATATTTATCTTAACCTAAGAAAAATGAAAAATTATTTTTTTGATCTTTTTCTGAATTAATTGTATTAAAAGCTAATTAAAATGGCCTAAAAACTGTTTTTAATTAAGAAAAATAGTAAACAGTGCTAGAAAAATATGAAAAATTCAGGAAAACTCTAAAATAATATTTTGAATCTAGGAAAAATAGAAAAACAGGTGCTTGTGTGTAAGAAAATGAGACTGCAATGCAAGTGCTTATGTAATAAGCACTTGGAATAAGCACAAGGTTCAAAATGGGCACCAAACTGTTACAGAACCTCTAATAAGCTATAACTACTAAAAATCAACAAGCTACAACTAACCTAAACCTCTGAATTACACAATGCCATGATTTGACTGATTTGAGTTAAGATGCTAAAACAGTTTCTGAGTGCCACTTTGTGGCTAATGCAAATGCTTATTAATAAGCTTTAACAGAAAACCAATGGTTGGAATCTCAAATAGACCTGGCTAGCTACCTTCAAACCAAAATCCAGACCTAGTCAAGCTCTATTGAGCTTGGGACAAGGACTGCAAGAAGCTGAGAAAACTCAGCTTTGACTGAGTTTTGTGAACAGGGCATATAAGCCTGTTGGATGAGCTTATTTGAAGCTTTTACAAAATTACTAAAATTATGCAAAAATGACAATAAGAAAATAGACCTGATGAAGTTTTTAAAACCAAAGTTTGACTTGATTTGGCCCAGAGATGAATCAAGGAAAAATCATCTTAGTTTGGTGAAAACTGAGATCTTCAACCTTTTTGACTTTTGAGCAGAAATGAAATGTTGACTTTTTTGAGATTTAATCTTGATTTAATGACTGAATATGATGTATTATGTTAAACTAAGATTACATAAGGCTACTCCATTGATTTCTAAGCACAAATCATACTTCTGGTTTTACAAAGTCCTAACAGATATGGACTTAAGACAGGTTAAACATGATTTTGACTTTAGAGCTATGTAAATGCAATATTATGACTGCAATGAGTTCAAATGAGATAAACAAGCATAAACCAACAAATCCTAACTACTGAAATACCTTCTAATACAGTTTCACCTACTGATCCAAACACACCTTTTTATAACTGTTTTGTAAATTTTAACTGGACTAACCACTGATTTAACTCTTTCAATCACTTAAACTAACTCTAATATCCTAATTACTACTAATTAAACATATTTAATGACCAAAGATTCAAATATAAGCACAATATTAAAACTGCATTAAAATTGAAAATGAGAGAAAAGGCTCACAAGTGTCCAAGCTTATATTGCAGCTTAAACCAAACCCAATACCACTTATTCTAAATCAAATCCAACCCATTCCAAGTACTGCATCAACCTGTTACCATTTCCATGCCTGTTTGAACTTACAGTTGACTTTCGTTGACCGAAACCAAACCTGCTTGAAATTGAGTGATAGGCTTACCAAAAGCTATGATAAGCTTAGGTAAGCTTATTTGAGCTTAAGTATAAGCTATGAGAAGCTTGGATGTGACAGTTTGAAATTAGAATTTGAAACAGTAAACCATGAAACTTAAAACTTAAATGAAACTTTGAATTGAGGCTCAAAAACAGATTATAATAATCAAACTACTTAAATTCAATACAAGAAAGCTTGGAATTACAAATTTGAAAGCTAATTAAGATACTTTAAAAAAAACGACATACATTAATTTAAAAAAACTAACTACTGATTTCTCTTCCTTCTTCTTCTCTCTTTTATACACCCATTTGTCTTCTCTCTCTCCTCTGAGTGAATCCCAGCAATAATTTTGGCCATTGGATGTCTAGGATTCATTTTGGCCGTTTGATCATTTTGGCGGGAAAAGCCAATTTGACCTGTAGGGCTCTGAAACAGTAACTAGGGGGTGGCATTTATTGTGGTGTGTTGGGTTGGTGAATATGATGATGAGGGGGAGGGGAAAAGGTTGAGGTGACTGGAGAGTGTTTGCAGGCAACTTGGTGGGGGAGGACAGGGATAAGGAGGGAAGGGTATCGTTTGACTTTGGGTTGACCAGGGGTCCAAAATGAGGCAATGACAGGGGCCAAATGGGGTAAGTGGCAGGGGTCAATTTGTATTTTGACAAGGCCAAGGCTTATTAATGACAAGGACTTGTTTGCAATTCTGAAATCTTGAAGGACCATTCTGCCATTTTCTGATTTTCCAGGGGCCAATCATGCACATTCTGAATTTATAACCCAAGGGCCAAACTTGACAATCTTTGAAAGTTTAGGGACCTAACTTGTCATTTTTGAAAGTTAAGGGACCTAAGTTATAATTTTGTAAATTTAATTCTCAAGGACCAATTTTGACAACTTAGGAATCCCTAGGGACTTGAAATGATATTTTTCTTTATTTGGTTTTACCAGGGACTGTTTTTGACAACTTTTGAAACTTGGGGGACTAAAACTGCCAATTATGCAAACTTGATACGTTTTTCACCAGATTTTGATATTTTTGCATTTAAAACACATAAAACACTTATTTGTGATATTTTTATCATTTTGATGCATTTCTGAGTGTTTTCAGATGTTTTTGCAGTTTAATTGGTACAAAAATGATGAGTATTTAGACACTCATCAATCCCCCACACTAAGATATTGCTAGTCCCTAGCAATGTTTTGAGAAAAATTAATGGATTTCATCTCTTTACCAAAAGCCATTACTTCTGGAGTAGCCAAATGTTTCAGTTCAAGTAAGAACCTTGGTACACCGATAACCAAATGATTTTGAGCAAACCACCAGCTTCTAACGGATTTGATTTGTCTTTACCAGAAGCCGTTTGCTTCTGGACTAGCCAACTCTTAGATAAATTATCAGTATTATCTTTGGTGAGCTGATTACCAATTATGGTTTTCCACTGCCTTTACCACAAGCCATAAACTTGCGGGCTAGCCAACTCTTCACTTTTAAGGATATGGTGAACTGAACACCATACAATTTTGGGCAAATTGCAAGCCGTCAACGGATTTGAGATATCTTTACCAAGAGCCGTTTGCTCCTGGATTAGCCAATCCTTTTGTTTATTAGACATGGCGGACTGATAACCGTATGTTGAGTAAGTGCAAAACACTTACTCCAAAAAAAAATTTGGCCAAAAATGGGGGAATTGGGTGGTATAATTATATGATAAAATTCGTGAGAATTCCCCCCCCACACTAGAAATGAATATTGCCCTCAATATTCAAAGTACCGGCGGTTATGCCGAAACATAGAACGTAAAAGGGAAATACTACGGCCATTATTTAGCAAGATTTTTTTTTTTTTTTTTTTTTTTTTTGAAACTTTATATACAACAGCGGGGGGCATCTCCCCCACACTAGGGTGGAACACACGGGTGAAAACCCATGTAGCATGCTACTGTTTTTGATTACCGAGTCGCTAGCTTGACTCGACCCCGAATTCATTTGTTCATGGGGAAAGTAACGTGGAAAACCAATCTCGATCGGACTTTCGTTCACAATGTTAATAAACATATGAACATCAGAAAGTTCCACACCGACGAGATACAACCGCGGTATTGTTAATAGTAGAAACTATAAAGGATGATACCGGGGTCAAAGATGGTGTCCTCATTCCCGAAAGAGAAAAGGGAAAGAGCAACCACACCATCTGTGAAGAATGGAACAAAGATATGCATGAGAATGCAAGTCCATTCCTCATCAGAAAGAAGCAAATCACCATTTTTGACACTTTTAAGCTTAAACTTGAAGCTTATATGGTGATTGTCAATAAGATGTCCGGTAGGGAGGGTGGGAAACGGTTCTTCAATCAACAAATTTTCCAGAAAAAGGATGTCTCCCTCCGAATCAAAGTAAGTATTATCAATTCCTGTTGGAATTGACTCATCACTTAGAAAGGCATCGACTTCATTCCAAAAGTTGTCATCTTCCTCATCAGGAGTGAGAGAAGGGGTGGAAGAGTCGGAATAATAAGACTAGGAGATGATGGATCATTTTTGAGCAATTCTTCAATGGGAAGAATGTCTCCCATTGGATCACAAGCATCATCATCCAATTCAGATGAAACTGATGAGAGTTTGGTTTCATCCACAGAGTTAACAAACTCGATACGATAAACTGATTCCGGAGGTGGGACAAGTGGTGTGCTCTTAGAGCTAGCAATTTCCACCACTTCCGATGAAGTCTCCGATTCAAGATCATAATCATCAAGAATACTCTTGACTTCCCTGGTACAACTTTCAAACCATTTGTTTGAACCAGGGTTGATTTTCAAAGCTTTTAACTCAGCACGTTTTTGAATACTCCTCTTAACCGTGAAATTTGAGAGTGTTGCATTGAATCTTTCAGATTTTTGATCAATTGTGGCAACACTCTGTTTGGATAGAGGCGTGGAGTTTTGGTTGATATTCAACGTGAGTTCTTCGTTGTCAACCCGTATTGTCAACTCTTCAGCAAACACATCAATCAGAGCACGACTCGTTCTCAAGAAAGCTCTCCCTAAGATGAGGGGAACTCTAGGATCTGCATCAAAGTCTACTACAACAAAGTCAGTAGGAAAGTGAAACTTTCCCACTTTCATCACGACATCCTCGGCTATCCCAAGTGGACGCGTTATGGAACGGTCCGCTAGCTCGAGTGTCATATAAGTGGATGAAAGTTTAGGAAGAGACAGTTTCTTCCATACTGAGAGTGGCATGAGGTTAATGCTAGCGCCAAGATCGGCCAAGGCGGAGCATTGAACCATCCCCAAGAAATCACACAGGATTAAAAATCTGCCAGGGTCTTCAAGCTTTTTGGGAAGCTTCTTGAGAAGGACCGCTGAGCATTGCTCATTGAGGGGGGTTTTAGCCATCTCAGATAGCTTATCTTTGTTGTTCAGTAAGCCTTTAAGCGTGGATGCAAATTTAGGCATTAGAACGAGAGCATCAACGAAGCTTATATCAAAGTGTAGCTCATTGAAGATTTGGAAATTTTTTTCCATTTGCTCTTTGTTTTTGTCTTTGAGTGTCACACCCCCAAAATATCGCAGCGGAACGATAGTGTCATTGGGGTATAACGTCATAGCACAAAGTATGGATACAGAAAACGACCTCTATAATGAGACGTTTTGAAAAGTTTACCATTCGATTTCATAAGTTAAAGTTTACACAACAAGAATTCACAAAGTTTGATAATACATAAAGAGTTTACAAAACATGTCGAATGGTAATTGTTAAAAACACAAGACTCCAATGTATGCCATGCGACCCAAAAGCTCCATGAAGTGCTATCACCTTAAGACCTGAGATAAACATGCTAAAAAGTGTCAACACAATGGTTGGTGAGTTCATAAGTTTGTGATGAAATGTAAAGCCTTTCAAAAATTGTTTATGCAGCAAAGGCATTGTAAATCCACTCAGTTCCAAGTCCCGCCCATACAAAACTTGCAACCTGTGTGTTTACAACCCATTGCCAAAATATAAAATTGTCAATCTTGTTTGTAAGTAGGACATAGGTGCATACGATATATACATGTACTTAATGTAAAGAATCACAGCCAACTGAACCTCTTGACGAGTCTAACTTGTTTGTAATGTTTCATTGAATAACGAATTATATTCACCCAAGGTCACGTCATCAAGGACCCAAGGGTGGGGGCGTCAGCCCGATAGTACTATCAATACCTCTCCGCCGGCTCCCGCAGGAGTTAACCAGTTGCTAAAGTTTGTATGTTGATGCATAATTGAAAACTAGTTTAGCACATTAAGGCACATATCGCAATAAACCACACATAATGTCCAAAGTGTATAAGAAGTATATTGTAACACAATTGTATAAATGGTTTGAGTATTCGCAAGAGTGAAACAAGTATTTAAGCATGTATCTCCCCCAAATAGTTTGTAAGAATTTAAACGAGTAAAAGCGGGGTATGAACTCACCTGGTGTGATTGATATGCTAACAAGATGAAGTGCACGAAAGTGAGAGTCGGAAACTATCCGCGACCTAGAATGGATGTTATGACTTGAGTTATGATATGTTGTCGTGAATGCATGATTTGAAAACGTATCACCCAATATGCTACTTGAAAACTAGTTATATAAAAATATTGTTTCTTGAATATGTGACGGTTCCTTGACAAAAATAATCACTTTTGAGCTAATGGTGAAAATGTAGTTAAAACTACATAACGGTTTTAGTAATTGACAAATCAGTTTACGTCGGTTTTGACGTAATATATACATAGGAAAACTAACTCGTTTTTAAGGTCCGTTTCCCCCGAAACGTCCGTTTAGGCCCTCAAAAACCTTGATTAAAATCCTGACAGCTTACTAGCGCTGTGAATAGTGTTTTCAGCACGTTTTTGACTCAAAGTTCGGTTAACCATAACTCACTCGTTTTAAGTCCGTTTTTCAAGTTCTTTATATCCACGCGAAGGTAATTAAGTGTACTAATATATTTTTAAACTTTGGAGATTTCACAGAAAGTTTAAGGCCACTGATTGGCCAGTTAAAACTCGGACTGCATGTACAATTTTCCGGAAAATGGTAGTTTTTAAATCGTAACTTGAAAACCACGTATCTTTTTCGTTATAACTCCGTTTTAGTCCGTTCAAAAGGCCACGTTCATAACTAAAAATCTATTTTCTAAATCTTTAATAAAACTTATAAAAATGACTAACTTTTCGGAAAAATTATAAATTTCTACAGCGCTTCCGCGCTTATTTTAAAATTACCATTTTTATCTACTTGTTTAACCACAACTTCACCACAAAAATCCCTTAATCTACTCATCACCAATCCTACTAGTAAAACAACTTCATTTGATCATAACCAAAATAAATATTCATTGTGAGACTAAAAATATATATACAAACTTAAATAAACATATATAAAATTTATGCAATCATTTCCTCCAAAAATCACAACTAGACTTTGATGATCCATTTTTCAAACTTATCATTTTTATAAACTTCTAACTAGTACATACTTGTTATAAAAATTAATAGGACACATATGGGTGATAACATTTGATAAACATGAATAAAAACTACAACTTGAGCAAATATGATCATATGGACTTCATGAAATGTATGAGAAATATATATATGAAAAAGTAAGAGATGAAGTTTTATGCTTATAAATTGCTTGATGAGGTTTAAGAACAAAGGATTTATCCTAAACACCTGATGCGCGCAAAACCGTCAAGTTCTCTCACGCAAGCGTAAGAAAACTTAAAACTGCTTCAGCACGAAATCAATGAAGATCTGAGGAGTATAGGGTCTCCCCGGGTCGTTATGTCCCAGCGAGCTATGCAATGGATTATCAAACGTTTAGTGATCGCGAGATTTGAACGGAAAAGGAGATGTGAATTATTATAACTAAGGAGAAGGACATAAACTACAAGGGCTAAAATGAAAATTAAAGGAAATTAAAAAGATTAAAAATATTAAATAAACGCTATCACTATATTTAAAATGATGAACGTTTAAAACTTAAAACTAAAAACTCACGTTTAAATTAAAATTACGTAAACGTACAAATAAAAACGTGAAAATTACACAAGATAAATCCTAAAAATATGGAAAATACATTTTTACAATCCTAATGATAAAAGAAGATTTTTAGAAAAAGAAAATTATTTTTATAACTAATTAATTAATTATTATTAATTAAAAACTATTTTTAACTATTAAATAATTACCTAAAATACAAGAAATGAGGAAACAAAGCTAGAAAAATAAAATTATGAAATGAAAAAGTCTAAAATATCAAACTAGAATTTTCAAAACTATTTTTGTATTTTTATGATTATTTTTCTATTTTCTAGGAATTTTAAACTATTAAAAACTAATTAAAATATTTAAAAATACAAATTTAACTAAGAAAAATATGGAAAAATACTTTTTTGGCTTTTTATATTTATCTTAACTTAATAAAAATGAAAAACTATTTTTTTGAAGCTTTTCTTAATTAATTGTATTAAATACTAATTAAAAATGCTTAAAAACTATTTTAAATTAAGAAAAATAGCAAACAGTGTCTAAAAATTATGGAAAATTCAGGGAAATCCTAAAATTATATTCTAAAGCTAGGAAAAATGAGAAATATATAGCTTATGTGTGAGAAACAAGAGCTGTAGAGTAAACTGATGATGAACAAGCTAAGGAGAATAAGCTAAAAAGCTCTAAATAGCCCCAAATGATTACAGGAGCTAAATTACCCTAAAACTAATCTAAGACAACTATTTGCAACTACTCTTAACATCTATTAAGCAATCTACCTAAGGATCAAGCTTACTGAACTATTGAGCAAATCAACAAACTGGCCCTTGGTTTGAGCTTATCCACTAGCTTATCAGAGAAGCTTGAGTACAAAACAGAATTGTGGTCTTAAAGACCACCTAGCAGACTATCACTAAACCTCAAATCAGACCCTAACTATTTGAATTGACCACTGTGCAGTGTTTGCAAGTTCTGCGCGAAACTGACTTTTGACATGGTTTGACTTTTAAATACAGATTTATACTTTGACTTTTATGAAACTAAATCCACTAAAACTGAATCATTGTGGTGTTTTATGATGAGATGAGACTAAATAGAGCTAAGTTATACAATTCCTAACCTAAATGCACAATTAGATCTTCCATATCTTTCTTACGAGATCATGAGAGCAGGGACTTAAGAATTTTGACTTAAGTTGCAAACTTAATACTGAAATGAACTAACTCAAAATGAAATGGACTTTGCTGACTAAACTTAACAACAAACTAAACCTGCAACCTGGATTATAAGACAGTTCCAAACACTCCTATTTGGACTAGCATGCAGATGGAAAATCTTTCCTATGCTTCTAACAGTTGACATTCTAGAACCCAAAACACGCCAACATCTAGCATCAGACCTTCTCACAACTTTGCTAAGCCAACACTAGATTGAACAAGTGACGCATTCGCTAAAACTAGTTTAAACAACATAAGCACTAAGCTAGTGAGCCAATCTAAAGTGTTCAATCAGTACTAAGGAAGTTCTAAGCAGCTGAGATGAACCAACTGAGCTAAGCTAATTAAATTTACCACAGTTAACTAATGAGCAGTGAAAAATACTTGAAACGTTAAATTGAAAACAAGGAATTAGTGACCTGTAGTTGGACTGCAGGCTGCAAAACATCAGCTGAGGGGACCTGTTCAAGCTTATTTTTGAGCTGAAAAGGAGCTTCAGAGTTGAGATAAGCTACAATGGACAAGTTAGTATGATAAAGGTTTTGACAGGAAATCTAAATTCCCACCAAGTAATGAATACAAAGAACTTGACAATAAGCTAAATGAGGCCTGGAAATAGTAATGTAGCTTGCTATATTGCTTATGCAGAATAGTGCTAGGGCCACATTCAAGCTTTTTATGACCCAATTCACTGCTTATTAAGCTGGTACTTATCAACTAAAGCTAACTGGAACAACAAACTCACTATACCTAAACTTGACTAAGACTATATGAATACCAAAAATGGGTAAAAACATTGAATTTAACCCCCGAGGTACACTAGTCCAAATGGTAGACAGATTAGTTTTTAGACTATGGGATGTGAAAATGTAAACACTCAACCTGTGAGCTCAAACACAAGCTCACTTGAGCTACGGAACAAGCTTACAACAACCTGATTGAATAAAGATTTCAAATAAGAAAAATAGCAGATTCAATAAAAATGGAAAAACTTGGAAATTTAAACTAACTTGAATTAACTTGTATTAAAAAGTTGGACGGTTACAAGTACAGTAAAATCATAAATCTTGGCTAGAACCAGAAAAGTTCTCTCCTTTAACTAAAAACTCAAGATTAAAACTAAACTGAAGAGGAAAAAACTAAAATTAACTAGATGCCTTATAAAATGGCTACAAACGGCTATTTATGCCTCTGAGCTCTGAGGGGTCTTCAATCTCTGTCTCACTCCTCTGCTTCTCTTTCTTGTTGTCTTGTGTCTGTGAGGTGAAAGTGAGCTGGGGAGACAAGCCTGCTGCCCGACAGTGATGGGGAGGGGACAAGGCGTACCAGGGGATTTTTTATTTGTTGTGTTGGGTGGTTTTTGGTGACAGGGGACAGATTAGAAAAGAGAAAAAAAACTTTATTGTGTTTTGTGTTTCTGTGCTGTGTGTTGGGCGGGAAATGAAGAAGGAAGAAGAGGGGCTGTTAACAACTTGGGTTGACCGGGTTAGGGTTGGATGGGTAGGGATTGGGCTTGGGTAAATGTTTGGGCTAAGGGTAGTTTTTTTTGGTTTAAAGTGAATTTGAACTTAGGATAGGATATGAGTCCATGAATCTTTTAAGGGACTAATCTTGTAATTCTGAAAATCCAGGGACTGGACTTGTACATTCTGAATTTATTATCCAAGGGCCAAACATGTCAATCTCGAATAATCCAAGGACTGGATGTGCCAAAATTGAAACCTGAGGGTATAATCTGACAATTCTGAAACTGCAGGGACCAAAACTATAATTTTCCAAAAATTATTACAAGGACCAAATATGATAAACTTTTATAAACCAAGGGCCATAAATAATATTTTTCCATTTTTAAAAATTCCCGGGGACTTGTTTTGCCATTTTTGAAAGTTGGGGGACTGAAACTGCCAATTCTGCATATTTTGCTCGTTTTTCGTCTGATTTTAAACATTTTGCATCTGAAACATATAAAATGCAATTTTGGAATATTTTCAGTATTTTGATGCATTTCTGAGCAATTTTAAACGTTTTGCAGTTCAGATTGACCTAAAAATGATGAGTATTTACACACTCATCAATCCCCCACACTAAACTATTGCTAGTCCCTAGCAATCTTTTGAGAAAACATAATGGATTTGAATCTCTTTACCAAAAGCCATTACTTCTGGAGTAGCCAAATGTTTCAGTTCAAGTAAGAACCATGGTACACCGATAACCATGTGATTTTGAGCAAACCACCAGCTTTCAACGGATTTGATTTTGTCTTTACCAGAAGCCGTTTGCTCTGGACTAGCCAACTCTTAGATAAATTATCAATATTATCTTTGGTGAGCTGATTACAAATTATGGTTTTTCCACTGCCTTTACCACAAGCCATAAACTTGCGGGCTAGCCAACTCTTTACTTTTTAGGATATGGTGAGCTGAATACCATACAATTTTGGGCAAATTGCAAGCCATATAAACGGATTTGATAAATATTTACCAAGAGCCGTTTGCTCCTGGATTAGCCAATCCTTTAGTTTATTAGACAAGGCGGACTGATAACCAAGTGAGTAAGTGAAAAACACTTACTCCAAAAAAAAATTTTGGCCAAAAACGGGGGAATTGGTGTAATTATATGATAAAATTCGTGAGAATTCCCCCCCACACTTAGAAATGAATATTGCCCTCAATATTCAAAGTACCGGCGGTTATGCCGAAACAAAGAACGTAAAAGGGAAATACTACGGCCATTATTTAGAAAGGTTTTTTTTTTTTTTTTTTAGATAATATATATATATATATATATATATATATATATATATATATATATATATATATATATATATATATATATATATATATATATATATATATATATATATATATATATATATATAACATGTGGGGCAACTCCCCCACACTTAGGTGGTACACACGGGTGAAAACCCATGTTAAGCTACTGTTTTTGATTACCGAGTCGCTAGCTTGACTCGACCCCGAATTCATTTGTTCATGGGGAAGCAAAGTGGAAGAAGCAATCTCCATCGGACTTTCATTCAAGATGTTTGGACAAACATTTGAAGCACGTGAAAGTTCCACACCGATGAGATATACATAGAACCGGCTCAAAAATGATAAATGAAAATGCCGGGATCAAAGATAGTGTCTTCATTCCCGAAGGAGTGAAGATGAAGAGAAATCACGAGATATTTGAGGAAAGGAAGAAAGATTTTGATAACAATCAAGATCCATTCTTCATCCTCAAATGCAGGCATATCGGGAGGAAGGGTGAAGGTAGTATCATCAATAAGCAAACTCATACGATAGAGTACACCTTCCTCCGAGCTAATATCATCCTCAAGATCAAAATAGAAATGATCATGTTCCGGAGGAGATATGTCATGAGAGAGTTCACCGGAGAACTCTTTAAGGAGAGAATCATTCACATGAGGTGAATTTGTGAACTCTTGTTCCATTGTGGGCTCATCACTATCCTCAATCTGAGTATCAAAGAGTGGATTCTCAGAAATTGAAGTGAATTCAGAGTCGAATTCAAATAGAGGATTAGTGAAAGTAGCTTTGAATGTTTTGGGAACAAAGTGATCAACATTCTCATT
This sequence comes from Chrysanthemum seticuspe, assembly GCA_019973895.1. Classification (NCBI taxonomy): domain Eukaryota; kingdom Viridiplantae; phylum Streptophyta; class Magnoliopsida; order Asterales; family Asteraceae; genus Chrysanthemum; species Chrysanthemum seticuspe. The sequence continues at coordinate 160,143,091 of BPTQ01000008.1, read as the reverse complement.
TGGATTGTTGGGATAAGAAGTGAGTGAACGATCATTATCAAGGAGACTTTCAGTTTCTCCCAGATCGGCTTCGAAATCAAAGAGTGGATTGATGTGAGTGAGTTCACCGGAGAACTCCTCAAGAAAGGGATCAGCATCAGATTGAGGAAGTGATGCCTCAACAAACTCGATGTTTCCAAAGGAAGCACAATCGTCGCTAAAATCGGAGAAAGTCTCAAATTGATCATTTGAACACTCAAGAGGGGAAGAAGAATCACACACATGATCAGAAGTTCCCTGTGACTCTCTCGGGATTGGGACAAGGTCCTCAACACTAGACTTTATGAATTCGTCCGATTCCTTTTCAGGAACAGTGTCAAGATGCTCGTCCCCCATGTTCAGAGAGTGAGTGGGAGCTTCGGGTGTGATAGCAGTTGTTTGAGATGGAATCTCAACTGCTGGAATATCAACTGACTGAGGGGGTTGAGAAGTATTATCTCTAAAAGGATAAAAACCCTCCTCGTCATCATCATACAGAGCGGCCTTGAGAAATTGGGAACGTCTTAGAGCTGCTTGCTCTAGGATAAATAATTCCTCCTTAGATTGGCGGGCCTTTCGCTCTTCGGCAAGCAATTCTCCCATGGTCTTTTCACCACTCACTTGATTCTTAAAGTTACTCATCATATCCTCAAGTGTTTTCATTGCGGTTTCAAGATCTTGGGAGATTTCATGAGACAACGGCTCAGGTGGAGTTTGAACCGTATGGTGCTGTGGAGGTTGAAAATTGTCAAACATGTGAAAGTCATGATTGTTACAAGGAACTGGGTTCCCTATTTGACAATCAGAGCTGAAATGGGGACCTCCACAGTAGTCACAACAGTAAAACTGTTGAGTTTGGAATGGTGAATCATATGGATTTTGGTCATAACCAAAACTCTGAGCATCACTGGAAAACTGTTCATAGACAAACGTGTTTCCGGATTGACACTCAAATCCTTGGTGAGGACCTCCACAAAATTCACAGTAGGTATGTTGATTATATGAAGAATAGTCGGGCTGTGGTGGGTAATTGGAAAAGTTTGAGGAGTCGTTAAATGAGTTCTGATTAGGATCATAATCAAATGAATTCCTTGAACCACAAAACAAACAACTCCCGTTATGGATATCATTACCACATTGTACACATGTACACCAACGACAGGGTGAACCATAGAGAGGCTCACCACAACCGACACAAGGAATAAACGATTGCATTTGATAGTTATGAAGAGGAATCAGTTTATCCAAAGAATCAACAAAACCAACATGGTGATCCGGATGACTATCAAGTCTCGAAGAACATTCAGAAAGATCAGGAGGTGGGACAAGTGGTGTGCTCTGAGAGCTAGCAATTTCCACCACTTCCGTTATGGTCTCCGGTTCTGGTTCTTGAGAAATGTGAAGATCAGGCAAGTCATTCTTGCTAGTCACCGGTGTTTGAACGGGTTCATCGTGATCAATTCTAATTCTCGACCTTTTTTCATCGGTTTGAATTTGTTCGATTAGATTACGGGCTCTATCTTCAAAGAAAGTGTCCTCGTAATCCTCGGTGGGTGCTTGGGGTAGCTCCGATGTTTGAACTGGTTTGTCAAGATTAGAATGTATTTCAGGTTGTGGCGGGTGGTCGAAATAACTTTGAAAAGAATTTTTGATGGATAATTCGCACGAATTGCAAAATTCGCTTGAACTAGGCCCTCCACACCGCTCACACACATTTCTGACGATGAAGTTCACGATTGACGACATAAGAATTAAACATATAGAGGATTAAGAAGAGAATCAAATGGTTGAGAGGATACGAAGAATAGAATTAAACGGCAAAAGAGGGTAAGAGAAATAGAATCAACGAATAAGAGGAATGAGAAGAATATTTTTGGGGTTTTTGGATAAGAAAATATAAACATGTACAGATGGATGGTATGAACAAAGAGTGAATATCCAAATCACTAATCTTCTAGACGTAAGATTATCAGCACAGCTCCCCGGCAGCGGCGCCAAAAATTTGATGCGCGCAAAACCGTCAAGTTCTCTCACGCAAGCGTAAGAAAACTTAAAACTGCTTCAGCACGAAATCAATGAAGATCTGAGGAGTATAGGGTCTCCCCGGGTCGTTATGTCCCAGCGAGCTATGCAATGGATTATCAAACGTTTAGTGATCGCGAGATTTGAACGGAAAAGGAGATGTGAATTATTATAACTAAGGAGAAGGACATAAACTACAAGGGCTAAAATGAAAATTAAAGGAAATTAAAAAGATTAAAAATATTAAATAAACGCTATCACTATATTTAAAATGATGAACGTTTAAAACTTAAAACTAAAAACTCACGTTTAAATTAAAATTACGTAAACGTACAAATAAAAACGTGAAAATTACACAAGATAAATCCTAAAAATATGGAAAATACATTTTTACAATCCTAATGATAAAAGAAGATTTTTAGAAAAAGAAAATTATTTTTATAACTAATTAATTAATTATTATTAATTAAAAACTATTTTTAACTATTAAATAATTACCTAAAATACAAGAAATGAGGAAACAAAGCTAGAAAAATAAAATTATGAAATGAAAAAGTCTAAAATATCAAACTAGAATTTTCAAAACTATTTTTGTATTTTTATGATTATTTTTCTATTTTCTAGGAATTTTAAACTATTAAAAACTAATTAAAATATTTAAAAATACAAATTTAACTAAGAAAAATATGGAAAAATACTTTTTTGGATTTTTATATTTATCTTAACTTAATAAAAATGAAAAACTATTTTTTTGAAGCTTTTCTTAATTAATTGTATTAAATACTAATTAAAAATGCTTAAAAACTATTTTAAATTAAGAAAAATAGCAAACAGTGTCTAAAAATTATGGAAAATTCAGGGAAATCCTAAAATTATATTCTAAAGCTAGGAAAAATGAGAAATATATAGCTTATGTGTGAGAAACAAGAGCTGTAGAGTAAACTGATGATGAACAAGCTAAGGAGAATAAGCTAAAAAGCTCTAAATAGCCCCAAATGATTACAGGAGCTAAATTACCCTAAAACTAATCTAAGACAACTATTTGCAACTACTCTTAACATCTATTAAGCAATCTACCTAAGGATCAAGCTTACTGAACTATTGAGCAAATCAACAAACTGGCCCTTGGTTTGAGCTTATCCACTAGCTTATCAGAGAAGCTTGAGTACAAAACAGAATTGTGGTCTTAAAGACCACCTAGCAGACTATCACTAAACCTCAAATCAGACCCTAACTATTTGAATTGACCACTGTGCAGTGTCTGCAAGTTCTGCGCGAAACTGACTTTTGACATGGTTTGACTTTTAAATACAGATTTATACTTTGACTTTTATGAAACTAAATCCACTAAAACTGAATCATTGTGGTGTTTTATGATGAGATGAGACTAAATAGAGCTAAGTTATACAATTCCTAACCTAAATGCACAATTAGATCTTCCATATCTTTCTTACGAGATCATGAGAGCAGGGACTTAAGAATTTTGACTTAAGTTGCAAACTTAATACTGAAATGAACTAACTCAAAATGAAATGGACTTTGCTGACTAAACTTAACAACAAACTAAACCTGCAACCTGGATTATAAGACAGTTCCAAACACTCCTATTTGGACTAGCATGCAGATGGAAAATCTTTCCTATGCTTCTAACAGTTGACATTCTAGAACCCAAAACACGCCAACATCTAGCATCAGACCTTCTCACAACTTTGCTAAGCCAACACTAGATTGAACAAGTGACGCATTCGCTAAAACTAGTTTAAACAACATAAGCACTAAGCTAGTGAGCCAATCTAAAGTGTTCAATCAGTACTAAGGAAGTTCTAAGCAGCTGAGATGAACCAACTGAGCTAAGCTAATTAAATTTACCACAGTTAACTAATGAGCAGTGAAAAATACTTGAAACGTTAAATTGAAAACAAGGAATTAGTGACCTGTAGTTGGACTGCAGGCTGCAAAACATCAGCTGAGGGGACCTGTTCAAGCTTATTTTTGAGCTGAAAAGGAGCTTCAGAGTTGAGATAAGCTACAATGGACAAGTTAGTATGATAAAGGTTTTGACAGGAAATCTAAATTCCCACCAAGTAATGAATACAAAGAACTTGACAATAAGCTAAATGAGGCCTGGAAATAGTAATGTAGCTTGCTATATTGCTTATGCAGAATAGTGCTAGGGCCACATTCAAGCTTTTTATGACCCAATTCACTGCTTATTAAGCTGGTACTTATCAACTAAAGCTAACTGGAACAACAAACTCACTATACCTAAACTTGACTAAGACTATATGAATACCAAAAATGGGTCAAAACATTGAATTTAACCCCTGAGGTACACTAGTCCAAATGGTAGACAGATTAGTTTTTAGACTATGGGATGTGAAAATGTAAACACTCAACCTGTGAGCTCAAACACAAGCTCACTTGAGCTACGGAACAAGCTTACAACAACCTGATTGAATAAAGATTTCAAATAAGAAAAATAGCAGATTCAATAAAAATGGAAAAACTTGGAAATTTAAACTAACTTGAATTAACTTGTATTAAAAATTTGGACGGTTACAAGTACAGTAAAATCATAAATCTTGGCTAGAACCAGAAAAGTTCTCTCCTTCAACTAAAAACTCAAGATTAAAACTAAACTGAAGAGGAAAAAACTAAAATTAACTAGATGCCTTATAAAATGGCTACAAACGGCTATTTATGCCTCTGAGCTCTGAGGGGTCTTCAATCTCTGTCTCACTCCTCTGCTTCTCTTTCTTGTTGTCTTGTGTCTGTGAGGTGAAAGTGAGCTGGGGAGACAAGCCTGCTGCCCGACAGTGATGGGGAGGGGACAAGGCGTACAAGGGGATTTTTTATTTGTTGTGTTGGGTGGTTTTTGGTGACAGGGGACAGATTAGAAAAGAGAAAAAAAACTTTATTGTGTTTTGTGTTTCTGTGCTGTGTGTTGGGCGGGAAATGAAGAAGGAAGAAGAGGGGCTGTTAACAACTTGGGTTGACCGGGTTAGGGTTGGATGGGTAGGGATTGGGCTTGGGTAAATGTTTGGGCTAAGGGTAGTTTTTTTTGGTTTAAAGTGAATTTGAACTTAGGATAGGATATGAGTCCATGAATCTTTTAAGGGACTAATCTTGTAATTCTGAAAATCCAGGGACTGGACTTGTACATTCTGAATTTATTATCCAAGGGCCAAACATGTCAATCTCGAATAATCCAAGGACTGGATGTGCCAAAATTGAAACCTGAGGGTATAATCTGACAATTCTGAAACTGCAGGGACCAAAACTATAATTTTCCAAAAATTATTACAAGGACCAAATATGATAAACTTTTATAAACCAAGGGCCATAAATAATATTTTTCCATTTTTAAAAATTCCCGGGGACTTGTTTTGCCATTTTTGAAAGTTGGGGGACTGAAACTGCCAATTCTGCATATTTTGCTCGTTTTTCGTCTGATTTTAAACATTTTGCATCTGAAACATATAAAATGCAATTTTGGAATATTTTCATTATTTTGATGCATTTCTGAGCAATTTTAAACGTTTTGCAGTTCAGATTGACCTAAAAATGATGAGTATTTACACACTCATCAACACCCTAGGTTTTTATTTCAAAACCTAAACAAAGAGTGTTACTAGATTGTGTAGAACTTGATTAGCAAAATTTTGGTGAGATCCTCTTGATGCTTATGGTTGGCCGTATATTTGAAAGGAAGAAGAGAGGAAGAGAACTTGACTTCACACTTGAAATGTATCTATGTGTTGATGCATAATAGATTGTAGGTAATAATACATGATAGCAAGACAAGATCCACAATTTAAGTAGAATTGATGGATCTTGTCTAGCTCATTCAATTATTTATTTCTTTTACTTATTGTACAAAAATGGTGTAAGTAAATGTTTGTATATAAAGTGTATAGATTAAATGTAACTTGTAAGATTTTATATACGTTAGTGTATTTAAGGTAGCGTTAGATAAAATAAATTTCACGGGTCAAGATAAAATATATTTAGGTCATAAAAATTATAAAAATACTTTTCTTGCAAAAATTTGAGTGATATAATAATTATCGTGTAGTTTTTAAGAAACCGTCGTAATAATATAAATTTAACGATTTATATACCAAATACATTTAAAACACTGGGTAAACTCATTATATTATCTTTAAATCTTAATATGAGTATTTAAATATATAGGAATGATTTTTGGAAGTGTTGAATCGATTGTTCAAAATAATTAATTACGCGATAGCGTTTATTTTATATGAAATTTACGCGTTTAATGTGAAATGAAAAATCATGAATGAACCGTTATGAAATGATGAATATGGAGTATGAGGAATGACCGGAATTTGAGAATTGTGACATTCTTCCCCTGATAGAAGAATCGCGTCCTCGCGATTCAATCGATGATACTTAAAGTTCTACCCTTAGGTTTCGCGAAATCAAGTGTATGGTCAAAGTGCTTATGCCAAAACTTACGCGTCTAGGTTTCTTATCTAAGGAGACTCACTGAATCTGAATAATATGGTGGATCACTTAATGGTCTAGGAAAAACGTACCAGTTACGCATTGCGGGCTTCCTCGGTCCCTATATAGAATGCTCGACCTCGAGGAGGACTGATATTGAGTACAAGGTTTGGGTTATTTCCTTCAATTGCCACAGCTAGAGGAGCTTGCATCGGTGGCTTATTCAACTGAGGGCAATTATTCCGGAAGTGATTCGGGCTGTTACATTCAAAGCAAGTCCTTTGATTATTCCTTTTACACTGCTCCTTAAAATGGCCGTATCGATTGCAATTTGTACACAAGCGGCAGGGCTTGGTCTTCGGGTGATGATAAGCACATTTAGCACATTTGGGATGTGTACCCGCATACTCTCTTTGTTCAGTACCAGTTGCAACAAAAACTCTTGCCCTTTTGTTGTCTGCTACCACGTCTATCTGCTTATTCGACCCACTTGCTTCCTTCCTCTTATCACTGCTCTTCAAAGTACCATTCCTAACCATCTCGTCTGTCAGGGTTCCTGCCCTCAGTATCGCACTTTGTATTGTAGATGGCTCAGTTGTTTTCACAGTTCCACGGATTTCGGGGACAAGACCATATATGTACCTCGAGATTCTCTTGGACTCAGGGGTTACTAGATGAGGAACTAGTCTGGCTAACTCATGAAATCGGTCTGTGTAGGCTGCGTGATCAGCCCCTATCATGGAGTGGTGATAAAATTCATCCTCTAGTTTCTGCATTTCATTGTCCGGGCAGTACTCCTCTTTCAATAACTCCTTAAATTCGTCCCATGTCATGCCTATAGCTGCTTCTCTGCCCCTAGCCTGTAGCTGTGTGTTCCACCATGTCAATGCCTTTCCTGATAACAAGCAAGCAGCATACTTCACCCTCTGATGTGTGGCACAATTGCTGATGTCGATCACTGCCTCTGTCTTCTCTACCCATCGAGTATACGCCAAAGCACCTCCTATACCATCAAACTCCACAGGTTTGCATGCCGAAAATTCCTTATATGTGCATCCAATTCTGTTGTTGTTGTTGTTGGTATTGTTGTTGTTGTTGCCGCCAGCTACATTGTTGGTGTCGCCAGTACCGTTCCCGTTCCCGTGGTTTCCCGAGTTATTCATATGATTTCCAACTTGCGTGACAATAGTGGGAAGCAAGATTTGAAGTTGTTGAGCGATGATGGCGGCAAAATCAGGGTTTCCGCCAGTGTTGTTGTCATTGTTACCCATGTCGCTGCCGCCTTCTCTACCTCCACGCCCACCTGTCATTCCACCCCTTGGTACCGCACCACCTCGGCCAGTACTGCGTGTTACCCTCTTTGGTTCCATGATCTCTGCAAGGAAAGAACCGTTGAATTCCCAATGTCTATGCTTAACGTCCTCAAACATAATATCACGCCACAAATTGGTTCCTAAGGTGTCCACACTGATCTACGTATGCGTGGTCGCATATGTCCACGTGAGTTGTGACGCATTTATAATTATGTTGGCCACCATAATTATAATTGCTTCATTTCACACGTGTACATACCACCAAGCATACATGTCTCGGCGATTGTTGTTACTTAAATAGGTAGCCAGTCTATCATCCGATTCTAAAAGGTGAAGGAGGGATTTAGGGTAGGTATCTAGGAAGAGTCGCACTTGGTGTATAGGAAATTCCGTTAGGTGCTAAAGTCACTACGAGGTTTGGTCGCCAGCAGTTCCCAAAGTATCCTCAAGAGAACTCCCATCCTCGGGCAAAATCATCAAATCTATCCAGCTTTATAGTAACACTTATTTAGCTCGATCTCGCATCTCATCAAACAAGAACTGTCACGAGATCAAGTTAGATAAGTGCTCATTACTGAGCTCAATATCTTTGATGACCCAACTAGATTTTGGGACTCCCCTATTGGTACAAGGAAACTACGCTATCTAATGAGGTGGTTCTAGAAGAAATACTTAAGAAAACATATGCGCACGAAAACTGTGTAAGGCAATAGGAAACGAAAGGATCGACGTGAGAGCGGTTATAGTCTAGGAACTAAAATGCAACCTAGTTCTCTATAACCAAGGCTCTGATACCAATCTGTCACACCCCCAAAATATCGCAGCGGAACGATAGTGTCATTGGGGTATAACGTCATAGCACAAAGTATGGATACAGAAAACGACCTCTATAATGAGACGTTTTGAAAAGTTTACCATTCGATTTCATAAGTTAAAGTTTACACAACAAGAATTCACAAAGTTTGATAATACATAAAGAGTTTACAAAACATGTCGAATGGTAATTGTTAAAAACACAAGACTCCAATGTATGCCATGCGACCCAAAAGCTCCATGAAGTGCTATCACCTTAAGACCTGAGATAAACATGCTAAAAAGTGTCAACACAATGGTTGGTGAGTTCATAAGTTTGTGATGAAATGTAAAGCCTTTCAAAAATTGTTTATGCAGCAAAGGCATTGTAAATCCACTCAGTTCCAAGTCCCGCCCATACAAAACTTGCAACCTGTGTGTTTACAACCCATTGCCAAAATATAAAATTGTCAATCTTGTTTGTAAGTAGGACATAGGTGCATACGATATATACATGTACTTAATGTAAAGAATCACAGCCAACTGAACCTCTTGACGAGTCTAACTTGTTTGTAATGTTTCATTGAATAACGAATTATATTCACCCAAGGTCACGTCATCAAGGACCCAAGGGTGGGGGCGTCAGCCCGATAGTACTATCAATACCTCTCCACCGGCTCCCGCAGGAGTTAACCAGTTGCTAAAGTTTGTATGTTGATGCATAATTGAAAACTAGTTTAGCACATTAAGGCACATATCGCAATAAACCACACATAATGTCCAAAGTGTATAAGAAGTATATTGTAACACAATTGTATAAATGGTTTGAGTATTCGCAAGAGTGAAACAAGTATTTAAGCATGTATCTCCCCCAAATAGTTTGTAAGAATTTAAACGAGTAAAAGCGGGGTATGAACTCACCTGGTGTGATTGATATGCTAACAAGATGAAGTGCACGAAAGTGAGAGTCGGAAACTATCCGCGACCTAGAATGGATGTTATGACTTGAGTTATGATATGTTGTCGTGAATGCATGATTTGAAAACGTATCACCCAATATGCTACTTGAAAACTAGTTATATAAAAATATTGTTTCTTGAATATGTGACGGTTCCTTGACAAAAATAATCACTTTTGAGCTAATGGTGAAAATGTAGTTAAAACTACGTAACGGTTTTAGTAATTGACAAATCAGTTTACGTCGGTTTTGACGTAATATATACATAGGAAAACTAACTCGTTTTTAAGGTCCGTTTCCCCCGAAACGTCCGTTTAGGCCCTCAAAAACCTTGATTAAAATCCTGACAGCTTACTAGCGCTGTGAATAGTGTTTTCAGCACGTTTTTGACTCAAAGTTCGGTTAACCATAACTCACTCGTTTTAAGTCCGTTTTTCAAGTTCTTTATATCCACGCGAAGGTAATTAAGTGTACTAATATATTTTTAAACTTTGGAGATTTCACAGAAAGTTTAAGGCCACTGATTGGCCAGTTAAAACTCGGACTGCATGTACAATTTTCCGGAAAATGGTAGTTTTTAAATCGTAACTTGAAAACCACGTATCTTTTTCGTTATAACTCCGTTTTAGTCCGTTCAAAAGGCCACGTTCATAACTAAAAATCTATTTTCTAAATCTTTAATAAAACTTATAAAAATGACTAACTTTTCGGAAAAATTATAAATTTCGACAGCGCTTCCGCGCTTATTTTAAAATTACCATTTTTATCTACTTGTTTAACCACAACTTCACCACAAAAATCCCTTAATCTACTCATCACCAATCCTACTAGTAAAACAACTTCATTTGATCATAACCAAAATAAATATTCATTGTGAGACTAAAAATATATATACAAACTTAAATAAACATATATAAAATTTATGCAATCATTTCCTCCAAAAATCACAACTAGACTTTGATGATCCATTTTTCAAACTTATCATTTTTATAAACTTCTAACTAGTACATACTTGTTATAAAAATTAATAGGACACATATGGGTGATAACATTTGATAAACATGAATAAAAACTACAACTTGAGCAAATATGATCATATGGACTTCATGAAATGTATGAGAAATATATATATGAAAAAGTAAGAGATGAAGTTTTATGCTTACAAATTGCTTGATGAGGTTTAAGAACAAATGATTTATCCTAAACACCCTAGGTTTTTATTTCAAAACCTAAACAAAGAGTGTTACTAGATTGTGTAGAACTTGATTAGCAAAATTTTGGTGAGATCCTCTTGATGCTTATGGTTGGCCGTATATTTGAAAGGAAGAAGAGAGGAAGAGAACTTGACTTCACACTTGAAATGTATCTATGTGTTGATGCATAATAGATTGTAGGTAATAATACATGATAGCAAGACAAGATCCACAATTTAAGTAGAATTGATGGATCTTGTCTAGCTCATTCAATTATTTATTTCTTTTACTTATTGTACAAAAATGGTGTAAGTAAATGTTTGTATATAAAGTGTATAGATTAAATGTAACTTGTAAGATTTTATATACATTAGTGTATTTAAGGTAGCGTTAGATAAAATAAATTTCACGGGTCAAGATAAAATATATTTAGGTCATAAAAATTATAAAAATACTTTTCTTGCAAAAATTTGAGTGATATAATAATTATCGTGTAGTTTTTAAGAAACCGTCGTAATAATATAAATTTAACGATTTATATACCAAATACATTTAAAACACTGGGTAAACTCATTATATTATTTTTAAATCTTAATATGAGTATTTAAATATATAGGAATGATTTTTGGAAGTGTTGAATCGATTGTTCAAAATAATTAATTACGCGATAGCGTTTATTTTATATGAAATTTACGCGTTTAATGTGAAATGAAAAATCATGAATGAACCGTTATGAAATGATGAATATGGAGTATGAGGAATGACCGGAATTTGAGAATTGTGACATTGAGCTTCTCATCATTCATTCTTGATGGGTAAGGAAGCTGACTAGACTTTTGAGCCGGGACGGAAGTCATTTCGGGCTCAGAATTTGTCTTCGGAACTTCGGGTTCCGGACTTAAAGCTTGGACTACCGAAGGTGGGACATGTGCGGTACTTCGTGGGCTTGAGAATTGCACCTTGTCCGTTGTATCCTTGGTAACTTGACTCATTGCTCCTGGTGGAGGAGGCATTGGAGTCGAAGGTCCATTGTGCGTCTTACCACTACGAGTGGTGACGACTTTCAACTCGGCATTGGGATTAGGAATTTTATTGCTTGGGAGTCCTCCAGAAGATGATGAAGCTTGGTTCATATTCATGTTCATGAAACTGCTCATCATATTCTTCAACTCATTTGTCTGCCGAGACATTGTGGTATCAATTTCCTTTTTTAGCTCAACCCTCATGTTATTGATCTGAGTTTGCATTGAACGTATGCTTGACTCAGTAATTTTCATGAAGTCATTTGGTGGGGGAGCATGAGAAGGTTGTTGATAACTTTGCTGATTTGGAGCTTGATATGGTTGGTTGAAATTGTTCCGGTTTTGATTGAAATTTTGAGAGTTATTGAAGTTTTGTCCTTGATTCGGAACAAAGCGATTTTGATTGCCATGGTTTTGCACAGGAGGAAAACCAGGTGGTGTCATACCGCTAGGTGCACGGTGGTGAGGATCAGCTTGTGGTCGGTATTGATTGTGGTTTACAGAAGCTACGGGAGCTTGGTAAAAGGAAGCATCGGTTGCTTGACAATCATAATACGCATGTGGACTACTACAAGTTTCACACACCTTGTTTACGGCTTTGATTGGTTCCGGCTTATGAATTTCTCTTTTGATTTCCTTTACATCTTTCATCATACAACGGATGACATCCGTTAGAGCGGCTATCGGAGCAGCTAACTCAGAAGAGTTATTGGATGAAGAAGCAGGAGTGTTTGGAGTATTGACTTTGTTGCGAGAAATAGGAACTTTTGATTTTTGCTCGCAAATCTCAATCACATCTTTAGGCTTACGATTCAAGATATTGCCACCGGCGGCTGCATTCAAGGAATCTTGATCGTTACCGTTCAACCCATTGTAAAAGATATTAACTTGTTGAAGCTCCGTGAATTCATGATGGGGGAATTTCCTGAGGAGATCTTTGAATCTCTCCCATGCCTCTCCAAAGTTTTCATCGAAATTTTGACGAAATCCAGAAATTTCATTTTTAAGATTAGTCGTCTTTGATGGAGGAAAGAAATGATTGACAAACTTTTGAACAAGTTCCTCCCAAGTTTCGATGGATCGAGGGGGTTCTTTTTCCAGCCAAATCCGGGCTGTCCCCTCAAGTGAGAATGGAAATAGCATCAACTTGATTACTTTTTGTGGCACATCCTTAAAATTGATAGTTGAAGTCAACTTGTTAAACCAACGGATGTGTGCATACGGGTCTTCTCGGTCAAACCCGTGGAATTGATTTGTAGACACAAGTTGGATCAAATGTGTCTTCAATTCAAAGTGATCAGAATTGATTACTGGTAGAATGATGGCATCTCCATAACCCTCGGTGGGTGCTTGGAGCATTTCCGCCATAGTTCGTTCGTCTGCCATATTGTTGTTTGAAATAGTACGAATCTCGGGTTCGACTATTTGGGCAGCACGTCTACGAGAACGTCGTCTAGGAATTTCTGCTAGATCACGAAAAGGACTCAATGATCTAGAAGAACGAGTGCGCATGCACTGGAGTTAACTCTAAGAGATCTCAGAGTTAAGGAAAGAAATGGGAATTATGGATTATGAAAATGGGGTGAGAAGAATCTTTTTGGGTTTTCTGGTTCTGACAAGTAGATATAACAACAAATCCAATTAAAACAAGATCGAGGCAAAACAACAGTGAACTTAAACCAATAATCACAAGATGAATGGCTTCTTTGAAAAAGGTACACCACTCACAAGGACACAAAGGTAAGTTTTAAATCTTTGGTTCGGGAACTTATTATAGTCGTACCCCCAGTTAGGTAGTACACTGCCTTGGTTTGCGGTGGTAATCTTTTATGTTGTTATTATTAAACTCAGAAAACGACAAATCTTTTTGTATTTTTATCTTTAATACATATATAGAAACAAAAGAAAAATATTTTTGTGTTTTATACGTTTTTAAGCTGTTTTTGGGTTTTTGGATTTTTTTATAAGAATATATATAGATATAGATAGATGGTATGAACAAGGAGTGATTATTCAAATCACTAATCTGCTAAACGTAAGATAATTAGCACAGCTCCCCGGCAGCGGCGCCAAAATTTGATTCGTGCGAAACCGTCAAGTTTTCTCACACAAGCCGGCCACTTGTGAATGGCCGACCGTAAGAAACTTAAAACAGTTTAAGCACAAATGCAATGAAGATCAGGAGAGTATAGTGTTTCCCCAGGTCGTTAAGTCCCAACGAGCCGTGCGAGAATAATCAGACGTGTAGTGATCGAGAAGATTTGAACGGATACAGAGATTTGATTTATTATAACTACAGAAAAAGTCTATAAATTACAGGGGCTTAAATGCAAATTAAAGAAAATTAAAAAGATAAACTATATTAAATAAACGCTATCACTATATTTAAAATGATGTTTTTGATTTTTCTTTTATAAAACTTAAATTAAAAAACTACGCGACGTACAAAACAAAATGTGAAACTGGAACAATATTAATCCTAAAAATATGAAAATGATATTTTTACAATCCTAATGATAAAAGAAAATTTTAAGAAAAAGAAAATTATTTTTATAACTATTTATCTAATTATTATTAATTAAAAACTATTTTTACTTATTTAATAATAGCCTAAAATACCAGAAAATATGAAATAAAGCTAGAAAAATAAAATTTTGACTTGGAAAAATCTAAAATAACAAAAGAGAATTTTCAAAACTATTTTTGTATTTTTCTGATTATTTTTGTATTTTCTATGAATTAAAAACTATTTAAAACTAATTAAATTACTAAAAATTACAAATTTAACTATGAAAAATCTGGAAAAATAATTTTTTTTACTTTTTATATTTATCTTAACCTAAGAAAAATGAAAAATTATTTTTTTGATCTTTTTCTGAATTAATTGTATTAAAAGCTAATTAAAATGGCCTAAAAACTGTTTTTAATTAAGAAAAATAGTAAACAGTGCTAGAAAAATATGAAAAATTCAGGAAAACTCTAAAATAATATTTTGAATCTAGGAAAAATAGAAAAACAGGTGCTTGTGTGTAAGAAAATGAGACTGCAATGCAAGTGCTTATGTAATAAGCACTTGGAATAAGCACAAGGTTCAAAATGGGCACCAAACTGTTACAGAACCTCTAATAAGCTATAACTACTAAAAATCAACAAGCTACAACTAACCTAAACCTCTGAATTACACAATGCCATGATTTGATTGATTTGAGTTAAGATGCTAAAACAGCTTCTGAGTGCCACTTTGTGGCTAATGCAAATGCTTATTAATAAGCTTTAACAGAAAACCAATGGTTGGAATCTCAAATAGACCTGGCTAGCTACCTTCAAACCAAAATCCAGACCTAGTCAAGCTCTATTGAGCTTGGGACAAGGACTGCAAGAAGCTGAGAAAACTCAGCTTTGACTGAGTTTTGTGAACAGGGCATATAAGCCTGTTGGATGAGCTTATTTGAAGCTTTTACAAAATTACTAAAATTATGAAAAAATGACAGTAAGAAAATATACCTGATGAAGTTTTTAAAACCAAAGTTTGACTTGATTTGGCCCAGAGATGAATCAAGGAAAAATCATCTTAGTTTGGTGAAAACTGAGATCTTCAACCTTTTTGACTTTTGAGCAGAAATGAAATGTTGACTTTTTTGAGATTTAATCTTGATTTAATGACTGAATATGATGTATTATGTTAAACTAAGATTACATAAGGCTACTCCATTGATTTCTAAGCACAAATCATACTTCTGGTTTTACAAAGTCCTAACAGATATGGACTTAAGACAGGTTAAACATGATTTTGACTTTAGAGCTATCTAAATGCAATATTATGACTGCAATGAGTTCAAATGAGATAAACAAGCATAAACCAACAAATCCTAACTACTGAAATACCTTCTAATACAGTTTCACCTACTGATCCAAACACACCTTTTTATAACTGTTTTGTAAATTTTAACTGGACTAACCACTGATTTAACTCTTTCAATCACTTAAACTAACTCTAATATCCTAATTACTACTAATTAAACATATTTAATGACCAAAGATTCAAATATAAGCACAATATTAAAACTGCATTAAAATTGAAAATGAGAGAAAAGGCTCACAAGTGTCCAAGCTTATATTGCAGCTTAAACCAAACCCAATACCACTTATTCTAAATCAAATCCAACCCATTCCAAGTACTGCATCAACCTGTTACCATTTCCATGCCTGTTTGAACTTACAGTTGACTTTCGTTGACCGAAACCAAACCTGCTTGAAATTGAGTGATAGGCTTACCAAAAGCTATGATAAGCTTAGGTAAGCTTATTTGAGCTTAAATATAAGCTATGAGAAGCTTGGATGTAACAGTTTGAAATTAGAATTTGAAACAGTAAACCATGAAACTTAAAACTTAAATGAAACTTTGAATTGAGGCTCAAAAACAGATTATAATAATCAAACTACTTAAATTCAATACAAGAAAGCTTGGAATTACAAATTTGAAAGCTAATTAAGATACTTTAAAAAAAAACGACATACATTAATTTAAAAAAACTAACTACTGATTTCTCTTCCTTCTTCTTCTCTCTTTTATACACCCATTTGTCTTCTCTCTCTCCTCTGAGTGAATCCCAGCAATAATTTTGGCCATTGGATGTCTAGGATTCATTTTGGCCGTTTGATCATTTTGGCGGGAAAAGCCAATTTGACCTGTAGGGCTCTGAAACAGTAACTAGGGGGGGTGGCATTTATTGTGGTGTGTTGGGTTGGTGAATATGATGATGAGGGGGAGGGGAAAAGGTTGAGGTGACTGGAGAGTGTTTGCAGGCAACTTGGTGGGGGAGGACAGGGATAAGGAGGGAAGGGTATCGTTTGACTTTGGGTTGACCAGGGGTCCAAAATGAGGCAATGACAGGGGCCAAATGGGGTAAGTGGCAGGGGTCAATTTGTATTTTGACAAGGCCAAGGCTTATTAATGACAAGGACTTGTTTGCAATTCTGAAATCTTGAAGGACCATTCTGCCATTTTCTGATTTTCCAGGGGCCAATCATGCACATTCTGAATTTATAACCCAAGGGCCAAACTTGACAATCTTTGAAAGTTTAGGCACCTAACTTGTCATTTTTGAAAGTTAAGGGACCTAAGTTGTAATTTTGTAAATTTAATTCTCAAGGACCAATTTTGACAACTTAGGAATCCCTAGGGACTTGAAATGATATTTTTCTTTATTTGGTTTTACCAGGGACTGTTTTTGACAACTTTTGAAACTTGGGGGACTAAAACTGCCAATTATGCAAACTTGATACGTTTTTCACCAGATTTTGATATTTTTGCATTTAAAACACATAAAACACTTATTTGTGATATTTTTATCATTTTGATGCATTTCTGAGTGTTTTCAGATGTTTTTGCAGTTTAATTGGTACAAAAATGATGAGTATTTAGACACTCATCAGTGTTTATACAAGCATGGTTTCCGGTATGAAAGAAAAGCTTTTGAAATATTTTGAAACTTTGCCACCGTTAATTACTTGTGCGGCCGCATTAAATCCATGTTATAATGTAAACGGGGTAGAGGTGCTTATCGACTCGATTGTGACTGATTTGGGTTGTTTCGCGTCAAACCCGAACTATGCTGATGATGCAAAAGACTCCTTTGGCCATTCTTTTAAAAGTTTGTGGAATATTATTTTGAAAAATATGGTAACCCACCTCCTACTGTGACTGAGTATTCTTCATCATCATCAAGGGGTTTTAGAGGGAATCCGATACTTGCTTTGCATAAAAAGATAAGAGATAATCCCAACAAACGGTTAAGAAATGATCGTTTAGCGAACAGTGAATATGAAAGATATACCACAACCGATTTTATCTCACATATTCCGACCGAACAAGTTGAAAACTTTGATGTGTTGGCGTTTTGGAAAGCAAAGGAAACAATGTTTCCCGTTCTATCCCGAATGGCTCATGATGTACTAAGTATACAAGCTACTTCGGTAGCTTCTGAATCCGCTTTTTCAACAAGTGGAAGGGTTTTATCAAATCTGAGATCAAGACTCACACCGGCTTCTTTGGAGATGTGTATGGGTTTGAAAGATCACTTGGACGCAATGAAGCGAGTGCAAGATAAAACTAATCTTGAAAATGTCGGAGACTTCGAAGGGGAGGTCTACGAGGAAGAGGCACAAGCGGGTGAAATCGAGATGCTTTTCGATGAAGAAATAAGACAAGATGCAGCTGCTCAAGAAGCTAGGGGATCCGATGAAGACTATTAGGACTTTTATGCTTACGTATTATGTTTTAAGTTTATGTATTTCCTTTAAGTTTATGTATTTCCTTTCAGTTTATGTATTTCCGACGTTATAAATAAAAGTTGAAGTTTATTCATTGTAAGTTTGTTTAAATGTTGAAAAACGAAAAAAAAAAAGAAAAAAAAAATTCGATTAACTGGTTAAAACCGGTTATATATTTCAAAATTTTGAATTTTTTACTTGGCGGCAAATTTTTTTTCAAAATGAAACCGGTTAACCGGGTCCCAAACCGCTTAAACCGGTTACTAATTTTTAAAAATTCAAAATTTTGAAACGGCGCCAAAAGAATTTTTTGAAATCTCAACCGGTTAACCGGTTAAAACCGGTTCAAAATTAAAAATTTTAAAAGTTAAAATTTTGAATTTTTTTGAGCGGGAAGGCGGGTAATTTTTCAAAATTTGAATTTTTTTTTTTTTTTATATTTTCAAGTTTGCCATTGTAAGACTAGTATAAATAGATAAATTGTGTTTTTATTTCTTTGCAACTTTTATACAATTAAAATAAACTCAAAAAAATAAAAATCGGAAGCATTTCACATTTTTACTATGGCTGATGTTGATCCTGCACCACCTCCACCACCCCCGCCACCGATGATTGTTCGTTATTTACCGGTAGACCGTGTACCAAATGTTTGGGCTCACTACCACTACGTCGAAATGTCGGATGGCATGCGAAAGGCTCAATGTAAGCATTGTTTATGTTTCTTCAAACCCACTTCCAACGCGGCGTTGAGGGCTCACACACAGAAGTATTGCCGCCATGCACCTGCAGTTGATGCCTGATTCGAGACCTCGAGTCGACGTTGAGTAGCTTATCAAGTTATCGATGTTTTATGTTTATGTTATTATGTGTTATGTTTTGAGTTTATGTGTAATGTGTGATGTATCATGTATTCTCCGTTCTATTAAATAAAAGTTCTAGTTTTATTAATACACGGAATAAGAAAATGATGACAAACGACGACAAAAAAAAAAAAAAAAAAAAAAAAAAAAAAAAAAAAAAAAAAAAAAAACTAGAACCGGTCAAAACCGGTTAACCGGTCTAGACCGGTCCCGAGCCCAAACCGGTTTGGATCGGTTGGGTTTTTCAGTCAACCGGTTAACCGGCCCGACCGGTTTTGTTTTGCGTTGACCCAAACCGGTTCTGGTTTGACCCGCCGTCAAACCGAACCGGTTAACTGTTTTGTGCACGTCTAGATGCGGCATTCGCTCCTAAGCGGCCCCATAGAGAGCTCATTCATAATGATGTCTAGCAGGCGAGACAAAATTATACAGTGGTTTTTTATTTCATATGACGCTCTATCTTCGCCTGTGTATGTCTCTATTAGCTTCGTATTTGTTTTCATATTTAATGTCGGTAAAAAAAATATTAGGTTGGACGCAATGAGATATTTGAAATCGGTTGGACATTAAAATATTGCTTCGACGACCGATATTCAAATCGGTCAAATCGAGTGTGGAAGACGGGTCATCAAATCGGTCAAGGCCACAATTTTTGGGTATCGGTTGTATTTTCAACCGATATTCAATTCTTCCACATTTCCCACTTTTTGAGTACCGTTGCCACATTAAAAAAAAACATTAAAAAAAAAAAAAAAACTTTACAACTTTTCTTATAAATACTTACTCAAACACATTTCTAAAACACACAATTTCAATCAACATTTCTATCCCAATACCTTCAAACACATTCTTGAATATGTCGTTCGAGCTTTTATTTGGTTCTTCTTCGTCTTCCGACGATGAAGAAGTTTTTAGTGAGTTTGCGGATTTTGCTTGGATGGCTTACAAAGCATTACAGCCAAAAGTTCGACGAAGGTACATACGTAGGGATCATGATGGTTCTCATAATCGTTTAGTGGCGGCATACTTCTCCGAAAACCCGCAGTTTGACGCAAGAACATTCCGTCGGTGGTTCTGAATGAGCCGAGAACTATTCACAGAAATTGTTCGAGAGGTAACCGATCATTCTCTTTATTTTCAACAAACTCTTGATGCTAGGGGCATACCTGTTATTAGCCCATTGGTCAAATGTACTGCGGCCATTCGTCAATTGGGATACGCGGCCGTTCCTGATTCTCTTGATGAGAATCTGGCAATGGCTGCAACAACATCCCGTAAATGTCTCCGTAAGTTTTGCAAGGTAACAATGGAGCTATATGGTGCCGAGTATTTGCGAAAGCCCACATATCCTGACCTTGAAAATTATATGCTCATCACGAGCATAAGCATGGCTTTCCTGGGATGATGGGAAGCATTGATTGTACAAGTTTGGAGTGGGAGAATTGCCCAAATAGTGCGAGAGCTCAATATGCTAGGGGTCATCACGGGCCACATCCATTCATTTTATTGGAAGCGATCGCTTCCCAAAATTTATGGATTTGGTATGCGTACTTTGGTGTTTCCGGAATGAATAACGACGTAAATGTTTTACGTCGTTCCCCTGTTTTCAATGATATCAAATCTGGGAGAGCACCAGACCTTGAATTCGAGGCTAACGATGTGGCTTATAAAAGGGGATATTATCTTACTGACGGGATATATCCACAATGGTCCGTTCTTATTAAGTCCATTTCAAATCCTCCCACGGGTGATAAAATAAGAATATTGTACAAGAGGAAGCACGAAGCAGGAAGGAAAGATGTGGAACGGGCTTTTGGTGTGTTGAATAAGAAGTGAAAAATGCTTAAAGTTCCTGCTCGAGGGTTGTATAAAAAGGATATCCAAGATATTATGTATACATGTATCATATTACATAATATGATCATTCGACACAAGCAGCGAGCGATATGTCTTACATGGTTCGAAAATGTAGGACACCAAGATCATGATCCCTTAAGTTCACATGAAGAATCGTTAGTAGTTACTCAGGAGCTAATGGATTCATCAACTCATCTAAACTTAAAATCTGATTCGGTCGAACACATTTGGAGAAATCGTCGAAATCATGTCAATCAAGAGAATGAAGTCGATAGTGACGATGATGATGAGGAAGACGATGAAGATTTTTTTAATGTTTTTAACGTTATTTGATTAATTTACGTAATGTTTTTAATGTTACTTGAATTTCGTACTGTAATGTTTTAAATTTTAATGAATTTAAATTTGTTGTTTAAAATGTTTGAATTTACAAAAAAAAAAAAAAAAAAAAAAAAAAAAAAAAAAAAATCGGTCATTGATTGTGGCAATTTGATTATGCCTGGTCGCCGGAAAGAAAAAGCTGATGTGACACCTGGTGACCTGAGTCACGAGTGTGCCCAGCCTTACTCGTATTCGTAAATAAAGGAATAGGATAATACGAAGATCAAAGAATAGAAATAACCAGTAGATAATTTGTTTACAAATTCTCAGGGACTTGTAAAAGGAAGAAAACATTTTATAGTTGGAATACATGGAATAAACTATAAACAAAATCTCTTATGCACAAAAACAAAAAGAACAAAGAATGATTTGATGCTAATTGATAACGAAATCTATTAAATTATATCCAAGATTAAGTAAAAGTTGTGTAAACACAATTTACATGGGATCCACTTAGGATAGTGAAGAATAATTGGTGTGATTTAACTGAATATGGCTTTATGTTAATTAGTTGACTTCAAAGACATTTTGGAACTAACTTTCACTTTCGGGAAGAGCTCTTTCTAGTCTGTAAACGTAATTGTAGGATCAATCCGTGTGTTCAGTAATGGATTGCCGGAAAAAGGGAAAAAATAGAGCAATCATCGTTAAAAAAGTAGGCAAAATGCAAGTTTAACCAGTAAAACTAAGATGGAATGCGCTGATTCCTCCTCTTACTAGCTTCTTTCTGTTTATCTTTGTAACTATGTGATTGTGATATTCATAAAGTTCATTGAACTAGCTAGACGAGGAACTGTTTAATATTTCAGATCTAATGAGACACTTTGGACATTATCGTTGTACATTAAGGATCGACTTCTTTGTAAGCTAGTTAGATTTGGTATATATTGTTTGGCAAAAAATGTTCGCCATGATGTATGACTAATGTCATTGCAAACTCTTTATTTCATGGGGCGGTGGAGCTGTAGCTATTGTCATGTCTTTTTGAATAACAAATTGGTATATGACACCTAAAAAGGTTAAGCTATATATGGTTGAATCATTTAGAGTGCTGGGGTTTGTTCGGTATTAAGTTCCATGTTTGAATATTTATAATATTATTCGTTTATACGAGGATAGTGATCATTTTTCATGAGAACAAAAATTTAATTTGTTTAATTCTCATAAAAGATTGGTTATTTAGCATACTATATATTAAGGTCATTGTTGTATAACAACGAACCTAGTAGCACAATGTGAACAATAAGCAAGGAAATATAAGAGAATATGATAGGGAAAGATAGAACTTGTTATTGGTGTGTCTTCATAATACATTTGGTGCCTCTATTTATAGGGACCTTAACATGAATGGTATTAAGTACTAAATGGGATGTTACAAGACCAATCATAAAGGGGAAGGTTACTAGTTAAGAGATATGAATGTGAAGATAATGTGTACAATCATATAATAAATATTTATAACATTCCCCCTTGATTGTACATCATTCAAAATACGCTTTGGATACCGCCTCATTAAAAACCTTGCTAGGAAAAACCCAGTGGGAGAGAAAAACCATAGCTAAGGGAAAAAGAGTGCAGTGCGTATTATTCCACCTCATAATCACTTTACTTGAGCTCACTAAAATGCCGCATTCCGATGCCATATACCAATTTCTTAAATGTTGACGTAGGGAGTGCCTTGGTAAATAAATCTGCTAGATTGTCGCTTGAACGAATCTTTTGAACAATAATATTGCCATTCTTTTGTAAGTCATGAGTGAAAAAGAACTTCGGTGAAATGTGCTTGGTTCTGTCCCCTTTAATACCCTTCCTTCAGTTGAGCAATGCATGCTGCGTTGTCTTTGTGCAAAATTGTTGGTCCCGTATTTCCCTCATAAATGCCACAAGATTCACCAATATGTAGTATAACATTTCTTAACCAAACACATTCTCGGCTTGCTTCATGGATCGCCAAAATTTCTGCATGATTAGATGAAGTGGCTGCGATTGTTTGCTTTACGGAACGCCACGAAATCGCAGTACCGCCATGTGTGAATACATAACCAGTTTGAGACCGACCAATATGAGGGTCAGACCTGTATCCTGCATCTGCATATCCAACTAAATTTGTTTTGGACGAGTTAGTAAAATATAAGCCCATGTCTTTTGTACCTTGAAGATATCGAAATATTTGCTTTATCCCATTCCAATGCCTCCTCGTAGGACATGAGCTATATCTTGCTAATAAGTTTAAAGAAAAAGATATATCCGGTCGTGTATGACTAGCGAGAAACATCAATGCTCCAATGGCACTTAAATAAGGTACTTCGGGACCAAGAATATCTTCGTCATCTTTTGGAGGCCGAAAAGGGTCTTTTTCAACATCTAGTGACCTCACCACCATTGGAGTACTTAGTGAGTGTGATTTATCCATGTAGAACCTTTTCAAAACCTTTTCCGTGTATGCTTCTTGGTGGACTAAAATTCCATCATTGAGATGTTCAATTTGCAATCCAAGGCAAAACTTGGTTTTTCCAAGATCTTTCATCTCAAACTCTTTCTTTAAGCATTCCATCGCCTTTGGAAGTTCCCCAGGAGTTCCAATTATATTTAAGTCATCAACATACACAGCAATTATTACGTACTCCGATCCAGATTTCTTAATAAAAATGCATGGGCAAATAGAATCATTTTTGTAGCCTTCTTTTAACAAATACTCACTAAGGCGATTGTACCACATGCGACCAGATTGTTTTAATCCATACAAGGACTTATTCAATTTTATTGCATAATCTTCCCGAGAGATTTTCTCACTTGATTCGGGTAACTTAAATCCTTCCGGAAGTTTCATGTAAATTTCAGTGTCAAGTGAACCATATAGATAAGCAGTTACAACATCCATTAGACGCAAGTCAAGTCCTTCTTGTATCACCAGACTAATTAGATAGCGAAAAGTAGTTGCATCCACCACAGGAGAGTATGTCTCCTCGTAATCAATTCCAGGTCTTTGAGAAAAACCTTGTGCCACCAATCTCGCTTTGTATCTCATAATTTCATTTTTTTCATTGCGCTTTCGCACGAAGACCCATTTATAACCTACAGGTTTTACGCCTTTAGGTGTACGGACTACTTGTCCAAAAACTTCTCTTTTTGAGAGAGAATTCAATTCCGTATCAATTGCGTCTTTCCATTTTGGCCAATCATTTCTATTTCTGCATTCTTGAACAGACTTTGGCTCTTGATCCTCATCATTTTCCATCACTTCTAATGCTACATTATATGCAAATATCTCATCGACGTCGATTTCATTTCGGTTCCACACTTTTCTAGACATGCTATAATTTATTGAGATCTCATCATTTTCAGGTACCTGCGGTTCTTGCAGAACCATCATGCCTAGTGTCTCTTCTTGAGACCCTTCTGGCGTTTCTTTTACCTCGAGTTTGCCATCTTGATTATTTGCTCCTTTTTTCTTTCGAGGATTTTTATCTTTGGAACCGACTGGTCTACCACGCTTCAAACGTGCTTTAGAATCACTACCAATTATTGGTTGTCCTTCATGGACACTTATTTTAACAGGAGCATTAACAGCTGGTATATGTGACTTAGTCACTCTCTTTGGGTCAGTAAATGCGTCTGGTAATTTATTTGCTAAGTCTTGTAAATGAATTATCTTTTGAACTTCAAGTTCACATTGTTTAGTCCGAGGATCAAGATGAGACAATGATAATTCATTCCAGCTTATTTCACTTTCCAGCTGTTTTTTCTCTCCCCCTAATGTTGGGAATACTGACTCGTCAAAATGACAGTCAGCAAATCGAGCCGTAAATACGTCCCCCGTTGATGGTTCTAAATACTTAATTATAGACGGCGAATCATACCCAACATATATTCCCAACCTCCTTTGAGGTCCCATCTTTGTGCGTTGTGGTGGAGCAATTGGAACATATACCGCACAACCAAAAATCCTTAAATGGGATATATTTGGTTCCTGACCAAAAACCAATTGTAGTGGGGAGGAAGTATGATAACTTGTTGGCCTGATGCGAATTAGTGTTGCTGCATGTAAAATTGCATGGCCCCAGGCAGAAACTGGTAGTTTTGCTTTCATTATCATTGGCCTTGCAATCATCTGAATTCGTTTGATAAACGATTCAGCAAGCCCATTTTGTGTATGCACATGAGCTACTGGATGTTCAACACTTATACCAATCGACATACAAAAGTCGTTGAATGCTTGAGACATAAATTCACCAGCATTGTCTAAACGTATTTTCTTTATTGGATAATCTGGAAAATGTGCTCTAAGTCTTATTAATTGGGCAAGTAGTCGTGCAAACGCCAGATTGCGACTTGATAGTAAGCACACATGTGACCATCTAGTCGATGCATCAATCAAAACCATAAAATACCTAAATGGTCCGCAAGGCGGATGTATGGGCCCACATATATCCCCTTGTATCCTTTCCAGAAAATTAAGGGACTCATTCCCAACTTTAGCCGGTGATGGACGTGTAATCAACTTTCCTTGTGAGCATGCAACACATGTAATATCCTTAGTTTGAAAAATCTTATTGTTCCTTAAAGGATGACCACATGAGTTTTCTGTAATTTTTCGCATCATTGTTGACCCGGGATGGCCCAACCGGTCATGCCAAACAATAAAATTATCTCGGTCTATAAACTTCTCGTTTATGACTGCATTTGATTCAATTACATTAATCTTAGTGTAGTATAAACCGGAAGAAAATGCAGGTAATTTCTCTAAGACATGCTTTTTACCCATAATCATATATGTAACGTGAAGGTACTCTATTTGTCCTTCACTTGTTGTCTCAATATGGTATCCGTTTCTACGGATATCTTTAAAACTCAACAAGTTCCTTTGAGACATGGGGGAAAATAATGCATTATCAATTTTAAACCGTGTTCCTCCCGGTAATAAAATATTTGCTTTTCCTGATCCTTCGATCAATTTTGCACTACCAGATATAGTGTTCACATTCGATTTTTGTATATTTAATTGAGAGAAATATTTTCTCTTCTTAAGAATTGTGTGTGTGGTTGCACTATCCACTAGACACACATCTCCATCATCAGTAGTCAAAGTAGCAAGTTGATCCATGTTCTTCAAAAAAAAATATACAAATTTATTATAAGAAAATAACTCGAGTATATTAAAACAGTGAAGCAAAAAAAAAAATCACTAAAACAAACATTTTATTGATAATTAGAGAATCGAAACAAACATCCAAAGAAATTAAGAAACAAACTTAAAACGAAGGCTATTATTCTTGGAACGAAATTAAACACAAGGCATTCTTAATGTAAAGCTAGAAAACATAAAACAAAGAGATGTTTGGATTTGGTTGCTCAATCATTCGTTGGTAAGAAAGTCACTGACATCCAAATGGGTTGGATTAACTTGGTCTTCATGACCACTGGGGCTACCAAGGCTACCAACATTTTCATTATCATAGACGAAATTCACTTCCACCCCTTTTCCTTTATTCTTTTGAGATTGTTGATAAAGGTCCACTAGATGCTTGGGTGTACGACAGGTACGTGCCCAGTGGTTTACACCCCCACAGCGATAACATGTATTTGTTGTGACGCTTCTTGCCTTTTGACCTTTTTCATTCACCTTTCCCTTATCTTGCCACTTGTTGTGGCCACTTGTGTTCTTAAATTGAACACCACGATAGGTTCCTCGACCAAAACCACGTCCACGACCACGACCACGTCCCCGGCCACGGTCAGAGCCACGACCGCGACCTCCATTTTGATTATTAATTGTTGCCACATTAGCCTCAGGAAATGGCGCAGTACCAGTTGGACGTGTCTCGTGGTTCTTCATTAGGAGTTCATTATTTTGCTCAGCCACGAGCAAGCAAGAGATTAAGTCACAATATTTTTTGAAACCTCTTTCTCGGTATTGCTGTTGCAACACCATGTTTGATGCATGGAAAGTGGAAAATGTCTTTTCCAACATTTCTTCATCCGTGATCTTCTCTCCACACAAGGTCAACTGAGAGGTGATTCGGAACATGGCCGAGTTATATTCACTTACTGACTTAAAGTCTTGTAGCCTCAAGTGAACCCACTCATAACGGGCTCTTGGCAAGATCACCGTTTTTTGATGGTCATATCTATCTTTCAAATTGGTCCAAAGAATGAGTGGGTCCTTCACTGTGAGATATTCAGTTTTTAAAGCCTCATGGAGATGATGGCGTAAGAAAATCATTGCTTTGGCCTTTTCTTGGACACTTGTTTCATTGCCCTCTTTAATCGTATTGCCAATGCCATTAGCATCCAAGTGAATCTCAGCATCCAAAACTCATTGGACACTTGTTTCATTGCCCTCTTTAATCGTATTGCCAATGCCATTAGCATCCAAGTGAATCTCAGCATCCAAAACCCATGATAAATAATTCTTGCCAGTGATGTCAAGAGCCAAAAACTCAAGCTTTGCAAGGTTTGACATGATAAACTATAATATAGAAATTTGAAAGGTTAATACCATTTATATGAGATACAATATAAACACGTTAAAGATAATGCATGCATACTCAATGAGTTTAGAAATGATGGATGGCATACATAGCGAGTACAGTGGGTGTCAATATGTACAAAAAAATAATGTTGATAAGATGCCTTACAGAATCAAACAACATACACACTAACTCTACATATTAGTTAAAAATGAATAATACTATACATATACCATTGTATCATATATAGCCATACACAAATTCAGAGTGCGAAAGGGATCAGATAAATTAGCGGAAACATTAGCACGTTGTGATTTGAAACATACAAGCAAGCACATGTATTATATTAAGCACATGTATTCACAAAATTAAGACAACAATATTATATTAAGGAGTTTATACGAATTGTGATATGCTAGTGAAATGCAAATAAGATACTATAGTGGTATAAGGAAAAAAACGATTATATGATAGATAATTAACATTTGTCCGTTTCGATTAAATTTGAATTTAGAAAGAAAGGAAAGAATTATAAATTTAAATTAATGTAAGGCTATTGAAGGATAATAAATTTATTTAATGACTAATGGTTACCAAATTTGAAGAAAAATAATACTATTAAAAGAAAGAAAAAAAAATTAAACGTTATGATTTGCAAAACGGATTCGCGGTTGAGACATGCAAAAATTTAATGAGTTTAATAGATCATACACTAACATCAAATAGTCAAGTATGTTATAAGCTAAAAGATATAGCAATTAATAATTATTAGTTGACTGTTACATATACGATTTCAAATTATTAATTGACTGTTACATTGAGATGTACATTTCTTATACGATTTTTTATTTGCATTTCTAAACGTTCAATAAGTGTATCTCTCATTCAAATAACTGTTACACACACTCATTCAAATAATTGGGTATGCATATAAGAAACATTCAATAACTGTTACACACACTCATTCAAATAATTTAATATGATACTTAAATCATAACATAAGTTAAATTTACATTCAATAAGTGTATCCCTCTTGTTATGCCGTTTAAATGCTTATCATTAGTATATTCATTAAATTATAAATAAATGACTAATAAATTAGCAACAAATTTGATTGTATGGTAATATGTAAAAGAAAAATTGCACACAAGCACAATACATATTTGAACAAATATAAATATCATCGATTTTAGTTATCAAACTATTTTAGCGTCATTTTTCTAGCATGTTGGACAAGCACTTTTTTTTTTTCTTCTTCTTTATATGAAAAAAAAAGAGAGGTAAATACAAAGAGGTAATAATAATAATTTAGATAAGAATAAATTTGACTATAGTATAGAATCAAAAAAAAATGTATGCTTCGAAGTTCGTAAAGCAATATAGACAATTCAACATATGATTCTAACATATAAACTCATCATGCAATACACATAGACACGGCATGTATTTCATATCTTCGGAATTAGAGAAGTTGAAATGTAAAGTATACTTACTTGTAACGAAATAAAGAAAAACTTAAAGATCGAGCGTGCTGATAACGTGTTGTATAACAACGAACCTAGTAGCACAATGTGAACAATAAGCAAGGAAATATAAGAGAATATGATAGGGAAAGATAGAACTTGTTATTGGTGTGTCTTCATAATACATTTGGTGCCTCTATTTATAAGGACCTTAACATGAATGGTATTAAGTACTAAATGGGATGTTACAAGACCAATCATAAAGGGGAAGGTTACTAGTTAAGAGATATGAATGTGTACAATCATATAATAAATATTTATAACAGTCATTAAAATAATTGGAAATTAAATAATACTATATTATCCGGCCCAAAAAAAAAAAAAAAAAAAAAAAAAAAAAAAATTATTATTAACCAGAAAAAGAAAACATTCCAAAAAGTTCAAAGCATGCCATGGGGACCAAAGTGGCCCATGCGGGTGAGCACTACATGGGTCTCAAGAAAACCCTTCCAAAAAGTTTCCTTTAACTTATGTTAAAAACGGCAAATTATTCATTTAACCAGCTAAGTATCTTACATAATATCTGATGCGTTAGTCGGGACGTGAACTCGCAATCTCATGATATTAGCTACTCATATACGGCTGTGTAGAGGTGGCGAAAAAGTTGGGTCGGGTCGAGCCTCGGGTCTTAGATGGGTTATTTGGAAAGACACGTCTCGAATATGGCCGTTTTTTTTTTTTTTTTTTTTTTTTTTTTTTTTTTTTTTTTGTTCTCTAGTTTTTTTTCATCATGAAACATAATAATTCATTACTGTAAACAAAGACAAATAGTATTCAATATCCGTTTTATAAGATTTCGTCCGTTATTATACATTTTCATCCGTTTTTATGCGTTTTTATATGTTTTCTTACGTTTTTATCTGGTTTCGTCCGTTTTATCCGTTTAATATGTTTTCTTCCGTTTTATACGTTTAAGTCTATTTTTATATGATATTACATTTTCGTACGTTTCTATCCGTTTTCGTACGTTTTTATCCGTATTCGTCTATTTTTATACGTTTTCATGTGTTTTCGTCTGTTTTCACACGTTTTCGTTCGTTTTTATACTTTATCTTCTGTTTTCATATTTTTTTGTCCGTTTTTATCCGTTTTTATACGTTTTCATTTGTTTTCGTACATTTTCGTTCGTTTTAGTAAGCTTTCGTACGCTTTTATACGTTTTCATCTGTTTTTATACATTTTCATCTGTTTTTATACGTTTTCGTCCGTTTTTATATGTTTTCGTCCGTTTTTATCCGTTTTCATCAATTTTTATACGTTTTCATCCGACTTTATACGTTTTTATCCGCTCTCGTCCGTTTTATACAATTTCGTATTTTTTTATACGTTTTCGTCCGATTTTATCATATTATGTACCTTTTTATATGTTTTCTCTTTTTTTATACGTTTCTGTCCGTTTTTATGCTTTTCGTCTGTTTTATACACTTTTATTCGGTTTCACTCGTTTTTGTTCTTTTTATACATTTTAGTACCTTATTATACGTTTTTGTACGTTTTATGCTTTTTTTACGTTTTTATCCGTTATTACAAAATTTTATCTATTTTTATACATACAAAAACTTATAAAACCAAAAAATAAATTAAGGAAACGTACTAAAATGGCTGAAAATGGACAAAAACGAATAAAAACGGATGAAAATATTTAAAAAGGAATGAAAACTTATGATAGTATAAGAAAACGTTAAAAACGAATAAGAACGGAAACGTAAGAAAAACATATGAAAACGTATAAAAATGGATGAAAACGTATAAAAAGGTCGAAAACAGATAAAAACATATAGAAATGGATGAAAACGTATAGAAATGGATTTAAACGTATAAAAATGGATGAAAACGTATTAAAACGGATAAAAAAACTAAGAATATGGATAAAAAATGATTAAAATGTATGAAAACGTATAAAAACCGATGAAAAACATATAAAAGCGGAGGAACACATATAAAACTGACAAAAACGTTTGAAACCGTAGGAAAATATATAAAAACTGATAAAAACGTAAGAAAAACGGACAAAAATGTATAAAAATGAATGAAAACGTATATGTAGAAAACTAGAATGGGGGTTGAATAGTTTTACCGATTTAAATTTAGTTTCAAAAACTTTTAGATCAAGTAATGTGAAACCTTTTGGATAGTGAGGTATTGATAATGCAAGAATATAAGTAATGAAATAAGTACGATAAAGTAAAGTAAAGAAGAGATAGAATCGTGACACAAAGATATATAGTGGTTCGGCTACAAGAACTCCTTTCTTGCCCTACTCCACTCACCAAGTACCTAACTCGATAGTTCGTAAACACTATGTCAACAAGCTCCTTATCCGGCGGAGAAGCCTCACAACGTCGCTTACACTTTATTCAGTACAAAGCTAAATAATGAGATCTTTACAACGGAAGAACCAACCGGATCAACACAAACTAACACTATAAGTTTATGGTATAATGCAATGAATGGAATACAAGAATCAATTCAGTGATTTTGTGATGATGATGAAGACTAACAATACTTCTTTTGAAGTTTGCAAGTCGTATGCTAAATCGTGATCTCGTCTTTTACTAAGAACCTTGAGAATCACTAAAAGAAAACTCCAAGAATGATCTAAGATCTGAGGTTAGAGAGATATAAGAATATAACAATAGCTATATAATAATGGGTGAGAAAAAAAAGAAGAAATGACTCTCTATTTATAGGCAAAACAACCTCTGACCCGACGGATCCTGTGGACCCCGTATAAAAGGGATCCGACCAGTTATAACCTAGGAATCCGGCACACTGGATAATCCAGTCCGGATTTTGGGTTACAATTGGGTTCCGGGTATTGAGTCATGGGTACTGGGTTTTCGGTCATGAGTGCTCAAGAGATCTTACAAGATCTTCCATGTAATGTCACACATGATGTAAGTAAATAATTTACTTAAAACAATTACTAAAAACAAATATAATATGTAACTTAGTAAATAATGTAAAGTTTAATAAAAACTAATTATGATTGCTAGTTTAAAATCATGTGATCTTAGATTTATACTTGAGATAATTTTATGATTGTTATCTACAAACATATAGAGATCAAGACAAACATATAGAGATCGAGAGATATAAACAAACATATAGAGATCATTTGAAAAAGGGACCCGGCCTGCGCAAATGTAGGGATCCGGCTAACTGACGAAGTTAGACAGTAATACGAGCAAGATAAAATGTAAAATCTAGTGTGTGTGTGTGTGTGTGTATATGCAAAATATGTTGAGGTGCGGTTATCTCGGCTCTAAAGTGGAAAAGTAAAGAATAAGTGAAAAATATGTATATGTATGTGAGATAACCCAAGTACTCCTTAATTTGATGTTGCTATGTTTGAATGTATCCAAAAATACATATTAGTTATGTATTCCCTTTAGCATTCAAGAGACATTTGATATGAGACATGAAAAAAATAGTTTTTACTTTGTATTAATGATGCATGAAAAATATGAGTGTCCTAGTTGTGAGAATGTTTGAAATAAAAAATAGGGTGTAAATTTTGAAAAATTGTTTTAAAAATATTAAGATGCAGTTCCTTACTAAGGAAAATATTAATAGATATATAGTTTTAAAATCCCCATGGAGTTTCATGTTTATGTTCTGTGCGAATTAGAATTCCTAAACTCAGAAGAGAGGTAGAGAAAACATACCTTGAAGAAAAATAAGTCAAAACTTTATGAGGATTGTTCCATAAAACTGAGACCTAATCTAAGTAGGTTGAACAGTTCACGTTTAAGCTGTTTGGGGAGAATGTCGGCAATGTTGTCTTCAGAAGAAACTTTCTCAATTTAAATATTCCTTTTTTGAACATTATCTCTTAGGAAGTGATGGAAAATTTCTATATGTTTGGTACGAGAGTGTCATACTGGATTCTTGCTGAGGTCGATGGCTCCTTTGTCATTGCAGAGGATTGCAATGTCACTAAGTCTGATGTCGTAGTCTACTAGAGCTTGTTTCACCCATAGTGCTTGCTGGCATGCTTTGCCAGCAGATATGTACTCTGCTCCCATAAAAGTACAAACACCGCTTGTACTTTTGCAATCGACGTAGTCACCTGCAAGGTCAGAGTCTGCATATACAATAGTTTCTACTCCCGTCCATTTGGGATACCATAGTCCTAGTTGTGTATTTCCTTTTACATATCTAAAAATTCTTTTAACTACTTCAAGGTGAGAAGATTTTGGGTCTTCTTGAGAACGAGTGCATAGCAAACACTGAACATGATAGCCGACCGACTTGCCATGAGGTAGAGTAAACTACCGATCATGCCACAGTACTTAGTGATTTTTATGGATTCACCGACTTCATCCTTGATGAGTTTAGTGTTAGAGGACATTGGTGTTTTAATAGGCTTGGAATCTTCTAAGCCGAATTTCTTTAGCATTTCCTTAATATATTTAGATTGGTTTAAGAAGATAGCATTTTCTAATTGGATTGTTAAGCCGAGGAAAATGTTTAATTCTCCCATCATACTCATTTCGAACTCGTGGTGCATAATTTTAGAAAAATCATCACAAAATTCTTGACAAGTAGATCCGAGTATAATGTCATCCACATAGATTTGGACAATGATGAAATGTTATTTGTTTTTCATGGTAAACAGTGTGTTATCAACTAATCCCATGGTATATTTTTGTTCTAAAAGAAAAGTTTTAAGTTTATCATACCAAGCCTTAGGAGCTTGTTTAAGACTATACAGAGCTTTTTTAAGTTTGTAAACATGATTGCATTTTCAAAGTCAACAAACCCATGAGGTTGTGACACGTAAACCTCTTCATTTATAAAATCGTTTAAAAAGGCACTTTTGACATCCATTTAAAAAAGTTTGTTATCATTAGGACAAGCATATGCGAAGAGGATTCTTATAGATTCTAATGTTCCTACTGGAGCATACATCTCATAAAAATCTATTCCTTCTTTCTGATTGTATCCTTGTGCAATAAGTATAGCCTTGTTTCTAGATACGATACCATTTTCATCTAGTTTATTTTTGAAAACCATTTTGTACTAATAAAAGTTTTATTTTTAGGAGGTAGAACAAGTTTGCAAACATCATTATTGACAAATTGAGTAAGTTCTTCTTGCATATCTATTATCCAAATTTCGTCTTAATTAGCTTCATTAACATTTTTGGGTTCTACGGAAGATACAAAACAGAAAAATTTACTTTGATTTTGAGCTTTTGAACGCAAGGTTCTTTCATTTAATTTTCCTATAACTTTTTCTAAAGGATGATTTCTGGATTTTTTAATGTTGACAATTTCATTATTTAATGGTTCATCTTCCTTATCTTTTATTTTCTTAATTGGTTTATTAGGAACTTGACTTTCTATTACATCGTCGTCTACTAGTGTTAAGGATTTGGGAGGATGACTTTCGTCGAACTTGACATTTAAAGACTCTTAAATTTTCATGGTTGCTTTATTAAGAATTACATAAACTTTACTATTAGGTGAATATCCTAAGAATACTCAATTTTGGTTAGATAGTCTTTTGTGTTTAAAATGAAGCATTTGCTTCCAAAGACTTTAAAGTAATCAAGTGAAGACTTTTTACCTTTAAATAACTCATATGGAGTTATTCCTAAGAAATGTCAAATTAAAATCCTATGTAATATATACGTAGATGTGTCGCCGGCATGGTACAACTCATTTCTTGTAAGGTACGATTTTTACGTTCAACTACCCCGTTTGATTGTGGAGTACGTGGAGCCGAGAAATTGTGAGTAATACCATTAGCGTCACAAAAGGCTCCGAATTGTACTTGGTTGTCAAAATCCCGACCATGATCCGTACGGATAGACACAATAGGAGATTCTTGTTGTTTTTGAATTTTCTTGCTTAATATTTAAAGTGATCAAAAGCTTCAGTTTTATTTTTCAAAAATCTAGTCCATGTATATCTTGAGTAGTCATCTACTATTACCAAAGTATAGAAGTTTCCTACATAAATTTGAATAGCCTAGGGACCACACAAGTACATATGTAAAAGTTCTAGACACCTAGTAGTACAAACCATATTTTTAGCTTTATTACTCGCATAGACTTGTTTTCCTATATCACAAGCATCGCAAAAATGTTTCTCATATTTTAGTTTTGGTAAGTTTTTAACAAGGTGTTTAGATGATAGAGATTGAATAAGTCGCATATTGGTGTGACCCAATCTTCGGTGCCAAAGGTTCAAAGAAGCATCTATAGAAGTTAGGCAAAGTTTATCTTTAGAAGAGTTTTTGATTTTCATTACTAAAAGACCATTTTTCCTAAGCCCTGTTCCTATGTTAATGTCGTCTTTAAGTATTTCACTACCGGTTTTGCTAAATAATACTTTAAACTTTTTTATCAATGATTTGACCAATGCTAAGTAAGTTAAAGTTAAGACTATCTACATGACTAACATCTTTTATAATTAAATAGTTATGAGGGATCATACCTTTGCCAATGATTTTGATTTTTCTATTACCAAACACCACGTTACCTCCATTGTATGATTGGTAAGTGGAGAATAAGCTTTTATTACCCATCATATGTCTCGTATACCCACGATCCTTGATCACTTCATCCGGTTCCAAGTCTACTTTTATACATACCTATACACATACAATAACTCAAGCATTTAGTCCCCAATATCTCATGGGCCCATTTGTGTTATGCACACCATTCATATAATTTACGAAAGGGAATTTTGGGAATGGATTCCAAGGTGTAAAGTTAGGTTTTTGGAATTGATAAGCGATGTGAGGACCATTGTTCCATCCTATTTGGTTGAAATTACTTTTCAGGTATAGAGCGTTTGGTTTCCTAAATGATGTTTGGGATGTGGTTGTAAAAGAGGGTTGTTTCTCAAAATACCTTGACCATGTTTCAAAGGAGGTGGTTGATTAACATTTGTAGCAGTAGCATTAGGTACATTATTTTTAGTTACAACTACAAAACCTTTTCTAGAAGATGTGGTCGAGTTGAATTTTAGTTTTTCTTTACCAGATGCTCGGATCTCTAGCTTTACACTAGCCGGATCCCTTTTGAAGGGATCCACCGGATCCGGCACATCAGAAACTATTTTATCAACAGATTTAACAATATAATTTAACAAATTTAGTTTGTTTGACTTTGCTAGTCGAAGTAACACATTCTATAAATCCTACTCCCTTTTTGTTGTTAGATGTTTTTAGACTATCAAGTATTTCATCTAGACATTGAGTACTAAGTCTAGCAAGTTTAGATTCAAGGCGATCACTTTTGGTTTGAAGATCTAAACATGATTTGCATTATAAATCAGGTTCTTTACCTTTTTCTAGTCTTTTTATCCTTTTCTTTAGTTCAAAAACTTCGTTATCTAAAAGTTCATTTTTACTTTTCAAGTGTTTGTTTATTAGTGACCTTAAGACAACTTTTTTGCATTGTTTGTTATATTCTAAGTGTAATGTGTCATCATCTAGATAAGAACTAATATAGTAAAGAGAATCGGAATGTACATCGTTTGTGTCTTTAGCCATGAGACAAATCTCATCCATCTATTCTTGACTCACGGCCCATGAGCCTCTTATAAAGGTCTTTTGCTCACCACTTGAGTGTTTTGGATAATTACTAATGAAATGATTTGTATCACCAAACTTAAAACACTTTCAATTGAACTTTCCCTTTTTGTCTTCCTTGAATTTTCGGAAGCCTTTCTTGTCATCATAAAGTTGTTTGACAAACCCTCCTCTTCTTCTAAAGAACTTCTTAAAGTCCCTAACCACCATAGCGTATTCTTCATCTTCGTTATCTGAAGAAGAAGTTTCTTCATCACTTGACTCCTTTTTGGCTTTTAGCGCTAGTGACTTATACTTTTCTTTCTTGTCTTTAAAAGCCTCAGAGTCTTTATCTAACACCACTTCATAGACTTTTAGGTTGCCAATAAGTTTGTTGGGAGAGAGAATCGACAAGTCTTTTGATTTTTCTATGGCCGTCTTATTGGTCTTCATTTCGGTAGAAGTGCTCTTAGAAATCTCCTAACATGATTAATAGTGTTAAATCAAGCAAATGCATTAAAATACTATCATCATCTGATATTGAAAATTGTTCATATTGTTGAGCAAATAAATCTATTTTATTATTCTTAACTTGCTTATTTCCTTGATGAGTAATCACTAAAGAGTTCCAAATATCTTTAGCCTTTTTATGCATAAAAACTCTTTCATATTCCTTTTAGGTAAAGCCTAATATAAACTATTTTAGCCTCATTATTTTTCGAATTTGATTATCGTTTTGAGGTTCGTAAGGAACACTTTCATCTCTACTGGTGTTAGTATTTATAATGACGGGTTTATAATCACCATCAACAATAATATGCCAAAGATCACTATCTTTAGATTTCACATATGTTTCAAATCTATTTTTCCAATAAATAAAAGTGTTAGCTTCAAATAGTGTGGTATTTGCATAGACTGTCCTTCTTTGTAGTTTTCGAATTCCATTTGATCGAATTTAAAATTATAAATATACAATATACTTTAAAAACTTTAGTAACCTGCTCTTGATACAAATTGTAGAAAAATAGAAGGGGGTTGAATAGTTTTACCTATTTAAATTTAGTCTCAAAAACTTTTAGATCAAGTATATGTGAAATCCTTTGGATAGTGAGATACAGATAATGCAAGAATATAAGTAATGAAATAACAATGATAAAGTAAAGTAAAGAAGAGATAGAACCGTGACACAAAGATTTATAGCGGTTCAACTTCAAGAACTCCTTTCTGGCCGTACTTCACTCCCCGAGTACCCAACTCAAGAGTTCGTAAACACTATGTCAACAAGCTCCTTATCCGGCAGAGAAGCCTCACAACTCCGCTTACACATTATCTGGTACAAAGCTAAATACCGAGCTCTTTACAATGGAAGAACAAACCCGAACAATACAAACTAACACTATAAGTTTATGGTACAATGCAATGAATGAAATACAAGAATCAATATAGTGATCTTGTGATGATGATGAAGGATAACAATACTTTTCTTGAAGTTTGCAAGTCTTGTATGATAAATCGTGATATCGTCTTTTATGAAGAACCTTGAGAATCACTAAAAGAAAACTCCAAGAATGATATGAGATATGAGGTTAGAGATATATAAGAATATAAGAAGAGATGTATAAGAATGTATGAGAAACAAAGAAGAAATGGTTCTCTATTTATAGGAAAAACATCCTCTAACTTGGCGGATCTGGAGGATCCCTTATAAAAGCGATCCGACCAATTATGACCCAGGGATCCGGCACACTGGATAATCCAGTCCTGATTTTGGGTTACAATTCCTGGTTTTGGGTCATGGGTATTGGGTTTTGGGTCATGGGTACCCAGGAGATCTTACAAGATCTTTCATGTGATGTCATGCATAATGTAAGTAAATAATTTACTTAAAACATTTACTAAAAACAAATGTAATATGTAACTTAGTAAATAATATAAAGTTTAGTAAAAAATAATTATGATGACTAGTTTAAAAGCACGTGATCTTAAATTTATACTTGAGATAATTTTACGATTTTTATCTACAAAACATATAGAGATCGAGAAATATAAATACAAGTTTTTACGGCTTATTTGTTTTAACAATATAAAAATGGACAAAAACAGAGGAAAAAAGTATAAAACGGACAAAACATAAGAAACATAAGAAAGCGTGCAAAAGCGTAAAATGGACGAAAACGTATAAAAACGTACAAAAACATAAAAACACATAAAATATATAAAAAATGGATCACTTCGGTTAGTACATAAAACATCATTGGCTTTATTTTAATAGTAGATCCATGTGGTTATAATATTAGACCTATTTTGACCCATTTATGTATTTTAATAAAACCTAACTAAACCCTTTAACAAAACCCAACTAAACCCATCTCAATAAAAATATTTATCCTACTTGACCCAAATTTAACTATTGGGTCTTAAATTGCCACCTCCACCGCTATGTTAGTATTCGATCGACTAACAACATGAATACAAGAGCGGATAACTTCAATAATGAATTAACACACACACGCGATTTATAATTGACTTAGTAGAAAGAACAATGCACAAGATATAACCTTAATTGAACGTTTGATTAGTAAAGAAATAATGACGTACAAGACTGTAGGATACTTAATAACATAAACACGTTTGGATCTTGATGTTTGGCCGTGGGTTTAGAGAGAGAAAGAGAGAAGAATGAGAGTTTTCTAGAGAGAAATATGTGAAATTAGATTGAGTGAATGAAAAGCTCCAACCCTTCCCCATGGTGGGAAAGGGTTTATATAATCTTACAATAAACGCCCCTACGAGCTGTAGAACGGGCTGACAGTGGGTAAAGACCCGACCCGACTCCACGGTGATACTTTAACTAACTATTCTACATTTAAGACTACAAACTAACTTGTGCTAAACAACATTCGGGGTGACTGAGTCTGTCATATGGATCTTTTAAATCCTAACAATCTCCCCCTAAGGGAGGTCACCCCGGAAATTATAATTTGAATTCTAGCACTCTTTTTCATGAGTTTAATCTTCTAGCTCGTAGTCTTTGATTCTTCAAAGTCTGCAATCTTTGTACTTCCAGTAGTGATCTTTAAATGTTCCTTCACTTGGTGATCTTTGAGCTTTCTTCGAGATCATCAGCCAGAGTAAATCTCTAGTTCATCCTTCATTGTATTGCCTCAATGTGATGTTGTGACTTTTGGACTGACATGCTCACACTTTTTTGGATCATGATTTTTTGCATCAGAGTTGCGAAAGCATAGTTGTATGTCTTTCAACTATCATGATTTCTTTGATTGTGAGTGTGAAGTGTGAGCATGTGGTTATGAATTGACGTCTCATTTGCCATCATCTGCAACCGTCGGGTGTTCCTACAAACAACAGTTAGCAATAAACACACGAAAGTGTCTTTGTTCAGTTTCGTTCAATAGGGTTGCAAGAACCATGGTTCCCCGTTGATCAGTATAAATATTGCCTGTGAGCAGGTAGAATTCTGAAGAATCTCCTTGACAAGGTTTCGCAACTGAACTAGCCATTCTCAAACTGAAGCATCTCAAAGTAGACAACACGGAGTGAGTGAACCAGTGAATTGAGATTCTCTGATTTATGAGAAATTGATTTGAAAAACAAACGAAAGTTTTATGAGCAAAATCAAGTTTCAATCACAAATACTTTTGTTTTAAAAATTTATGCGCATTCGATGTGCTAGAAAACAATTGTTGAGCACATCAAAGGGTTTTTCCAAAACTATACGTCAATTGCTTTACTGGAACAAAGTTGATTCAAATGCGAATCGCCCCATCGTTGTTTTGAAGTTGTCACAAGTTTGATCCAGGAAGGATCTCAAATGTCACCCACCAAGAGCTTGTTTGATGTTGGCTCTAGAAGGATTTCCATCTTCATTGTAAACACTTTACATATCACTCAGATGTTCTGACAATACTGCAAGGATAATGCGTAGGACTCTTAATATATATTTTCTTACTTTTCACGGTGTATGAAATAGTAAGCATATTGTAAGTGTGTCCTAATGAGATTTATGGATGATCTCTTAGCTCTAGACTCAATAGTGCACTTTGGTTTTCCTATTCGGAGACTAGGGAGATGGTCTTCTTTTTCAATATCAACCATCTCTAATAGAAAGGTCGATAGATTACATTGGTTCCCCGTGAGAATGAAACAAGTCCTTTTAAGAGAACTTGAGTGCCTGGGAGGTTTACTGCAGTGCGTCACTAGGTCCATGACGTCTTGTCTTCAATACTGGAGTTACCTTGGTAACCATCGGTAGCATATGTATTGAACCCAGTTTCTGCCCTAAGGTTGAATATTTAGAGGG
Organism: Chrysanthemum seticuspe; assembly: GCA_019973895.1. Taxonomy (NCBI): domain Eukaryota; kingdom Viridiplantae; phylum Streptophyta; class Magnoliopsida; order Asterales; family Asteraceae; genus Chrysanthemum; species Chrysanthemum seticuspe. The sequence continues at coordinate 160,102,094 of BPTQ01000008.1, read as the reverse complement.
CTATTTCTTTTCACCCTTTATCTTTATATTAAATTTTCATTCTTCAACCCCTTCAGCGCTTACCGAGACTTCATCACTAGAACCTTGTTGGGTTTGTTCCAGTCCTAGCTCTATTTCAGTCGGCACTCTTCCCTTATTCTCAATTTTCTCCTTTTTTAATCATACCTAAGGACTTCTACAATAACTAGTAGATTGTCCATGGGTAGATCCCTTCGGCTCTGGCGGGATCGTGGGAACGAATATCTAACCTTACCATCCTTATAACTCCAATAAAGTAAATGCAAGGTCAGTCATTTGGTACTGTTCTCTCCACCTTAAAACTAATTGAAAAATCAATCAAGGTACTTGTGATAAAATATCAAAGCATTTGTACCTCAATTGTTTTTTATCTTTCATAAATGCTCCCCCTCAACATGTGCATCGGTATTTGAAATCGTTTAGCACATGGAGGGAGGAGTGCCTGTTTGAGTCCTAAACAATCACATTTTTTATCAGATTTAATATTTAAATCTCATTCTCTCCCCCGATAAAAAATTTCAAACATTTTGAGATTTGTGATCTCAATTAATTTAATTAAGATAGAAAATTTGAGAGAACATGTGGTGTTTTTTAATACATATTGATAAATGAACATTGCAACGCTCCCCTCAATCTATGAGGGAGAATGTTAGTGTCAGGTATGATAGTTTTGAGAGATATTTGAATATACGAAAAATCATTTTGAAAGATCTTAAAATATACTAAATATCATACACTGATACATAACAACAAAGCATTTATTCACTGCTTATAATGTACAAATGGACTCGTTTGATGATGTAACATTTGAAAATTTGATGATTTGAAATCACTCTCCCCCTCAATCGATGACCCAAGTCGTTGATTGAGTGACAAATTTTATGAAAAAATTGAGTTCGATTGCTTTGCAAAAATTTGAGTCCGATTTATTTTCAAACAATATGTTACCACCATATCAAATACAAATATTTTTCTGAAAAATCAAAGAAGGAAAAACATTTTTATAGGAACAACCGTCTTATTAGCGATGTACTTTCCTCATTTTGTTTTAGGATAAGTGCTTGATATTTATGAAAATCGATTTTGTATAGCACTTTCCCTTTTTGAAAAGCGAGTTGCATATCTATAATAATAGCAAGCCATCTTAGGCATCTTTTGAAAACTTTTTGAACTTATGTTTGAACTTCATTTAAGGACCCGTGTCATTATTGAATGACATTTCTAGGACCGTAAATTTTATCGATACCAGAAAACATGCCTTGAAAAACTATTCTTGTATTTTCTATTTTTCTGATTTTTATGGTTTTTGTAGGTTTTATATTTTTTATATTTTTCTTTTTGGTTTTAGATATGTACAAGAGAAGCAACTCCATTACTCCCTAGTCTCGTCCTGCAGATGTTTGAGTGTTTCTGGCTACAGACTCTTCATACCAAGTCGCGGGAGAATAAACTGAAACCTTTCTCTTGGAAGAGCTTTATAGAAGATATCCGCCAGCTGGTACTCAGTCCTTACGAAGTAAAGTTCAACCACATCGTTCTCAACTTGTTCCCTGATGAAGTGATGTCGGATATCGATGTGATTTGATCTAGAGTGCTGGACATTGTTGCAGCAAAGAGCAATGGCAGTTTTGTTGTCACAGTACAGAGGAATCTTGTTGAATGAAAAGCAATAGTCCGATAGTTGGGATCTCATCCATAAGATTTGAGCACAAAATGCAGACATAGAAATGTACTCTGCCTCTGTGGAGGATATGAATGTGCTTATTAGCTTCTTTGAAGACCAACTAACTAATTTATCACCCATAAATTGAGCACCTCTCGGTGTACTTCAACGTGTATCTTGACACCCTGCATGGTCAGCATCTGCATAGGCTGTTAGTGCCATGGCGGTGTCCTTTGGATACCATAGTCCCATATTAATGGTTCCTTGGAGATACTGAAAGACCCGTTTAACCGCTTTAAGGTGCTTTTTGGTAGGCTTAGCCTGATATCGAGCACACATGCATACAACAAAAAGAATATCAGGTCTACTGGCAGTGAGATACATTAGGGATCCAATCATACTACGGTACTTAGTTTGATCAATCGGGATCCTAGAGAGGTCCTCATCCAGTTTTGTTCTCTCCACTATGGGAGTGTCAACAGGGTCACTAGAATCAAATCTAAATTTCTTTAAAATTTCATTTGCATATTTAGATTGATTTATAAAAATGCCTCAGGGACTTTGAGAAATTTGTAATCCTAGGAAAAATGACATTTTTCCCATCATAGACGTTTGAAATTTTGAACTTATCTCATTTGAAAAACGGTCACATTCCATTTGATCTGTTGAGGCAAATATGATATCATCAACAGAGATTTGAACATGAAGTAAATGTTTGCCTATTTTCTGAGTGAATAACGTAAGGTTAACAACACCTTTGTAGAATCCGTTTGCCAGGAGGAACTTTGACAAAGTGTCATACCATGCCCTAGGTGCCTGCTTTAACTCGTAAAGAGCCTTCTTCAGACGGTAGACATGATTAGGATGATCGGGATCCACAAATCCTTCTAGTTGACTGACATAGACCACTTCTTTTAACTCGCCGTCCAAAAAGGCAGTCTTCACATCCATTTGGTAGACTATCATGTTCTTCTGGCAGCATTAGCGAGAAAGATTCTGATAGCCTCTATTTGAGCAACTGGTGCGAATGACTCCTCAAAGTCTATGCCCTCCTCTTGATGATATCCCTTAGCAACAAGTCGTGCCTTATTTTTCAAAACATCGCCATGCTTATCAAGCTTCACCTTATAGATCCACTTGAAGGCAATAATCATTGCACAGTCTGGAGGTGGTACTAATTCCCATACTTCAAGTCAGTCAAACTCATGAATTTCTTCTTGCATTGCATCGAACCAACAATCCTCACCAATAGCGATCTTGAAATCTTTCGGTTTGACTTTAGATAGTAAGGAATTATAAAAGCACCACAAGGCATCGGTGGCAAGTTGCTTTCGAGTGGATACTGAACGAGAAGGATTCCTAACAATGTTATCAATCAGATGATCATTGGTCTATTTTCTCAGATGTTCATGTGGTTGAGGGTAGGCAAATGAGGTAGCCGTGTTTAGATCCCCTGAAGAAGATGTATCAGATGGGGATTCAGGGGCAAATATGTTTTCAAATGGAGCATCTTCAGGAGGAGCAAAAAGATTTACTTCTAAAGAATTTTCTACTGCAGTGCTTTGATGTACTGAAGAAGATTGAAGATCTGATGATGATGGTGACTGACTTGCAGAGGGAGCATCTTGACCTATAGAGATAGTCACATATGGACCATTGAAATTGTTTGGAATAGAGTAGCTGCACCCGGTAGTGTTGGAGTATCACCAGTTGGTGACTCAAAATATTCATCAAACATCAGATCAAACAAGAGCTTCAAATCTTCATCTGAAGGGGGTACATAAGGAACAACAAGAGTGGGATACTGTACAAGACCTGAACTAATTGGCATTGGTGACAAAAAATTAGTCGTGGAACCGGAACTGGTGTGACAGGAGCCGATTGCTCAATCAGCTCATCGAATGTCACGTGAATGGTTTCCATAATTTATCGGGTTTGTCTGTTGTAGATTCGGTATCTGTTATGATTTGGTGCATAACCAACGAAAAATCCAATGTCTGCTTTAGCCTTTAACTTTCCCATATCTTCACTGTCATTTGTTGGGTAGCATAGAGCACCAAACATACATAGAAAAGATAGATCTGGTTTCCGGTTATGTATCAGCTCATATGGAGTTTTGTTGTGCATAGTATGCATCAAGGATCGGTTTTGGGTGTAACAAGAAGTAGCAATAGTTTTCGCCCAAAGATACATCGGAGCTTTAGAGAATATTAGCATGGTTTGTGCAGCTTCCACAAGAGTACAATTTCGTCTTTCAACAATGCCGTTATGTTGAAGAGTACGTGGAACACTTTTTTGGTGACTGATGCCAATGCTCTCATAAAATTGAATGAGTTTTTTGTTAACAAACTCAGTTCCATTGTCTATTCGAATGAATCTGACGGTTTTATTAAGTCTGAGTTGTAATTGCTAGATTAGTTTGATGATAACCTCTGGAGTTTCGTCCTTGGATTTCAAAAACATCACCCAAGTAAACCGAGAATAGTCATCTACCACAACCAGAACATATTTCTTCCCATATATACTCTGCACTGTCATTGGTCCGCATAGATCCATGTGAAGGGTGTTAAGAACTTCCATGATGGTGTTGACAGTTTTGGATTTGTGAGAATACTTCTTGCTTTTGCCCAGTTGGCAAGCCGAAGAAAGATGATCCTTTTCGAATTTTAATCGAGGTAGGCCGCGCACAAGGTCCTTTCAAGCAAGATCATTGATGGTACCAAAGTTCAAGTGATTCAAACGATGATGCCATAACCAAGATTTGTTCTTTGAGGCTTTGGAAAACAAGCAAGTAGGGGAGGACCGCATCATGTCTTCAATAGAGATGGTGTATAGATTTGTGCCACGAGAGATTTTAAGGAGATCAGCACCATCCAGTTCTCTGACGAAGCATGTGTGTTTTTTGAAAGTTACTTCGAGTTCGGAATAACATAATTGACCAACTGAGAACAAGTTGTGTCAAGTCCTTCCACATAGTATACCTTGGAAATTACACTGTCACCAAAAACATAATCTCTGTAACCCATAATTGCCCTAAAATGGTCGTGTCCGAATCTGTTGGGAATAATTTGTTACAACGGATAGTTGTGGTTTACACTGCTTTGATTAACACTAGCAGTGGAAACGTATTCCCACTGCCAGTTCATTATTACCACTGCTATTAGTTTAAGTTTAGTTAAACGCGTCTAGATAAGTATAGAATAGATTGTGTGTATATTCTATAATGTTAGCTTTATACTTATCTTGTAAAGGACTCCTTGTTGTATAAAAGGAGATCCTAGGTCGTTGTCTTAGGTACGTATGTTTACACATTAGTTTTACCTACGAAAGCTTCAAGGTGTAACCCTAGTGATACTAAGATCACTCGTATTATTTCATTATAATATTGGAGCTTGAGTTTTGTGTTAACTTGTGTTCATTCTCATTACATCATATAATTCGTCTTATAAGTATTACTTAAGTAAATTCCGCTTGCTTGATAATATTATACAAAATATCATTGACACAAGGAGAGTGTCCCAGATCCATCAAGTGGTATCAGAGCATCAGGTTCTGGTATTTTGTTTTAGAAGATCTAAAGAATTTGCTTAACTCACTCACTCAGTTCAATGGAGATAGAAAACAACCAATCAAACTCTTCTTCTACACCCAGAGTCCCTAATCTTAAGCTTAATGAGTTTGAGATGTGGAGGATATTGATTGAGAAATACTTCCTCATACAGGACTATGCTCTATGGGAGATCATTCAACTTGGTGATTCTTTCAAGCCTGTGACTAGTACTGTGAAGGTTGGAGAAACAGATGTTGTGAAAGTTTCGGTGCATGAATCCAATGTTGAAAAGGCAATGAGGAAGAATGATCTTAAGGCTAGAAGTCTATTGCTGATGACTCTTCCTAGAGACCAGATCATTGCATTCAGCAAGTTTAAGACTGCTAAAGAATTATTTGAAGAAATTTGCTCAATGTTTGGTGGAAATGATGCTACTAAGAAGACTCAAAAGACATTGTTGAAGCAAAGCTATGAAAACTTCACTGCTTCAAGCAATGACTCACTTGATAGCATTTTTACCAAGCTTCAGAAGATTGTTACACAGCTAACTGTGTTTGGCATTGAGGTAGAAAAAGAAGACCTCAATTTGAAGTTTCTAAGAAGTTTACCTTCAGAGTTTCAAACAAATGTCACTGTTTGGGAAAACAAATCAGACATTGAAACAATGAAGCTCAATGATCTGTACAACAACTTCAAATTAATTGAGCAAAGGTTAAAGAAGGCAGGGAAACTTGGTACAAGCTCTAGTGGCTTGGCATTGTTGTCAACCTCTATTGACAGTGATGTTTCTGATGATGAAAGTGATGATGATATTGCCACTGTAGGTTCTAAAGTTTCCACTGGCAATGTGAATATTGCCACTGCAGGATCAAAGAAGAAGGCTGCTAGTATTGGAGATCCTACCTTTTATGCTTTTATCTCCACACAAGTTGATGGCTCTCTCTTAACTCATGAAGACATAGAGCAAATCGATGAAGATGACTTGGAGGAGATGGATATAAAATGGCAGATAGCTCTTCTTAGCATGAGGGCTAAGAAATTCTACAAGAAGACTGGCAAGCCTATCCACATTAATGGTGATGATACTGCAGGCTTTGATAAGAAGAAAGTGGAGTGCTTTAACTGCCACAAGTTTGGACATTTTGCTAGAGAATGTAGAAGACCAAAGGCCAAGGACAACAGGTCTACATGGTACAAGCAAAAGAAGGGACCAACTGTGGAAGAACCTAAGGCAATGTTGGCTATTGATGGTGTGAGCTATGATTGGAGTTTCATGGCTGATGATCTTGAAGAAGAACACACAGATGCTGCTCTTGTTTCTGCTGAAGTTGCTCTTATGGCTTTTTCTGATTCTGAGGTACAAAACTTTGATAGCTGTTCTAAAACTTGTAGGGCTGCTAAAGAAGTTGAAAGGTTTAATAATTTATACTCAAATGAAAGACAAGAGTTATATAATGCTAATTATACTGTGGCTAATCTTAGGAGAGCTATGGCAGTTTTAGAAAAGCAAATAGAGCATTATTAGGCTAATGAGGCAAAATATAATGATGATATGATTCTTATTAGGAGAGAGATAGAGTTTACTACAGCTGTAAATGAGGCATACCAAAAGGAACTTGATAAACTTAAGCAAAAAACTGAAAATGTCAATTTAACTTTAGACACATGTTATTATCAGTCTAAGCAAATTGATAAAATTTGGAATGCTCAAATATACAATAAAGCTAAGTCTGGTATAGGTTATAATACAGTGCCACCACCACTAAGAGGTGTTCCATCACCTCCAGGTATAGATTTAGCTCATACTGGCATAGAAGATTTAAGGATCTTGAAAGAGAATATGGTCCTTTAAAGGAAACAGTTGTGATGAGTGAGGAAGAGAGTAAGCTAGAAAATGATGTGTTTGAGAGTGCTAGTGACTCATCAGTTGTTGATGAAACTGATAAAAAGAAAGTAGAGACTTCTCTCCCAAACGTTGCTGATACTGTTACAGAGGAACCTAGGAAACCAGTTAATAAACCTAAACCAACTGTAAAGTATGCTGAGATGTACAGGAACAAGCCTACGGCTCCTAGGGGTAACCAGAGGAGTTGGAATCATGTTAAATCTCAACAACTAGGTAGTGATTTTGTTATGAACAATAAGGCATGCTATATCTGTGGTAGTTTTGATCATTTACATGCTAATTGTGACTATCATGTTGGGAGAAGGGAAGTCTATGGGAAGAAAAGGGTGGAGTCCAACAGAAATCAACATAATGTACACCCTAGTTCAAATTGCAACATGGTCCCAAGAGCAGTTCAACTTAGAAGTGGCCTCAAAACATTTGCCACTGCAAAAACTATTAACACTGCTCACCCTAAGTCACCTGTTAAAAGTGCAAATTACAAAACAACTTTTGCAAAATCTGCACAAACAAGAAAAAGGACCTTTCATGCTAAAAAGGTTTATAATAATCAAAAGTGGGTACCTAAAAAGAAACCAGCAGTTAACACTGCTCATACAAAAGTTACCACTGCAAGGGTTCTTAATATGAAAAGGGGGGAGATGGGCAATGCTGTGAAGGCCTCAGCACGTTGGGAATGGAAACCTAAAGGAAACACCACTACAACCAATCCCAATGGTGTATCAATGACCTTTGATAGATTTAACTATATTGATACACGAGGCAGATCCAAGTCAATCATGGCTTGGATCCCCAAAAGAAACTAACCTTTCACATTGATGTGCAGGAACATCCAAGGACTAAATGATTTGATCTCGTATTTACATATTATGGGTGTTCAATGCACATGACTGGCAACAAGTCCTTCTTTTTGATTTTGTGCATACTAATGTACTGTCTGTCAGTTTTTGTTAATGAAGTTAGTGGATTGAGATGTGTGATGCAGGAACACTAATGATAAAAGAAAACATGGATTATTATTTTTATTACAAAACTGCACTGAAAGTGCAGTAAAATTACATCCATGAGGTACAGAGTACAAACATTACTACATCAACTGAAAAACAATCACAAACAACCCATCCCCTTTCTACCCATCATCAATCCTTTATGGCTTCTTGGGAAAGCCCCAGCTTGGCATCACCTTAGGAGCTCCACGCATGTTGATCCAGTCATACACTCTTGGACATGCTAAACCCATCACCACTATACCAGTAGGTGGTGAGGATGATGAAGGAACTGTTGTTGGTGGTGCTGGTAGAAATGGTAGTGAATGTGATGTTTGCAGTTCTTCAGAAGGTGCTATTGCTGCAAGAGGAGGAATACTTAGGACTCTTCCAGAGGTCTCATCATCTGAAACATATGGAGATATATAGGAGCTGATTTCTGAGCTATCCTCTTTGATTATTGCATCCTGAGGCTTTGCTTGTAATGATGAAGGTCCAGCAGAAAAAGGATTTGAAAGAGCAAGTGCATGCTTCCTCTTCCTGGATACAACCTTCTCATACTCCTCCTTTTCAACTCTCCCAGGGTTTTTCAAAACAAAATCATCCCAGGAACTATCAGATGAACTGCTAGAAGAAAGATTGATTGGACTTGATTGACTCATGGTGTTGCTGAAGTAATGATCTTTGAAGGTAAATGTTTTGGAGTATGTGATTTGAGTGATTTGTGTTAAATGGTTTGTTTATTATATGTTAAGTTGGATTCAAGAAGTTAATGAGGGGAATGTGCAAGTAGTTGAGAAGTAAATTGGAGTACTATGCTCTCGGAAAGTGTATCAATGCTCATGTGTTGACTTTATTGAGTATAGCCACTGCTATGCTTAATTCTTTCAATATATTAGCCATTGCCAACGCAATAGTGATTCAAGTATTTGGTTTATGATTAGTGATTTGCAGTTTGAAGAATTCTATGTTTACAATTAAATTGTTACTCTTTGGTGAATCGTTGCTCTAGGTTGTTTAGATCCTATCTAAGTTATCCACTGATGATTTTGCTGACATTAAGTTACAGTGGGAACTCTATTGCAACCAGTGGTAACATGCTTTTAGTGGAAAAAGGAAAAACAAAGAAACGTCATTACTATTATGTGATTCATTACACAGTAAAAGTTCTCATTATCATTCAAACACAAAAGACTGCAACCTAGCATATTCTAAATCTAACTTCAGCTACTCCATTGGCTTCTTGCCTTTGCCCATGTAGTCATGCTTGTTTCTTGTTGCCCTCTTCCTTTTGTTCTGAAAAGTTGACTGCATTCTTGGACATGGAAGCCCAAGAACTTGTGGAGGAGGCTTTGGTAGCATTGCAGGTCTTGTTGGGATGGATATCTGCTTCATATTGGAGATAGCTGTTTTCAGTGCTATTGAAAGAGCTTTTGGCAACTCTTTTTCCTTGGAATAGGTTTCATCATTTGCATCATCATCATCTGATAAATCGGAGTAGAACTCAAGACATTTTGCAGGCTTAGCTGCAGGCTTTCGCTTAGCAATTTCTTTGGTATATCTTTTGGATGAAGAGCCAGCCCCTGGTGGGAAGTATCCAAACCATCCTGATGCTTCTGAAGATGATTCTGATTCGATTACATACTCTTCTTCTGAATCAGAAGAGATGTTGATAGTATTGGAAGGATTGCTCATGCTTATGATTTTAGGGATATTGTGTTGGAATGAAAAATTGATGAAGTTTATCTTAAGCCAAGCCTCCTTATATAGCCAAAGTCGGTTGAAGGGTTATTTAATGAAGATTTTTACCTTTTTCTTATTTTGGTAGGTAAAGGAGTAAATATAGATAGTATTGAGCTGACTTTGGAAGATATTTTGCTTGGGTAATAGTTTGGTTAAAGGTAACTGTGGTTAGTATCAAGTTGGTTATTCTCATCTTTTTCAAATACGTATAACATGTTTTGATGAGGAGTTGGAGTTAAAAGGTGTATATCTGAGATACACAATAAATGGTTATTGATTCACCATGTCTAATACACATAAGAATCAACTAGTCCAGAGCAAACGGCTACTGGTAAAGACTTGACAAATCCGTTTATGGTTGATAGGTTACCAAAAACTATATGGTTATCAACTCACCATATTCTTTATGATTAAGAGTTGGCTAGTCCATAGTAAACGGCTCATGGTAAAGACATATCAAATCCGTTGATAGCTGGTAGTTTGCTAAAAACTATGATAAGAGCAGTTTAGTTTTTAAATGATTATCTTTACCACTGCTCTTTGAAATTTTTGTGAAAAATTACCACTGCTAGTTCACAGTTTCCACTGACAGTGTTATTTTACCACTGTAGTTCTAGCCGTTATAACTGATTGTGTCAGTAACAAAATTTTTACTAGCCGTTGAAAGTTACCACTGTTTGTTATATATAGGGTTAAAATATTTAAGGAAATTATCTTCTTTCCATCTTATAATACTTTCTAAAAGATAATTTTTCTTGCGCAACAATTCTAAACCCTAACCCTATATATCTTTTTATCTCAATTGGCTAGTTATTTCTTCAATTCTTACTGACATAATAATATTTTTCATCAAAAGTTTCTATGGCATCTTTGAACTTTGCAGATGAGCACAACCTAGTGGCCTACCTACAAAAGTCTAATGAGAAGAGTGGCCCTGTTTTTCATGAGATTGTGGACTTTCTCAATACCACACATATAAGGTATGCTTTGCTTTTAAAACCCACAATCTATATCTCTCAAATCAAACAGTTTTGGGCTACTGCTAAGTCCATAACACTTGAGATTGGAGATACACATGAAACAGTGGATGCTCTAAGAGCCACTGTGGATGGGGTAACTATAGATGTTACTGAGGCATCCTTGAGGAGAGTGCTTCACTTGGGTGATTTCAATGGTCTCATCTCGTTACCTATGCCTGAAATTCATGATACTTTATCATCGATAGGGTATGATACCACTGACAAAAAGGCTACTTTCAAAAAGAGTGGTTTTTGTCCCCAATGGAGATTTTTGATTCATACTCTGTTGTATTGTCTCAGTCCAAAGAAGACATCTTATGAGCAATTTAGTTCAACCATGGCTTACCCTTTGGTTTGTCTTGTTACTGATAGGATTTTCAATTGGTCAAATTATATTTTTACAAGTATGAAAGGCAATGTACAGAGTAAAACAAAATTTTTAATGTATCCAAGGTTTGTGCAAGCAGTGCTAAATATGTTTCAACTGCAACCCCATATCAATGTTTATCCAATCAGTTGCCTAAAGCCTAAAGTTTTTCAAAATTTGAACAAAGATGGCAATATGATTGTTACACCTCTCCTACCCCAAATGCTTGCTAAAATTTCAACTGAACAAAACACACCCATAATTAATGTTCCAAACATTGATTATACCCCACCAGTTTCAAGAACCTATGAGAGAAGGCCTAAAAAGTCAACTCCTCTCATGACAACACGACAAGTTTCTGAACCTTATGGTCTAGGAACAAGCAGTGGTGGTTCTAGACTTCAACCTAATCCAACTAGGGAGGAATCTGAACCTGTGTCCCATGATTCACCTCTCCCAACAGGTAACACAGTTGGAAGTGATGAGGACAGTGGGAACCTATTGGAATTGAAGGTTTTGTGTACCAAGTTAGCAAAGCAGGTTGGATCTCTACAGAAGTCTTTGGCTCAAATCAAGAAGCAGCATGCCAAGGATGTTCAACTGTTACAGACAGAGATTCAGGCCTTAAAGGAGGAGGTGCAGAGGTTGAAAAAGCACACGAAGACTGCAAAGATGGTGATTTCATCTTCATCCTCACCTACTTATGGTGATTCAGCTGATAATGATTTGGGTAATTCACCCAAACAGGGGAGGAAAACAGGTGCTGACACTGAGGGGAGGAAAATTGATTTTGAAGATGAAGGAGATACAAGTAAAGGAACAAAGGAAGCTGATACTCATAGAGAGCAACTTGAAGATCAAGACATTTTCCAAACTGCAACTAATTTTACCACTGATGATATTTCCACTGCAGAGCCAATTCTTGCCACTGCAAGTGAAGAATTTGATAGTTTGAAGACAGATAAGGGTAAAGCAGTTATGGAAGATGTACAACAACCTAAAAGTAAGATTTCAAAGAAAAGACAAGTTCAGATTGATCATGATAGAGAACTTGCTAAGAAGATATCAGAAGATCAAATTACTGAGAAAGTTGCTGAAAAGAAAAGATTGAAAGAAATAGAAGTTGCAAGCTTTTTAGAAGCTAAAAGATTGGATAGAATGGAAGATACTGATTCAATTTCCACTGTCCAACCTACCGTTATGAAAGAGAAAGCTCCAGAGTTTGGTTATGTTCCTACTGAAGAAGATATTCAATTCTTGATTGCTAATAATTTTGAAATCAAGAAAAAGGCAATTGACCTTGTTGCTGATGCATCCTTAACTGAGGAACAAAGAACAGCTCAGTTGAAGGATTTTATTATGATGAAGAACAATCAAGCACTTGAAGATGTAATTATTTCAGTCAAAAAGGGTCAGAAGAAACCAAGACAAACAACCAAGGCACAAATACTTGAATATATGAAGACTTATTGTTGTCATGTTGGTAACTGGAAAAAACATCAATTTAAAGGAATGTCTAATGATCAAGTTGAAAGGGCTTACTACAGAACTGTAAAACAAGATAAATCTTTTATTCCAATGGGTTCTGAAGAAGAAGAAAGAAGAATTCCTAGATTGAAGAGAAAGGCCAAAGTTAGTAATTCTCAAACTGTTAAGAAGACTAAGGTTGATGAAGATTCTACAAAGTCTACTGAGAAGGAGATTCCTACTGAGAAGTTCACTGAAGAACAAATGACTGGAATGATTGTGATTGAAGACAGAGACTTTAATCCAGAACCACTGCAAATTCGCCATCCTATTATTGATTAGGAAGTTTACACTGCTAGCAATTTTGCTCCAACATGGAAGATCACAAGGCTAGGTGGTGAAACTTCATCATTCATTACATTTGAAGATCTCATTAAAGTTTTTGACAGAGATGACCTTGATACTCTATGGAGGTTAGTTCAAGAAAGGTTTAATGGTCAAAATCTCAAAGGTACTAAGGAGATGCAGTTATGGGTGAATCTTAGAAGGCTTTATGAACCAAATGCTGATGATGACTACTGGAAAACCTTATTCACATGTTTTGGTACTAAATGGTTTTATTATGATTCATGTAAAGTTCATCATGTTTCTATAGCTAATGGAGAAGACTTTTTCATGCTTGCTGAGAAAGAATATCTACTTAGAGCTGGAGCTCTTACAGTAATGTTAAGCTTACACATAAGAGTCAATGAAGATAATGAGAAGGTCAGAGCATTGTTACAAAGGATTCAAGATCAGTGTTCAAGAGCTATACAAAAGTTAAGAGAGAAGAAGTGAAGTGTTTGATTGAATTCCCCAAATCCTTGGAGATAATGCATATTGAAGAAACTTATTGATTTGCATAGAAATCATAAGTTTAGGGGAGGATTGTTGGGAATAATTTGTTACAACGGATAGTTGTGGTTTACACTGCTTGGATTAACACTAGCAGTGGAAACGTATTCCCACTGCCAGTTCATTATTACCACGGCTATTAGTTCAAGTTTAGTTAAACGCGTCTAGATAAGTATAGAATAGATTGTGTGTATATTCTATAATGTTAGCTTTATACTTATCTTGTAAAGGACTCCTTGTTGTATAAAAGGAGATGCTAGGTCGTTGTCTTAGGTACGTATGTTTACACATTAGTTTTACCTACGAAAGCTTCAAGGTGTAACCCTAGTGATACTAAGATCACTCGTATTATTTCATTAATAATATTGGAGCTTGAGTTTTGTGTTAACTTGTGTTCATTCTCATTACATCATATAATTCGTCTTCTAAGTATTACTTAAGTAAATTCCGCTTGCTTGATAATATTATACAAAATATCATTGACACAAGGAGAGTGTCCCAGATCCATCAGAATCTAATTGTCCCGATAAACTTATTCACGAAATTCTTGAGCCGTCAGCGATCACTGGTCATATGTTTTGAGTAGCCTGAATGCAAATACCAAAGGACGATTTGTACGACCTGCATTTGAAAATAGACGAAGATGGATAATTGGAAACAATGGATCCCCATGAGTTGATGGGGTCCTTTTGGTTAGTGCAAAAAATCTCTGGATTATCAAAAACTCTAGGTGCCGTGGTGATAACAACGGGGGCATCACTAGTAGACGCACAAGACCTAGTCAAAGGGCATTGTGTTACTAAAGGGATAATTCTACCAGTTGGCTTCCATTCCTTAACAGGCTCCACTCTAGGTATGGTAGTTCTAGCTAAGGGGCATAGTTCTCCTAGAGTGAACATTCGGCCTGTTGGCTTCCACTGAAAGCCCACATTAGTAAACATTTTCTCTGTAGGTTTCCAAGATTGCTTAACTTGTTTTACTTTTCCGATTATCTCAACTGGGGATTGTTTCGATAACATAAAAAATGACACAACACATTGATCATGATTACCAAAAATTAAGCATTCATTACATGTCTTACACACAACATTATAATTCGAATTAATTACAGTACGCTTTTAGATAATACTAGAATCAACACAATTCTTTTTGTTCCAATCAAACTTATGATTCCTAAGGTGGTCTTCTACTTCCTTCTGATGAACACTTTTAGCTTGCGTAGTCCTATCATTCTTCGTATTGCCTCTAGGCTTTGACCCGCTATCTTTAGTGTCACTCTTTACTCCTGTAGAAGTAACGATGGGAACATTAATTTGTTTCACTGCTATTTTCTTTTCTGGTTTTGATGTGCTGGGTTCAAATGTTGTCATGGGTACATCAAAGGTAACATGCTTGATCTTAGGCATTGAAGAGGGTACAACAAATCTATCTCACTTGGTACAGGTTTTACGACATGTGCCAAATGACATATTCTAATAGTTCCTGAGATCGTTTAGCATACATACAAGCATAGGCAACAACACTATCTAGTGGTTCCTATTCTATCATCTTCTACGATCTCACGAAAACTGTTTAGGCTATCTTTAAGGTAAGAGGAGGGGGAATATACATCACTTCAATAGCATAATTATTACAAGAAGAAACCTTTGGAACAACATATTTACACATGAGAACTGGCATTTTCCCTTTCACCTGAGTCTTTAGATTCTTAATATTGTTAAGCAAAGAAGTTATCTTTTCATTGTGTTTGTCATGAGAGACCTTAATTAATCATATAACTCTTTGTATTGCGATTTAACTTTTGAATTTTCAGCTTCAAAACATTCATTTTCTTGTTGTAATTTATTGATGATGTTTTGATATTGGAAATTCTGAGAATCTAGAGACGGTGGTTTATGGGAGCCTACCACTTCACTCCTATTTCCCTTCAATTGAGAAATTTGAGCTTTCAATTATCAGATCATATTACAGTGAGCTTGAATCCATTCATCTCGATTGCTTGTTTCAAAATATGTATCAAACTCAGGAGCATCCAAAGATGTCTTGGCATTTAAAGTTTTAATTCTTTTATTCTAGATGCTGACATTTTAATTGTAAATTAACATTATCAACCTCTGTTTTAGATAAATGTCTGACCATGTTATCATGATCATCGTTTTGTGTAACATATTGGTTTTCACTAACACATAATCATAACATAAGGTTCGAATGAGGTTTGAGCTAGAGAGAAAGTGGATAGAAATGGGAGCTTTTAGAAAGAGAAAGAAAAACTATATTATGAAGCTCCAACCCTTTGTCTTGCTAGGCAAAGGGTATTTATAGTGTCTTACATGAAACCCCACCAACGGGATGTGGATCAGGCATACAGTGGGTAAAGACTCGTCTGTCCTCCACGGTGTTACTTAACTAACTACTAACTATTACAAAATGACTACGACTACAAGCTTTCTAACGAATACATATAGTTGAGGTGACCGAGTCTTTAATTACTGGATTTTCTAAATCCCAACAATATCCATCTAAGTGAGGTCACCTCAATTACAAACAGATGTTATGTTTGTGTGTTCTTGAATTCTTGATTAAGTTCTTTTCGTTGTAGCTCGTAATCTTTGATTCTTCATATTCCGCATGTTTTGTACTTCAAGTGGAGGTCTTTAACTGGTCCACAGATTGTTTGTTCTTTGAGCCTTCTCAGAGATCATCAGCCACTGTAAATCTCTTGACTCATCCTTTGTGTTTCCTTCATGTGATGTTTATGACGTTGGACCGACATGCTCACATTGTTGGATCATGACATATTTCCATCAGAGTTGCGGAAGCTTCTATGGATCATGATATTTGCATTAGAGTAGCGGAAGCATAACATGATGGTATCAGAGTGAAAGCAAACGTCTCATGATGATATCAGAGCAGAAGAGTGTAAACGTGCACTTGTCATAATTTCTTTAAATGTGAATGTGAAGTGTGAGCATGCGGTTATAGATTGACTTCTCAATTCTGATCAGCTGCAACCTTTTGATGTTCCTGCAAACAACAGTTAGCAATAAAACACAAGAAAGTGTCTTTGTTCACTTTCGTTGAATACGGTTGCAAGAACAACGGTTCCCCGTTGATCAGTATAAATACTGCCTGTGATCAGGTAAATTCCTAAGAATCTCCTTAACAGGGTTTCAGAGCTGATCTATCCGTTCTCTAACCGGAGCGTCCCAAAGTAGACAACACGAAGTGAGTGAACCAACGAATTGAGATTCACTGATTGATGAAAAATAATTTGAAAAACTATCGCGTATTGCCTAAGAGAAAGAGTTTTGCAATACAACGAAGGTTTTAGAAGAAAAATCAAGTTTCAATCATAAATACCCTTTTAATTTTTTAAAAATTAAAACACATTCGATGCACTAGAGAAAAGAATTGTTGAGCACATCGAATAGTTTTCAAAGGTATCCGTCAATCCATTTCCTGGACCAAGGTTGATTCGAGAGAGAATCGTCCCATCGTTTCTATCCAGTTGTCACAAGTTTGATCTTATGAAAAGATCTCACATGTTACCCACGAAGAGCTTGTTTGATGTTGGCTCTAGAAGGATTTCCATCTTCATTGTGAATGTTAGGAATTAGAAATTCCAGGTATTAAAGAGTCGGTCACCTCAAGTATATGTAATCGTTAGAAAGCTCGTAGTCGTAGTTCTTTTAAGTTAAGTAGCATTTAGTTAAGTAACACCGTGGAGGACGGACGGGTCTTTACCCACTGTATGCCTGATCCACAGCCCGATGTGTGGCGTTTTATGTAAGACTATAAATACTCTCTACCTTGCAAGGTAGAGAGTTGGAGCTCAGAATAAGATTTTTCTTTCTCTCACTAAAGTTCCCTAAACCTCTAACTTTCTCTCTCTAAAACTCATCTCCTATACGCCTATGTATGATTGTGTTATGATGTGTATGTGAAAACTAATATCCTACAATTGGTATCAAGAGCCATGGTTAGATCATATCTTGCACATCTTTGGATTTCTAGTGGTTTTTAGGTGGTTTTTGAGTTTGAAAAAGTTTAGTGGTTTGTGCATCATTTGGTTGATTTCTTGTGTTAAAGCTTGGATTTTGTTAGTACTTTTATGTTTAGAATCATCACAAGTGTTTAGGTTTTTATTTGGTAAGCTTGAATCATCTTGGTTGGGTTGTTTTTGGATTGAAAAGTGATGTTTATGTTGTTTTTCATGCTAGCGACTTGACCTACGGAGGTGTTTCTTAGTAGCGACTTGCTTTGCAATTTTGTAGCGAGTTACAATTTTGGAGCTAGCGACTTAGGCCTAGCGACTAACAGTACAAGTAGTGGACTCTCCACTACGGTTAGCGACTTGGTGTTAGCGACTTGGTCTGTAGCGAGTTGCTCTTTAGCGACTTGAATCTTTAGCGACTTGTCTAGCGAATTGCTGCCAAAATTTTGCTAGCGACTAGAGGCTTAGCGAGTTACTACTTAGCGACTTGCATTTGTTTAGCGACTTGGGACTTTAGCGACTTGGTGGTATAGCGAATTAGGTGTTAGCGACTTGGTGCATTATCTTCTAGCGACTTGGGTGATTTTTTTACGGTTTTCTCTTGATTTAGTAAAATCCCGTGAAAGAATCTATTTCCCGGTTTAATCATAGAGTTATAAAATCCCGTATAATCTGTTAACATGTCTACCAACGTTTCCACCATCATCTCCACTGTTTCCGAGGATGTTCAAGCAGCTGGTTCAGATACTCGTCCACCCATGCTTGACAGAACTGACTACGACTCTTGGGCTCAACGAATCAGATTGTACTGTCTTGGTAAAGAAAATGGGGTTAACATTCTCAAATCAATGGATGAAGGACCCTACCAAGTTGAAACTACTAGAGTTAAACTTGATACTAATGAAGATGGAACTCCTATTTATGGAATGGACAGACCAAAAATGTATGATGAGCTTGATGATAAGGAGAAAAAGAGATTCGATGCAGATATCAGGGCTTCTAACATTGTTCTTCAAGGTCTTCCTAAAGACATCTACAAGCTGATCAATCACAACACCGAAGCAAAGGCAGTATGGGATAATGTCAAGATGCTTCTCTCAGGTTCAGAATTAACTATGGAAGACAAAGAATCACAACTCTATGACGAATTTGAACATTTCAAGATGAAACCAGATGAGAGTGTCTATGAGTACTATGTGAGATTTCATAAGCTGGTGAATGATATGAGGAACATCAGAATGACTATGCCTAACATTCAGCTGAACTCAAAATTTGTGAACAACATGAATCCCGAATGGCACAAGTTTGTTACTTCTGTGAAGCTCACTAAAGGATTGAAGAATACGAATTATGAGCAACTCTATGCCTTCCTTCTTCAGAATGAGAGACATGCCATGTTTGAAAAGATGATTCTTAATCAGTTCAAAACCAACCAGGGAGAGACTAGCTCATCTAATGACTCAACTGCCTTCTACTCAAACATCGGAATCACAACCAAAGCCTCACAAATCATACCCATGGGTAATGGTAATCACAAACTCATTCCTGATCCTATGTTCAAACAAGCTGGTAGAGGTAATGTTGGTAATCAAAATCGAGGAAGGAATGGTAATCAAGGTCAAGCTAAGCCTATCAAATGTTATAACTGTGGTGGTGAGGGACACATTGCAAGGAACTGCACATCTCCAAAGCGTCCACAGAATGCTGATTACTTCAGAGATAAGATGATGCTTGTACAAGCTCAGGATAATGGTGCTGCTTTGGATGAAGAGGAATTGTTGTTTCTTGCTGAGGGCAATGCCAAGACCTATGATGCAGATGTGGATGAGCAGCCTATTCAGGAGATAGGTCACAATCATCAGAATGCCTTTCAAGTCGCTGATTGTGATGCATACGACTCGGATGTGGATGATGGACCTACTGCACACACAATTTTTATGGCTAGCATTTCTCCAATGGTTTCTCCCAAGGTCTCTTCTTCACCACAAGCTGGCTCATCCAAAGACAAACTCATCTCAGAGGTACTAAAACTATACGATGACGTTGATGTGCAACAGATGCATGACAAAGTACAATCAACTGAAACTCTTGAATCAAATGTTGAAAATATGGGTAATATCAATATTGTCCCATATGATCAATATGAGAAACAAAGTGAAAGTGAAGTTGTACCAAGTGATGCATCTTCTGTAGTCAACAATGATTATGTTTTTGATGAATACACTGCATGTGCCTCTGATGATTCTGTAATTTCTGAACTAAATGCCTATAAAGAACGTGTTGCTATTTATGAACAACGTGCAAAATTTGAGTTGACCACTCGTGAGCAGGAAATGGATGACCAAGTGCGTACAATCATTAGAAAAAGTAATTTTAGAGAAGAAGTATTAAAACAAGAATTAAATTCCTTGCAAGAAAAGCTTTCTAAAACTGCTAAGCAAAAACAAGAACTTCAAGAAAATGTGAAAATGCTTAAGCAAGAATTTAATGCAAAGGAATCAAAACTCTTGAGAGACTTTTCTAATCTGAAAACTTTGAAAAACAAACTTGAAAACAAGTTGTACGTACAAGGAAATACCATTCAGACTGCTCACATGATCACTAAGCATAGAGTTCTAAGCGATAAGCATAGTGTTCCCATTATAGATAAACCCAACCCTGAGTACGGAAAGATAGCAAAAGCAGCTCAAAGTGTGATCTATGATGGCAATGAGATTCTTAAACCTAGACAAAAACCAAGTTGCGTTGAGTGCACTGAGGATGATAAGAAATTAGATGAAATCACTAGGGAGAAGATGAATAAAAAACTAAATGATCCTAAATGCAAAGAGAAAAAAATAATTATCACTCGCCATGACTACAAGAAGGAAAACTGGATTTCCTTGAACAAGTTTAAGCTTCAGACATTGTTGACTCCCGAACAAGTTTTCTGGAAAATGGATTTAGATAAGCAGAAAGCTGAAAATATTGTTGAAACAAACCCTCCCCTTTGGAAAATTCCTAGAGCGACTGTGTATCCTCCTAATACACCAATGCATCATGTTCCAAGAACAATTGCCACTAAAAGCAAGACCTTAATTAGCCAATATGTTATATTTCAACTATTTGTTGATTTTGAGAAAACTTGCAAGAAAAGGATCACACCCACTGGTATAACTGAAGGAGAAAGGGGTTTTGAGCAAATGAAAGAATGTTATTTAACTGAGGTCATGCCTTTCTTTAAACTTCTAAAAGATCACTTTGAGAGTCTTAAAAAGGGGATAGAAACTGATATTAAGGGAATGGAAAAGGAATTTGATGCAATGATAGTTAAAGTTAGTGACTATGAGCGCGCACTAAAATATAATGAGATTGAGAGGAAGAACTTGCATACATTAAATGAGAATCTTATTACTGAATGTGTTGCTCAAGATATGTTTTTCACTGCTTCAAATTGCTCTATTAATGCTTCCCAATTTCATGAACTATCTGTTGCCCTGAAAGTCTCCCATGATCGTGTCATTGAGCTTGAAAAAAATAATTCTAAACTAAACGAGAAAATTGAACTGGATGATCACGACAATTTGGTTAAACATTTTTCTAAACTAGAAGTTGAGCATTTTAATTTACAACTAAAATATCAACATCTTAAAGAAAATGTCAAAACTTCAAATATCAAGACATCCTCAGATGCTCCAGAGTTTGATGCAGTTTTTCAAATTAACAAACGTGATGAACAGATTCAAGCTCATTGCAACACGATCAGAAAGTTGAAAGCCCAAATCTCTCAATTAAAGGGTCAAACGAACAACATGACAGGCTCCCAAATGCCTCCTCCTTTAGACTCTAAGAATTCTCAAACGTTTCATCTTCAAAACCTAGTAAATGCATTACAAAAGGAAAATAAAAGTTTTCTAGAAGAAAATGAAAAGGTTAAACGTCATTTCAATGAGTTATTTGAATCAATAAAGGTCACTCGTAACAAAAATAACGAACAAATAGCTTCATTGCAAAAGGAAATTGAGAATCTGAAGAGTCAGGTAAAAGGGAAAATGCCTATGACCAATGGGGAGAATGGTGTATCAAAGGTTCACTCTTGTAATAAATATGCTTTGTCTGTGAAATATGTCCCTCCTCATCTCAGGAACAACAAACTTGCTGTTCAAACATACTTCTCATCCCTTAAGGATTGCCTAGAATGTCTGCGTGAGATTGTTGAAGAGGATAAGTTAGAGAAACCTCATGATAATGCAATTGGACATGCATGCTTATATGCCAAACGATCTCAAGAAATCTTAGAATGCTTGATCACAATATGCCCAAAGTCATTAGGTGAGAGAGTTAATCCTTTGATTCCATGCTCGATGCCTAATGCCAAGTATGATATTCATTCGATTCCCAATGTTTTGAATATGAACCGTAGTGTGCCTTTAAGTAGTTCAGATTCCAGATCTGTCAATGCTAAGAAAGAGAACTCAAGTGTGCCTTCTAGGAGTACAAATCTCAGTACTTCTAGTTTTAAGAAAGTGAACCTTAGTGTGCCTGCATGTAGTTCAGATCCCAGCACATCTAAACAGGTGATGCAAAGAGTAGTAAAACCAACTAATGTTCCCATTCCCTCTACAGGAGTAATCAGTGACATTAAAGGGAGCAGGTCAAAGTCTCAAGACAATACAAGGAATGATAGAACCTCGCAAGCTAAGAATGTGCACTGGAAAAGAGTAGAAGAACAATCTAGGAACTTTAAGTTTGAACCGAATAAAACGAATCGTGTTGATTCTAGTATTAGCCATAGGCGTACTGTAATTAATTCGAATTCTGATACTATTTGCAAACCTTGTATTGATGTCTGCTTGAATTCTGTTTCTAATCATGAATGTGGTGTTAATGTTCTGCCTAATGATGTTAATTGTCCAGTTAATATTGTTAATGCTAAAATTCATGCTAAGAAAGCTAAAAGGCAAAAACGAAAGAAAGTTAGAAAACAGTGGAAACCCACAGGAAGAACATTCAGTAAAATAGGCTATTATTGGATACCTGTTGGTCATAAGACTAATCAGATAATGCCCACTAGAAAATGGATGCCTACTGGTAGAACTATTCCCTTAAGAAGTGAGCACACTGTGAACAGGACTAATACATACACTAGTACTGCATCTATTCACAATGATTCCATTGCCTCATTTTCTGATATGAATGCTTCTATTTCTGATGTGGGTGTTCCAACCATTGTTACTAACCAAATGGAACCCATTCTTGCATGGGGATCCCAATTATCCAGTTATCCATTCTTGTCTGTGTTCAACTGCAGATCGTTCAAATCGTTCTGTGGTACCTGGACTCAGGCTGTTCCAAGCATATGACTGGCGACCGGTCACGGCTCATGAACTTCGTGAGCAAATTCATCGGGACTGTTAGATTCGGGAATGATCATTTCGGTGCTATTATGGGTTATGGAGACTATGTTGTTGGCAAAAGTGTTATCTCCAGAGTTTACTATGTAGAAGGTCTTGGTCACAACTTGTTCTCTGTTGGTCAATTCTGCGATTCGGATCTAGAAGTAGCCTTCAGAAAACATACCTGCTTCGTTAGAGAACTTGATGGTAAGGAACTTTTAAGAGGTTTGCGTGGTTCAAAACTATACACCATCTCCATCGAAGATATGATGAAGTCTTCTCCAATTTGCTTGCTGTCAAAGGCTTCTAAAACAAAGTCATGGTTATGGCATCGTCGTCTCAATCACCTGAACTTCGGCACCATCAATGATCTAACCAGAAAGGACTTAGTTGTAGGTTTACCTAGACTCAAGTACGAAAAGGATCATCTTTGTTCAGCATGTCAATTGGGAAAAAGCAAGAAGTATGCCCATAAACCTAAACCTACTAACTCTGTCATAGAAGTTCTTCATATGATTCATATGGATTTATGTGGACCAATGAGGGTGCAGAATATCTTTGGAAAGAAATATGTTTTAGTTGTGGTTGAAGATTACTCTAGATTCACCTGGGTCAAGTTCTTAAGGACAAAGGATGAAACTCCTGATATCATCATCAAACTCATCAAACAGCTGCAGGTTCGACTTAACAAAACCGTCAGAATTATCAGAACAGAAAATGGAACTGTGTTTGTCAACAAACAACTTAGTGAATTCTATGAAAGCGTTGGAATCAGCCATCAAAGAAGTGTTCCACGAACTCCTCAACAGAACGGTGTAGTTGAAAGACGAAATCGTACTCTTGTTGAAGCCGCTAGAACAATGCTGATTTACTCAAAGGTTCCAATGTTTCTCTGGGTTGAAGCAATTGCCACTGCATGCTACACACAAAATCGTTCCCTGATTCACACTGTTCATGGAAAAACTCCATATGAACTTGTCCACAACAGAAAAGCTAATCTCTCTTTCCTTCGTGTGTTTGGTGCATTGTGTTATCCAACTAATGAGGGTCAAGACTTAGGCAAACTTAGGGCTAAAGCTGACATTGGAGTATTTGTAGGATATGCACCAAACAAAAAGGGATATCGAATCTACAACAAAAGAACCCGAAATATCATGGAAACAATTCACGTTATGTTTGATGAGCTGACTGGTCAAATGGCTCTTGGACACTCCAGTTCAGGACCCGCACTTCAAAACAGTCCCATTGGTTCATCCCTTGTTCCAAACTCCTCTCAAGAAACTCCATATGTACCTCCATCTGAAGATGATTTAATGAAATTGTTTGATCCTATGTTTGATGAACTTTATGATCCAAGTACTAATGAGGTGTTGATCCCTACAACAGAGGCTGCTCATATTCCTGTGAATGAAGTCAATTCCTCAGTCTCAATATCTTTAAGTCAAGAAGCGCCTACTGCTGATCCTTCCGTCTCATCAACAAATCATCATTCTTCAAATGTACATCATGGAACTGTTTCTGGCATCAATGATGAAGTTAATCCCTTTGCTACTCCTGAAGATGCTCCATTTGAAAACATATTTGCTCCTGAATCATCATCAGAACCATCTTCTTCAGGAGACATCGACTCTGCTACCTCAGTCCCTCAACAACTGCCACATGAACACCTTAGAAAATGGACTCACGATCATCCACTAGACAACATCATTGGAAATCCCTCTCGTCCTGTATCAACCTGAAAATACGATCATCCACTAGACAACATCATTGGCTGACGTAGACGACTTCTTTAAGATCTCCGTTCAGAAATGCCGTCTTCACATCCATCTGATAGACTACCATGTTCTTACTAGCAGCATTCGCCAGAAAGATACTGATTGCCTCAATTCGAGCAACTGGAGCAAAAGATTCTTCAAAGTCAATACCCTCCTCTTGACGGTATCCTTTAGTAACTAATCGATCCTTGTTCTTCAACACATCACCATGCTCATCAAGTTTCACTTTGAAGATCCATTTAAGAGCAATAATCATAGCACAGTCTGGAGCAGGTACTAACTCCCATACATCAAGTCGATCAAACTCATGAATTTCATCTTGCATGGCATTGAACCAGCTATCTTCATTCATGGCGGTTTTAACATCTTTTGGTTCGATCTTAGATAGTACGGAGTTGAAGAAGCACCATAAGGCATCGGTTGCAAGTTGTTTGCGTGTGGATACTGGACGAGAGGGATTTTCAATGATGTTTTCTAATGGATGATCGTGAGTCCATTTTCTGAACGGAGATCTTAAAGAAGTCGTCTACGTCAGCCAACCTGAAGGATTTGTGAATCAAGAGCATCCTACTCACGTTTATCGTTTGAAGAAGGCTCTTTACGGTTTAAAGCAAGCTCCAAGGGCATGGTATGATACACTGTCAAAGTTTCTTCTATCTATCGGATTTAGCAAAGGAGCAGTTGATCCTACATTGTTCACCAGGAAGTCAGGCAAACATTTAATTCATGTTCAAATTTATGTTGATGATA
Source organism: Chrysanthemum seticuspe (assembly GCA_019973895.1). NCBI lineage: Eukaryota > Viridiplantae > Streptophyta > Magnoliopsida > Asterales > Asteraceae > Chrysanthemum > Chrysanthemum seticuspe. The sequence goes on along the minus strand of BPTQ01000008.1, from coordinate 160,076,587 downwards.
TTATTTTTGCCTCGACAGACCCAATGGAATGTGATCGTTTTTCAAATGAAATGAGTTCAAATTTTCAAATGTCAATGATGGGACAAATGTCATTTTTCTTGGGATTACAAATTTCACAAAGTCCCGGAGGCATTTTCATAAATCAATCTAAATATGCAACAGAGATCTTAAAGAAATTTGGATTTGATTCAAGTGACCCTTTTGACACCCCCATGATTGATCGAACCAAACTAGATGAGGACCACTCAGGGATCATGATTGACCAAACGAAATATCGTAGTATGATTGGATCCCTGATGTACCTCACTGCTAGTAGACCAGACATCTTGTTCGCTGTTTGCATGTGTGCTAGATACCAGGCTAAGCCTACTAAAAAGCACCTTGAAGCAGTTAAATGGGTCTTTCGGTATCTCCAAGGAACCATCAATATGGGTCTTTGGTACCCGAAGGACACCGGCATGTCACTAACAGCCTATGCAGATGCTGATCATGCAGGGTGTCAAGATACTCGTCGAAGTACATCTGGAGGTGCTCAGTTTTTGGGTGATAAGCTTGTGAGCTGGTCTTCAAAGAAGCAAATGAGTACTTCTATTTCCTCTACAGAGGCTGAATACATAGCCATGTCATCCTGTTGTGCTCAAATCTTATGGATGAGATCTCAATTATCTGACTATGGCTTTGAATTCAACAAAATCCCTCTGTACTGTGATAATAAAAGTGCTATTGCTCTCTCATGCAACAATGTTCAACACTCAAGAGCAAAGCACATCGACATTCGACATCATTTCATCAGGGAACAAGTGGAAAAAGGTGTGGTGGAACTCTATTTTGTGAGGTCTGAATATCAGTTAGCAGACATCTTCACCAAAGCTCTTCCAAGAGAACGTTTTGAGTTTATTCTTCCACGTCTTGGCTTGAAAAGCCTTCAACCAGAAACACTCAAACGTCTTCAGGAGGAAGACGAGGAGTAAAGGTCTATCTTCATCTATCTCTTGTATATATCTATTCGAAAATCAAAATACAAAATTATAAAACCCTCAAAAATCAAATAGAAAAATATAAAACTTTCAAAATCCATAAAAAATTTGAAAATTTCGAAAATCCCTCAAAAATATTGTCATTTTGTCATGTTTTTCTCGGTTCGATAATATCTACGGTCTTTGTGCTGTCATTCAAAGAATGACACGGGACTTTAGATGTTGTTCGAATGTTAAAAAAAAAAAAAAAAAAAAAAAAAAAAAAAAAAAAAAAAAAAGAGAAACATTGGCTTTTCAAAGAAAAACATTGGCTTACTGTCACTTCAGGCAGTAACCCGCTTTTCAAAGAAAGAACAGAGCCATACTTTATCATGTTTTTCCATAAATTCAATGCTCTGATTCTATAAACATTTATCTGCTGAAAACTAACTGCTTTGAAAAATAACTCTGTCTCTATTTTTGATAATCATCAGGACTTATTTGTCAAAATCTCTATCTCTCAATCAACAACCTATGTCATTGATTGAGGGGGAGAATGATTTCAATTAAATTAAAAAGTTATTTGGCATTAAATTGTTTTCAAAAGATGTACATGCATGTTTTATCAATGGAGTTTAAAGTCTTAAAATCCGATCCTTATCAGTTAAAACGCTTTCATAATCAAGTCACAATTCTCCTTAAAAGCTTTCAAAATCAATTTAAATCTATAAGAGATCACAAATATCAAATGATTTGATAATTGTGATCGGGGGAGAATGTGTGATTTAAATTGGATTTAAACTGATAATTCGGTAAATGGTTTTATAAGGATGTACATGCTGTCCTTCCCACATGTGACAAACGATTTCAAATTTTCAATGCACATGTTGAGGGGGAACATCTATCTTAAACCTATGATTTGAAACGTGATCATTTATCTCAATGTGCAGGTTCCCTCTAGTATGTGCAAAACTCTTTTCAAACCTCGAGGCACATATTGAGGGGGAGCAAATTTATGGAAACCTCATCCTTCCCGGAAATGCTTTATCTACTTGATTTGATCAAGGAAGTGATGGTGATATCTTTTAGAAAATGGTAATCAAAGAAGTAATTTCTTCCTCTTGCCTCCGTGTGCAAAACGATTTCAAACATTTGATGCACATGTTGAGGGGGAGCACTTATTCTAAAAATATCAAAAACAATTCAGGTACAAAATGGTTTGATAATATATCACAAGTATCTGGATTGATTTTCAAATGGTTTTCAATTGGTTCCAATGGTAGATGAACAATACCAAATAGACCGACCAACTTTACTTTATGTACAGTGATATAAGGATGATAAGGTTAGGTATTGGTTCCCATGATCCGCCAGAACCGGAGGGATCTACCCAGGGACAATCCACTAGTTAGTGTAGAAGTCCTTAGGTATGATGATAAAAGGAGAAAAGTGAGATATGGGAAGAGTGCGGACTGAGGCAGAGCAAGTACTGGAACAAATCCAACAAGGTTCTTGCAATGAAGTCTCGGTAAGCACTGAAGGGGTTGAAGAATTAAAAAGAATTGAATGAGAAAAGGGTGAAAACAAATAGCCCTCAATTTATTCAACCTTAGGGCAGAAACCGGGTTCAATTCATATGCTACTGATGGTAACATCGGTATTGAAGACAAGACGTCATGGACCCAGTGACGCACTGCACTTCAACTTTACAAACCACTCAAGTTCCCCTTAAAAGGACTTGTTTCATTCTCACGGGGAACCGACATTATCTATTGACTTTCTCTTAGAGATTGTTGATATTGAAAAAGGAGACCCTCTCTCTAGTCTTCGGCACAGGATCCAAATATGCACAAATTGAGTCTAGAGCCACGAGATCATCAATAAATCTCATTAGGACACTTTCAATGAAGACTCTCTGTTTCACACAATGTGGAAAGAGAGATTATATCTTGAGTCCTACGCATTATCCTTGTGGTTTTGCCTGAACATCCGAGTGATATGTGAACATATTCACAGTGAAGATGGAAAACCTTCTGGAGCCAACATCAAACAAGCTCCTGGTAGGTGGCATGTGAGATCTATTATATAGATCAACCATGTGACAACTGAACAGAAACAATGGGGCGATTCAATCTCTTGAATCAATCCTGGTTCAGGTTATGGATTGACGGATACCTTTGAAAAACCTGTCTTTGTGCTTAACAACTCTTTTCTTTAGCACATCGACCGTGTACTCATTTTTCAAACCAAAAGGTGTTTTTATGATTGATAATTGATTTTCAATAAAACCTTCGTTGTATTGCAAAAACAACTTCTATTGAGCAATACACGATTGTTTTTCAAATCTCTTTTCATCAATCAGTGGACTTAAATTCGCTGGTTCACTCACTCCGTGTTGTCTTCTTTGAGATGTTCCGGTTTGAGAACAGCTAGAACAGCTGCGAAACCCTGTCAAGGAGATTCTTAGGAATCCTACCTGATCACAGGTAGTACTTGTACTGATCAACGGGGAACCGTGGGCCGTGTACCTCAATTCAACGAAAGTGATCAAAGACACTTTCGTGTGCTTTATTGCTAACTGTTTTATGCAGGTACATCCTACGTTTGCAGCTGATCAGAATGAAGCGGTCAATCCATAGCCGCATGCTCACTTAACACATTCATCTCAAAAGAAATCATGATTAGTGCATCAATGACTCTGATATTTTCACTCCATGCTTCTGCTACGCTGCTGCCAGTATCATGAATCAACTAAAGCTTCCGCTACTCTGATGAAAAGATATCATGATCCAGAATGTGAGCATGTCGGTCCGAGTGTCACAACATCTTATAATACCAACACCACAATGGATGTCTCAAAGATTTTTAGTAGCTGATGATCTCAAAAGCTGGCTCAAATTTATTATCACGTGGATCAGTAAAAGACCTCCACTTGGAGTAACCAAGCATGCAATGAGAAGAATCAATGACTACGAGCTTCGGAGCAAAGTACTACATCAAGAATGCAAGAACAATTGTTAATGTAATATCTATTTGTATTCAATGTAATTTTAGTACATGATTGAGGTGACCTCCCTTAGGGGGAGATTGTTAGGAATTAGAAATTTCAGGTATTAAAGAGTCGGTCACCTCAAGTATATGTAATCGTTAGAAAGCTCGTAGTCGTAGTTCTTTTAAGTTAAGTAGCATTTAGTTAAGTAACACCGTGGAGGACGGACGGGTCTTTACCCACTGTATGCCTGATCCACAGCCCGATGTGTGGCGTTTTATGTAAGACTATAAATACTCTCTACCTTGCAAGGTAGAGAGTTGGAGCTCATAATAAGATTTTTCTTTCTCTCACTAAAGTTCCTTAAACCTCTAACTTTCTCTCTCTAAAACTCATCTCCTATACGCCTATGTATGATTGTGTTATGATGTGTATATGAAAACTAATATCCTGCAGTGAATATTTTACATATCACTCGGATGTTCTTGCAATATCACAAGGATAATGAGTAGGACTCTTAATATACATTCTTACTTTCCAAATTGTGTGAAACAGCAAGTCTTCAAGAATATTGTGTCCTAATGAGATTTTGTGGATGATCTCTTGGCTCTAGACTCAATTGTGCATTTTGGTTTCCTATATCGGAGACTAGGGAGAGGGTCTCCTTCTTCAATATCAACTATTTCTAAGAGAAAGTCGATAGGTAATGTAGGTTCCCCGTGAGAATGAAACAAGTCCCTTTAAGAGAACTTGAGTGGCTTGGGAAGTTTAGGGCAGTGCGTCACTGGGTCCATGACGTCTTGTCTTCAATACCAGCGTTACTTTAGTAACCACCAGTAGCCTATGAATTGAACCTGTTTTCTGCCCTAAGGTTGAATTATTGGAGGGCTATTTCTTTTCACCCTTTTCTCATTTCATTTCCTTTTTATTCTTCAACCCCTTCACTGCTTACCGAGACTTCATAACTAGAACCTTGTTGGGTTTGTTCCAGTCCTAGCTCTGTCTCAGTCTGCACTCTTCCCATATTTTCATTTTTCTCCTTTTTACATCATACCTAAGTACTTCTTCACTATCTAGTGGATTGTCCCTGGGTAGATCCTTCAAGCTCTGGCGGGATCGTGGGAACGAATACCTAACCTAACCATCCTTATAACTCCAATGCATAAAGTAAATTGGTGTGTCTTTTGGTATTGTTCTTTCCGCCTTGAAACGAAATGAAAACCATTTGAAAATCAATCAAGGTACTTGTTTTAGATCTTTTAGAAATTCTCCCCTTCAACATGTGCTTCAAGTATTAGAAATCATTTTGGCACATGGAGGAAGATACCAATGAAAGTTAGATTTGAATGAAAGCTCCAAATCTTGATAATGTTTTCTAAAGTGATCATCATCACTACCCCGATCAAATCTAGTATTTAAATACTTTGGAAAAAAATTTTTGCAGAGGATGTGGTTTTCTTTTAATTGCTCCCGCAAAATATGTGCATCGAGATTCGAAAGAGTTTTGCACATATTAGAGAGAACCTGCACTTTGAGACAAATCAATCACATTTCAATCCTTTTTGGTTTAAGATAAATGCTCCCCCTTAACATGTACATGGAAAATTTGAAATTGTTTAACACATGTAGGAGGGAGTGCCTGTTATTGTATTTCTAAAACCACTTGTCTAATTATCAGTTTATTTCCAATTTAAATCACAAATTCTCTCCCGATCACAATTTTCAAACCCTTTGAGATTTGTGATCCCAATTGATTTAAATTATTTTCGAAATCTTTTTTGAGGAGAAATGTGACTTGCTTTTAAAACACTTAACTGATAAGGATCAGATTTAGAAACTTTAATCTCCATTGATCTAACATGCTAAGGTACCATATGTAAAATTTTCAGCTTGTGTACCATTTGAAATGAAAACTTAATTTTAGCCTGGTCTTGATCCAATTGTGGATAAAATGTACTTTTTGATTAAAAGAGTATAGACCTTGCTCCTTTTAGTGCCAATTATTTGAAAAATATCATTTTTTAATTGTTTGAAATCATTCTCCCCCTCAATCAATGACCTAAGTTGTTGGTTGAGTGATAGAGATTTTGACAAATTATAAGTCCAAATGATTTTCAAAATTAAGTCCAAGTTATTTTCAAAGCAATTTTATTTTCATTGGAAGACAGATGTTTTTCAGAAGAATCTTTAGAAGAAAAAACATTTGTGAGGAAACATTTGTCTTTTTGGCGACAAATGTTCCTTATGAACTTTTGTTTTTAGGATTAGAACATGAGATTTTAAAATTGATTTAGCATGGCTCTGTCCTTTTTTTTAAAAGGGGTTTCAGTCTGAAATAACTGCAAGCCATTATTTGAAGCCCGGGTTACTGTCTGAAATGACAGTAACCCAAAAATTGAAGCGTGTGTTACAATCTGAAGTAATTGTAAACCATTTGAATGTTTTAAGGCATGTTTTGAAAAACATTTGAACTTCTGTTCGAACTTCATCTAAAGTCCTGTGCCATTATTGAATGACATTTCTAAGACCGTAGATGTTATCGATGCCAGAAGACATGCCTTGGAAAAACTATTTTTGGAATTTTCTGATTTTTGAAATTTTTATTGATTTTTGAAGATTTTATATTTTTCTATTTTCTTTTTGTTGGTTTTATATTTTTGTATTTTTCTTTTTGATAAAAATAATTACAAAATAATAAAATTTAATAAGATGATGATACGAGTACCGAGATAAGGATATCGATCAGCACGAAGTAGAAGACAGTAATCAACATCTCTTAAATGTTCACCACCAAAGTATTCGATGCTCCTGAAAAATCGTCAGAAATTGAGCCTTTTAAATGTAAATCTTTGGTAGCTTCCCCCAAACCGACAATCTTTGTCTTAAGACCATCCCCCAAGTAGTAGAAGTGAAGCAAACAGTCTCATTGTATGAAGCTCAAGAACCCGAAAAAGACGATAACACCGGAGTAACAAGTTTAAACACCGATCATCTCTGCGGTTATCAAACCCGGAATAAATGATTAAGCCCGATTACATGAACCTGTTGTGTGTCTCTGATGTAAACATTACTCTTCAGTTTTGAGCAGTTGTCTATTCAGGGGAACAATATATCAACATCTTCATTTCACCAAATGCATTCCAGTTATCTTACATATAACCAATCAGCCCATGATGTACACATATCTCTCCCCTGATGGTTGTGATCTCATCGAAATCATCATTACATTGTGTACATGAAGCCATAACCGGAAGCACTTATCATAAACCATATCGAAGATTTCTATAAGCAATATTATCTCACGCTCCAAATATTCTTCTCATATTTCTTCCCACTGAAGTCTGAAGTGATGCATACCAAAAGTGTCAAGAGACCACTTACCCCAAATATTTGGAATAATACATCCTTCCCCCAAATAGTTGGAATGATACATCCTTCCCCCAAATAGTTGGAATAATAACACCAAACGCCATGAATTAAACATTGATTTTCTCTGCGGTTATGACATTTGCCTCCCCAGAATAACTTCAATATAGAAGAAGTATTAAGTTCATCACGTGTACTTGTTGTGCGTTTAGATGTATGTCTCCTTCCCTTTTGCTGGTTTTGATACCTCAGAATCAACAAAACATAATACACTCATATATACTTGAAATAGAGAAGAACACAATTAGCTCAAATATATCCTGTGAGAATCAACTGCTACAGAAACTCTCTTTGACTATCGTTATCAACCCATATGTAGACAATTTGAAGTGATCACTGATGAAGAAGACCCGATATACCAAACATGAAACTGAAGTAGAATTCCCCGTATTTGTATCTTAATCTTGCACTAATATTAGAAGAACGGTGTCGAGAATTTATGCTCCAAGAAAATCTCTAAGTACTCAATACTCAATCAAAGTATGAAATATTAACACCTCTTGCGATTATCCACAACGAAATCTGTGTGTGACAATGAGTAAGGCAGCGTAACTCCATAAAGCGATAGTTAACCAGGTCTTCAACCATCCATCCCTATTGCTGGTAACAAGATAAACCAAGTCTTCAACTTAACTCTTAAGTATGAGTAAGATATCATTGAAAGTCACGCATCCAACCATCCCGACTGTTAATACAAATAAGCCGTAAAAACGTTTATTTATATTTTATGATCTTCTAATGTTTTGTCGATAACAAACGTAAAATCATTTTAACGAAACAAATAAAATACGTAAATAGTTTGATTCAATAGTTTTCTAACACACTAACGTTTTCACATAAAACATTAAAACAAGTATAAGTGATTTTATGATTTTGATACATATGTACAACAACTAGTGTTTACATATTGGGCTAACATATACTTAACTTAGTATATACTAAAATGGGTAAAAACAAGTATATACTAAATGGGCAAAAACTAGCAAATGGTATTGACCCATAACCCATGGTTTTATACAAACCACTTAACCAAGTTCAATGTATTCTAGAGATATACATTGTATCTAGAAAGAAAACCATGGATCAACCCATAACCCATGACCCATGACCCATAACCAAAAATACCCATGGGTAAAGAGGAGCGTCCCACGAATCCCTAGCTTTACGCTAGCCGGATCCCTTGTGGGAGGGATCCGTAGGATCCGGAGAACAGTGAACTTTCTCCTCTATAAATAGTGAGCCATTTCTTCCTTTTGGCTCACCACTTTCACACATACTTTCTCCAAGTATTGTACCTCTCTAACCTCAGATCCAAGAGATCTATGTAGTTTGTCTTTTGTTTTTGTGTGATTCTCTAGGTTCCTCTTAAAGGCGAGATCACCAATTCTTGAAGTCGAGCAAGCTCAAGTCCATGAGTTGCCATGCTTCGTCATCATCAAGACAACTTGACGTCCGTGTCAAAAGCATTAGTGAAGAATGCTAAAGGTGTCAAGACGAAGGTATTAGTGAAAGATGTCAAGCGTTGTGTCAAAGGCATAAGTGAAGGATGCCTAAGAATAAAATCAAGTGGCATTAGGGAAGAATGCCTAGGTCGTATAATCGATGAGGTGCATCTTTATACATATAAGTGTTAGCCTCGCTTTTTATAAAGATAGCGTCACTTACGTAACGTCACTTACGTGAATTGGACTAGACACGTAGTATACTTTGCCCTTAGGGACTAGTATCATTTAAGTGGCAAAGATAAGGCCTATATATACCCCTCATGACTCTCCATGAGGGGTGAGGTGAATCATTAGGTTATTTGTGTTGTGTGTGTTTTATCAATAAAGCGTTGTGTTTTCTCCTCCCTCTCTCTAGTTTCTCTCTCTAAAAAGGATGAAGATTTTCATCTTCTTTCACCAAACTAGGCCTCCAAAACCTCATAAATCTTTATGTTTTTCGGTCCTAACAAGTGGTTTAGAGCCATGGTTATCTTGTGTTGATTTATGTTGGTTTTTACACATGTTTTTTTAACTGTTTTTGTGATTTTTATGTGGTCGGAAATTTTTTTTCCGATTTGTGGGTATAACAGTTTTATTCATGTTTTTGAGTATCCTTTTTTTTGGTCAAAAAAGTCCTAATCTTTCTTATTATTATCTGTCTTGGGTATATTTTGTCCAAACAGTCATTATTATGCCTTTTTTGTACCAAATAACATGAAACATATGTGGTCAAACCGTCATTCTTTCATGGTCAAAAGACAAAAGAAGCAGTTTTTAGGCTGTTTCTGGGTTTCATATGAAGATGAACGGAATAACATGGTCGAAAAAACTCGCCGAAAAAAGTCAAAGGGTCAAAACCCTTTTTCTACGCATAAAGGGAATCTACAGAGGTGTTACGCGTAGCTGTGAAGTTACGCGTATGAAAACTTACGCATATGCTCTTACGCATAAGCCTAGGCTTACGCGTAAGAATGGGCTACACTTAAGACTCTTTTACGCGTAAGGCTACGCATAAGATGTTACGCGTATGCCTACGCATAAGCAAGAAGCTACGCGTAAGAAAGTAATGAGCAGAAAAGAAAAGTTATGCGTAAAAATGACCTCGACAACAAACTTATACCAATACCATAAACATCACACGCCCTCAGCCATTAACATCATCAGTCCGTGGAGATCCGAATCCAAAACCAATCTTTCAACCTACATCTAGACTCAACATTTAACCCTCACATATCACTCCCCAACTCTCAAACAACAAAGAAAAACATACAAATAATCTCAGATTGGTGTCAATGTTTGCAAATATTTTTTAAGATTGTTGTAATTGAACCATATTCATCATAGATAATTGTGGAGTAATATTTACTCTTCATTTGTATCCGAAAAGTAAAGAAAGAATATAACAACTTATGTTATTTCTTTTCTTTCATTCGTTCATGAACAACAAATAATAAAACCTACCCGAGACCCCAATGGATCTTGAAGATCACTTCTTGAAGCCACTGAAGAACCAAAAGTAATAATTAGGTACGGATTGTGTTTTATAATTCGGATTGATTATTGATGAGATTGAGATTAGAGGAGAGTTGGTTATATGAATGAAAGGAGATGCGTTCCTTTTTTTTCCCAGATCTGCTTTGGGAGAAAATATATGAGGTAGGCGTATTTTTTTGTGAAATGTGATTTAGGTTTAGGTTAAAGGGTGTGTACGTTTGTTTTATAACCGGACTATGGGATTTGGATCGGGTTAGGGAAGTTGCCACTTGGGCCGTGTATCAGTTTTGTTTATGGGCTGATATGTCTAAATGATGGGATGATGGATTGAATAGTTGAGCTGCTATGGTGGGCCGTGTATCTGTATACACAAATTTGGGATCCAAATTAAGGTTTGTTATAAAACATTTAGGATACAAATTTGTGCTTTTATAGAGGTATTTTGGTATGGAAAATTTTCACGGAGGGATACATATATTCACGGCTTGTGCGAAATTTGAAAAAATGGCTACGGAGTTTTTGTACGGTATTATTGATGCGGAATTGAAGTGACATTTCACGGGTGGACTTCTTTATCTTTGAGACGATGGTTGGTTGGATGCATGTCTCAAGATAACTTGTTGGAGCACATTATGAAATTTGAAAATCTGGTTATAACTGGTAAGGAGTTACGTTGTAGTGCTCACAGTGTGTAACCATCACTTTAAGAAGTTACGTTGTAGTGCTCAGTGTCACACGGCGTTGTGGATTGTTCAAAAATTTAGAACAAGCAGTAAGTCACAAAGTTGGGATGTTTGCTTCCTTTTCAAGTTAGTCGTATCGGGCTATCTCCACATGTGGTCATTACTATTAGCCGGTGAATTCAAAGGAGGTTTGATTACAGGTTGGTTTGAGAGAAGTAGTATTGAGAGTATTTGTGCGACATATTCTCATGGAAATTATGATCAAGCTATGATGTTAATATTGCATCGAGAAGGTAATACGACATGTACGCAACATTATGATGATTCCGATAGCTCGCAACCATCAGGAGGGAGAAGTTGGTATTTCATCTTCCGTGATTGGATTACGAAGGGATTTGTGCTTAAGACCGAAGAGGGAGAAGTAGTGTGGTGTACATCGGGGTTTTTTACCAACTTGGATGCAATACTAAGTGAGTTATGTTGTTATGATGTTCCCAGAACGACAACCATTGTACGTTCAAGAGTTTACTTTCTCCGCTGCGTGTTGGAAGAGAGTTGTCGGTTCAGGAGGGAGCAAAGAAAGAAAAAAGGCTCACTAGTTAGGAGGGAGTAATAACCTAACTAGACCGTTACAATTGAAGTTCAGAGCTACAAGAAGATCATTTTCCGAGGTCATCGGAAGGGAGAACTTCAAGTTTGCCTCAGTATCTAGACTACAGAGACTCTGCGCTTCAAGAAAGTCAACATTGTTCATTACTATTGTAATTTACTTTGTTTTGTATTTATAGGTCTCATTGTAACCATTCACGTGTGACGCTATCTTGGAGGGAGATTGTTAGCTTCGCTTTTTATAAAGATAATGTCACTTACGTGAATTGGACTAGACACGTAGTATACTTTGCCCTTAGGGACTAGTATCGTTTAAGTGGCAAAGATAGGGCCTATATATACCCCTCATGACTCTTCATGAGGGGTGAGGTGAATCATTAGGTTATTTGTGTTGTGTGTGTTTTATCAATAAAGCCTTGTGTTTTCTCCTCCCTCTCTCTAGTTTCTCTCTCTAAAAAGGATGAAGATCTTCATCTTCTGTCACCAACCTAGGCCTCCAAAACCACATAAATCTATATGTTTTCGGTCCTAACAATAAGTATTTGTTTATTTCCAAGGATGGTGATATCCTTGATGGTGTTGTAACAAGGACTGGATCTCTTTAAGATTAGGTGTTGTGTTGTGATGGGTAGTAGTTCCTCCATAGTAATGGAACTAGGTGCTTAGCCTAGTACCTAATAAAGGGTAGGGACATTGTGATAGGATTAGTTCTCCTTGGTGTGAAAGAACTCGGTGATTAGCCTAGCACCGTATAAAGGGTAGGCGACGTTGTGTTAGGTGTGGTTTGCCTTGGTGTGAAAGAACTCGGTATTTAGCTTTGTACCGGAAAAAGGTGTAAGCGACGTTGTGAAGGCTTCTCCGCCATAAGGAGATTGGTGTAGTGTTTACGAACTCTCGAGTAGTTGACTTGAGGAGTGGAGTAGGGTAAGGAAGGTGTCCTTGTAGCCGAACCACTATAAATACTTGTGTCGTGGTGATGTGCTTCTTACTCTTTATCTTTCATTACACGTTTATATATCTATCTATCAACGTCCAACATAAACAACCAAATAGATTGACATAAGTCGATCTAAATATTTAAAAGGAAGTTTTAAATTGGTAAAACTATTCAACCCCCTTTCTAGTTTTCCACAATTGGTATCAGAGCTTTGTTACCAAGTTTCTTAGAGTATGTTGTACTTTAAAAACTTGATACGATCCGTGTATGTTTGAAAACTACAAAGAAGGATTTTTTTTGTCATGTTTTAAAAATCATTATAATGTTTATTGTTGGAAAATGATAGAATGTTCTAACATTTTCCTTGTTAAAGCATTACCCATACTTGGATTTGGGGTTACCAAGAAGATCATGAAGAATCTATCTAAATATTTCTTTTCGCAAAAAGAATGTTTAGTGTTGTCCTTCTCACAACATGAATCTGGAGATTCCAAGAAAATAACAAAACATTTCATCTAAATACTTCTTTTCTTAAAAAGAATATTTAGCAAAGGTATGATCGCTAATAATTTACTTTTGATTTTATTATTGTTAAAATCTTAGTCGCATAATTTATATCTATTAGTAATTATTTAAGTAGTTATCTATATTATAGTCATCATCAAGAATAGTATTCTTCGACTAATTTGTATAGACTACGCTACCAACTCGTAATAATTATATCTTGGTTATTCGATAGCCTCAATCATTATTCATCACAAAGGGTTTATTGACACTTCATCTATGTCAATAAATATCCATGTAAAACTTCTTATATTATGATAAAATGGGATTTTATAATAATGTTTGAAAAGCTTCCCAAGAATTATGACTAATTCTTAAAAAGGGAACCACGTCTAATAGAAATAGTATTAAAATCCTCAAAACCTCAAATCACAAGTTTTAGAGCCTTAACATCAAAACACTAGGCGTTTTAGAACTCCGAAACCAAAGTTATCAAGGAATGTTTGAGATGATTTTTTCTGTCATGCCGGATCCCTGCTTTTACACTAGCTGGATCCCAAATGAGAGGGATCCGCGAGATCCGTGCAATAGAAGACAGCTTAAATTAAAGAATGATCACTGTGGATGTTCCACAATTATACTCACCTCAAAGACTCACGAACAAGAACTCAGCTACTGTTCAAAGGAGCAATTTGATTATTCCTCTCAAGCTTAACAATCACTTGTGTAAGTATAATCTTCACTACATTGTTAATTTAATTCCTTGATTTCTAGGATTACAATTTCTTCATCTTTAAGAGTTAGGTTCAAATGGGTTTATCATAATTTGTCACCACATTGTTTTCTAAGATAATCTAAATCAAAGAATTAACATTGTTAATACAAATTAAACACATTTATTGAATTCAACAAAGATGATGAGAGCAAAATTATGATCAAACCCTCTAGGTTACTATTCACAATTGACACCACATTGTGGTTGTATTGTTTAGGAACAATCATGCCAAGCAACAAGCAACAAGATTACCAAGACACCGTTCACTACATACCCATGTACCATAGGAAAGATGGACTAAGTCCGGACGATAGGAAAGCCTTTAAGATGATTGAAAGAAAACTCTTTGACGAAGGTAGAGTGGTTGAACCTTCATTTCTTGCAAATACCGACATAAGACAAGTGTTTGGAACTATTGGGTTTGATTGTCTATTGGACATAGACGAACAAATTTACCCGGTCTTTCTACTTGAGTTCTACAAGACCATGAGAATAGTTATAAATGAAGATGGGTCCATCTCGATTGCCTTCATCATCAATGAGCAAGAGTTTAGTCTTTCACTTGTAGAGTTTGGAAGAATTATAGGGGTTCCATACCAAGGTGTTTGCATGTACTCCAATGAATGGTCTTTGGAACAACTACACACAATGGTTGATCATCATGCTATCTACCACTCCTTGATCCCGAAAGCAACCACGGTAAGGGACACCGTGTTCCAACCAAGAGCATCACCATCAAGAGTCACTAGGAACTCGAAGGTGATCTATAGGGATCCTTTCCAAATGGAGCTTTCGGAAATGTATCCATTGTATAGGAAATGGGAGAATGTGGTGAGGGAGAATGTGGTGTGTCTAGTTGGAAACAAGGATCACCCCAACGCTTGTCTAAGCTTCATGATCTATTGCCTAGTGACGAGACTCGTTTCAACATTGCTTACTACATGATCAAAAGAATGGAAAGTGTAAGAAGCATGGACAAAATGGTACTCCCATACGCGATGCTTCTAACCCGTCTTGCTAAATTCATCTTTGCATTAGACCCTTCTCCACAATCCTATGATCATAGCTTTTGCAACAAAGTTATGGTACCATTAACCGAGGGTAGAATAACAAGGTTTATGGTGGAAGGCAAGAGGCCTCACCCACCCATGAACTCCTCGGATGAAAGGGAGAGACAAGGAGGAGGTGAAGGAAGTAGTAGCAATCCACTTGGAAATACCGATCTTGACCCCTTGGACTACATTAACCAATTGCCAAACATTCCTAATAAATCACCCGAATGGCAACAAACCAAGGGAATCTTCAAGTGCTTTGCCAATTTCTTGAGGAAGAAGAAGTGAAGATGGTATGATAAAGGGTGGAGGACGGGTGAGGACGTGATGGAGAAGAGAGGTAAGGTCATAGGACCTAAATTTGTGATGAACAATTTCAAACAATGGTTTGTAACACTTTAAACTATGCTTGTAGTATGTAGGTACCGCCATATCTTGGCACTAAACAATTCTAACTTAGGAATTTGAAGAATGAGATTTTACGACCCTTGAGTGGTCGTCGTCACTCATTCTAGGAACTTTAGCTCTTCCTACTTTGCTATACATTATATATGTTGTGTTCTTGCATTTAGTCCCCATAGAAACAACTAGGAGAAGCATTTACTAAAAAAGTGCAAAGTTGCACATTCGCTAAAAGCCTTCTGATCTGCAGTAGGCGGATCCTAGCATTTGAACTAGCCGGATCCCTCCCAGAAGGGAACCGCGGGATCCGTTACCTCTGATAAGCAATACAGACTTGCATACATCAAAATAGCTTACTAGATCACCTCACACTAGTCAAACATAAGATACTAGAGCCAACTAAGTCTTCCTCAAATAGTTGAAAGCCTCACACTCATCCATGGCTTACCTAGGATATATTTCAAAATGTTTTTGATTTATCAACTCATCAAGACTCACCATAATTCTGCTCCAACACTCACACATTATTTATCACATCTGATAGCACTTAGTTAGGCATATCCATCAATTTTAGTAAATTGATCTTAATCACCTTTTGACTCAAAATTAGGCTCAAAACTAGTTTTTCATTTTTTCTTTATTTTTAAAGATTTTAGTAAATTTTTCTTAGGTCATCATCTGACTTCTAGGATTTATTACCACCATTTCTCCATATCAAATTAAATGGCATCCTTATCAAACACATAGTTAGACTACCTAAAGTTAATTTTCTTACCCAAAACCATCATTAAGCACCATCACTCATTATGGTTGAGGATTTGAGATATCCAACAGCTAAAGACTTCAAAATTAAGTCAAAACCTCGAAATCTATTGATAGAAAACCTTACAAAAGCATAATCATTTCACCTAGAACCTACCTGACAGCCGAATCCCTGGTCTTTAACCAGATGGATCCCTGCTGAGAGGTATCTGTGGGATCCGTAGTTGCAGAAAGCCTAAATCAGCTTCCATATTCAATTTTAAGTCACCTTTTGGTTATCTAAGCACTTTTAGCATTCATTTATTATCCTCCTAGAGCTAATCAATATCCTAAGTGCATGCTTAATCCTCTAAGTGGCCAAGAATTTAATTTCCTAATTCAAATTATCATTTAAAAACCAAACAACCTTAGGGTTAAGGCACCACTCTCACTTACCTCTCAAAAATCAGCAACTGGTAGTTTATATTAGCATCATCATCACTATGACAAAGGCTCTTAGTAACAACTCTTCAACCATAGGATCATCCAAAAGAAAGGGTCAAATGATCCATGAAATCTGATCCACCGAAACATCTCCCATTAGAGATAATAATACTAGAATCCCACCTCATCAAACTCATCCAGCAAGTGCTAAGAGAACCGCAAGGATTATCATCAAATCTTTCGGACTAGAAAAAGGATCATCTAGTTCAAAACCAAACATGGCTAGTTCTAGCAAGCCATCAAAACCTTCATTCCTTAAGCATGGACTACACTCCTTGAATGAGCCTCTTCCTCACCCAAACATCTACTCATTGGATCATTCACCACCAAGAGTCGCTCACTCACTAACCTTTTCATTGAATAAGGAACCACCGACAACACCAACTAGTCCATCATGGGAGACAAGGAACAACCTTGATCATATGGAAGAATTTCCATTACCACCCTCATTTTTAGAACCTCATCCTACTTCTCAAAATGAAGACGCACAATCACACATAGAGCCTCCTCAAAATATCCATTTCCCTCCGGTTCCAAACCAAGACAATAATTGTCCAAATTGTCTAATCACTCAAGGACTTGTTCAAGAAGCACGAAATGAGATACATTTCATGTTTAATCATCTTTTTGCAAAGTTGGATCAAATCAACAAGTCCACTCATCCCTAGAATCAAGCACATTGTCACGTTTTAAGTCTAGTAACTAGTTAGTATTTAGTAGTATGTGTATGGCTAGTTCATTCTCTTAGTTTTAGAGATTTGCTTGATTATCTCTTGTTTTTATTGAATGAATATCTATATGCCATGATTGTTTTGTGCTTGCTAAATCATATATTTCACCTCTTCATTAGCATTGTTTGACATATCTTCATTGCTGAAGAAACTGTCACCAGACAGCCGGATCCCTCCAAAATACCTAGACGGATCCCTCCTAGAAGGGAACCGTGGGATCCGTGGTACAGAAGCACAAATTACTACTAACTTGAGTTTTATTTGCAGGAAGTTATGCACTATACTCTTGTTTTCTAACCTTTACTTTGTAGATTTTAAAAATACACATGAAGATTTTGACACCATAAAGCTAGGGGGAGCTTTGTGTCAAACTATACATTGCAAATTCACTTGCAACTTAATCCTTATTTGGATTACTCTTCATGACACCCCATTGCAAAATTGCAATCTTCAAGGGGGAGCATTTTTTTTATGTACTTAACGCCCTCACAAAGGGATGGACTCCTCAAGGGGGAGTTAAGACGAGAACCATTCCCATCACTTACCCACTTTACATCTTTTCTTTTTACATGTTTTTATTAAAACTCTGTGTTAGCTTCTTTTCGACGCTCTTTTTGTTTCGAAAAAAAGGGGGAGAAAAAGTAAAAACTACAATAGTTTGATTCATTTCTAACACACTAACGTTTTCACATAAAACACTAAAACAAGTACAAGTGATTTTATGATTTTGATACATATGTACAACAACTAGTGT
Source organism: Chrysanthemum seticuspe (assembly GCA_019973895.1). Taxonomy (NCBI): domain Eukaryota; kingdom Viridiplantae; phylum Streptophyta; class Magnoliopsida; order Asterales; family Asteraceae; genus Chrysanthemum; species Chrysanthemum seticuspe. The sequence continues at coordinate 160,058,546 of BPTQ01000008.1, read as the reverse complement.
TTACATATTGGGCTAACATATACTTAACTTAGTATATACTAAAATGGGTAAAAAGAAGTATATACTAAATGGGTAAAAACTAGCAAATGGCATTGACCCATAACCCATGGTTTTATACAAACCACTTAACCAAGTTCAATGTATTCTAGAGATACATTGTATCTAGAAAGAAAACCATGGATCAACCCATAACCCACGACCCATGACCCATAACCAAAAATACCCATGGTCAAAGAGGAGCGTCCTACGGATCCCTAGCTTTACTCTAGCCGGATCCCTTGTGGGAGGGATCCATAGGATCCGGGGAACAGTGAACTTTCTCCTCAATAAATAGTGAACCATTTCTTCCTTTTGGCTCACCACTTTCACACATACTTTCTCCAAGTATTGTACCTCTCTAACCTCATATCCAAGAGATCTATGTAGTTTGTCTTTTGTTTTTGTGTGATTCTCTAGGTTCCTCTTAAAGGCGAGATCACCACTTCTTGAAGTCGAGCAAGCTCAAGTCCATGAGTTGCCATGCTTCGTCATCATCAAGACAACTAAGGTTCTCTTGTTGATAGTTCTTTCTTCCTCCGTAGATATTGTGTTGAAGGCATTAGTGAAGGATGCCGAAAGAGTCAAGACGAAAGCATTAGTGAAAGGTGCTTAACGTCCGTGTCAAAAGCATTAGTGAAGAATGCTAAAGGTGTCAAGACGAAGGCATTAGTGAAAGATGCCAAGCGTTGTGTCAAAGGCATTAGTGAAGGATGCCTAAGAATCAAATCAAGTGGCATTAGGGAAGAATGTCTAGGTCGTATAATCGATGAGGTGCATCGTTATACATATAAGTATTTGTTTATTTCCAAGGATGGTGATATCCTTGATGGTGTTGTACCAAGGAGTGGATCTCCTTAAGATTAGGTGTTGTGTTGTGATGGGTAGTAGTTCTTCCATAGTAATGGAACTAGGTGCTTAGCCTAGTACCTAATAAAGGGTAGGCGACATTGTGATAGGATTAGTTCTCCTTGGTGTGAAAGAACTCGATGATTAGGCTAGCACCGTATAAAGGGTAGGCGACGTTGTGTTAGGTGTGGTTCGCCTTGGTGTAAAAGAACTCGGTATTTAGCTTTGTACCGGAAAAAGGTGTAAGCGACGTTGTGAAGGCTTCTCCGCCATAAGGAGATTGGTGTAGTGTTTATGAACTCTCGAGTAGGTGACTCGAGGAGTGGAGTAGGGCAAGGAAGGTCTCCTTGTAGCCGAACCACTATAAATACTTGTGTCGTGGTGATGTGCTTCTTACTCTTTATCTTTCATTACACGTTTATATATCTATCTATCAACGTCCAACATAAACAACCAAATAGATTGACATAAGTTGATCTAAATATATAAAAGGAAGTTTTAAATTGGTAAAACTATTCAACCCCCCTTCTAGTTTTCCACACCGACTTCAAGATAAAATAAGAACACGCCTTTGTGAAAGTCAACTTCAAATTCAAATAAGTGATTTGGGATCAACTTTGTAGTGACCAATTGTGTCAAATGCCCAATACATGAATGAACATACAATCTAATGTACATCGATCCATTGAATGAACCGGAGCAAATGATTCCTCAACATCAATGCCTTCTTCCTAAAGGTATCCTCATGCTACCAACTTTAGCCATGTTTTTCAACCCTCCTCCCAGTTTATCAAGTTTGACATTAAGTATCCACTTTAAAGTGATGATCATAGCACGATCTGGACGAGGAACGAGCTCCCAAACTTCAAGCTCATTGAATTTTTCTTGCATAGCTTCAATCTAGCAGGATTCAGTCAATGCTTCTTTGTAAGTTTTAGGTCCAGTTGAGGATATGAGAGCATCATAGTAACAAAAACATTGCTTAAGTGGGTAGTTTGAGGTGTGTAGAGACTCATCTGGAAGATTCACCAATAATGTCTTCAAGCGGATGAGGTAATCATTTTCCTTAATGAACATGTGGTTGTTTTACAGTGTGAACATTGGGAGGAACAATAATTCGTGAAGATTTGGCAAAGGAATACCAAAGATTGGATCATTATTCATGAGTGCAACTGCAATATTATGATAGTCATTATCAACGCCTTGAGGAATAACTGGAGATTGGGTTCCTTGAGTAGTCTGAGTAGTACTTCTTAGATGGTGCATCTTGATCAATGGAGATTGAAGAAGGTTAACTAGTTGAGTCAGCAGGAACCAGAACAGGAGGTTCAGGAACTGGATGATCAATATTCGTTGGAGATTGGAAGTACTCATCAAGCATATCTTGAAACAATGAATCCCAAACAATAAATCCCAGTTATCCTTAGTAAGTGAAACATTAGGCGTTGTAAGAGAGTAATATGACCCTAATTCAAGCATCCATCAACATGTAGTATATGCACTCTTCTCCCCCTAAAAACAAATTCCGAAGTTGCCATTTTTGATTAAAACAAGTAAATACGAATACGATAAATGGTAAGCAGATCCCTTGATGATTGACATTTAGTTTCTTCACTTTTCCCCCCTCAAAAATTACAAATGAAGTTTGCCATTTTTGATTGAGAAAGTGAATAAGAATATACACCAATGAACGTAGATCCACTTGAGGATTGAATGAGCATGGGACAAACATGAAGCTTGTTGATGAAGAATGTCAATGAGAATGGTAATAAACATGAAGATTTCTCTTCTTTTTGAAGATAAAGCGCACTAAAGTGTACACCTTTCTTTTCTTTGAGGAACGGGGCCTGAAGTGTTATCTGTAGATGCCATAGTGTTGAAGAACGAGGCCTGAACTGATGTGAACAGACGTCATTCTTTAGAGCCCATTCATATGTTTAGAGCCGCCCGAATCCAAATACCAAGGGACTATTTGTACGACCTGCATTGGAAAACAGACGAAAACAGAGGATTGGAAACATTGGATCCTCACGTGCTAATGGGGTCCTTTTGGTTAGCATAAACAATCTTTGAATTAGCATAAACCCTAGGTGCAATGGCATTATCACTAGGAGCTGAACTAGTAGAAGCATCGGACTTAGTTAAAGGAATCTTTGTGCTTAATGGGATTATTCTACCAGTTGGCTTCCAAACCATAACAGGCACTACTCTAGGCATAGTGGATCTACCTACGGGGTAAGGTTTGCCATGCGTGAATATTCGACCTGTGGTCTTCCACTGAAATCCTACATTGGTAAACACATTCCCTGTAGGTTTTCAGGATTGCTTAATCTGTTTCGCTCTCCAAACTTTATTAACTGGGTTTTGATTCTTAGACCTCAGAAATAACACAACACATTTATCATGATTACCAGAAAGTAAACATTCTTTACATGTTTTGTAGACAGCATAAGGCATCGAATTAATTGCAGTAAGCTTAGAGCTAATACTAGAACTAACACGATTCTTTTTGTTCAAATCAAACTTCTTGTCCCTATGGTGTTCTTCCACTTCCTTCTTATGACCACTTTTAGCTTGCGTAGTCCTATCTTTCTTTGTATTGCTTCTAGGCTTTGACCCGTTAAGTTTAGTGTCACTTTTAACATTTGTAGAAGTGGTTATGGGAATCTAAGTTTGTTTTACTGCCATTTGATTTTCTGGTTTTGATGTGCTGGGTTCAGAGGCTTTAAGAGGACATCAAAGGTAACATGCTTGACCTTATGTATGAGTGAGGGTGCAACAAATCTATCTCGCTTACGCTCATTTTTAGGAAAGGTGCCTATAACATATTCTAACATTTCTTGAGATTCTTCAGTGTGTATGCAAGCATAGGCTATGTCACTATCTAGAGGCTTCTCAATTTTTGCATCTTCAACTATTTCTCTAACAGTTTCTAGGCTATCCTTAAGGCGATTGAGATAAGATTGACATACAGTCCAATTATTCCTAAGATAAGGAGGAATATATTTAACATTCACAGCATACTTCATGCAAGCAGGCACCTTTGGTGCAACATAATCACAACTATTGGCATTTTCCCTATTCCCTTAATCTTCAGATTCTTAATTTATTTTAGCAAAGAAGTTATCTTTTAATTGTTCTTGTCACGAGTGAACTTGATTGATTCAAATAACTCTTTGTTTTCCAATTTAACTTTTGAAATTTCAGCTTGAAAACATTCATTTTCTTTTTGCAATTTATTGATGATATTTTGAAGATGGAAATTATGAGAATTCTGAGAATCTAAAGGAGGAGGCATTTGGGAGCCAGTCACTTCACTCTTATTACCCTTCAATTAGGAAATTTGAGTTTTCAACTTTCGGATCGTGTTGCAGTGAGCTTGAATCCGTTCATCACGAGAGTTTATTTCAAAATATGCATCAAACTCTTGAGCATCCGAAGATGTCTGGCATTTAAGGTTTTGATTCTTTCTTCAAGATGTTGATATTTTAATTGTAAATCAAGATATTCAACTTCTAATTTAGAAAAATGCCTGACCATGTTATCATGATCATCCTTTTCGATTTTGTCATGCAATTTTGAATTTTCGGCCTCAAGCTCAAGGACACGATCTTGTGAGACTTTAAATGCAATTAATAAATCATGAAATTGAGAAGAAGTAATAGAATAATTCGTGACAGTATAAAACACATCTTGAGGAATACATCTAGAAATTAAATTCTCATTAAGGATGTGAATATTCTTCCTCTCAATCTCATTACTTTTAAGCTCACATTCATATTCTTTAACCTCGTTTTCCATTTCATTAAACATCTTTTTCATTTCGTTAACTATTACCTTTTTAATACCCTCAAATTGTTCTTTAAGTTGTTTAAAGAATGGAATGAACTCAGTTAGATAACATTCTTTAGTTTGCTCAAAACCCCTTTCCCCTTCAGTAATTCCTGTTGGTGTGATTCTCTTCTTACACGTTTTCTCAAAGTCAACAAATAGTTGGTAAACTACATATAAGCTGATTAATGTTTTACTTTGAGTGGAAAGATTTCTAGGCACTAAATGCATTGATGTATTTGGAGGATACACAGTAGCTGGAGGCAATTTCCTAAGAGGAGGATTCTTTTCAACAAGTTCACCAGTTTTTCTCTTTTCCATATCTATCTTCCAAAACACTTGTTCAGGGGTTAACTGAGTCTGAGATTTAAACTTATTAATGGCTATCCAGTTATCCTTAGTGTAATTGGGAGTTTTAAAAGTTATATTATGATTCATACACCAAAGATCTTCTTTTAATTTCTTTTCCATTTTCTCTCTAGAGGCAGTTTCTAACTCTTTGTCCTCTTCAGTGTTCTCAACATAAGTTGGCTTTTATCTAGGCTTAAGAATCTCACTACCATCATAAATCACATCATGAGCTGTTTTTGCTTTCTTAAGATACGCAGGATTGGGGTCTTCTACAAGGCCAATACTATGCTTATCACTTAATAATCTATGCTTAGTGATCATGTGAGCAGTCTGAATGGTGTTGCCTTGTACATACAACTTGTTTTCAAGTTTGTTCTTCAAAGTTTTAAGGTTGAAAAAATCATTTAAAAGTTTTGCTTCCTTTTGTTTGAACTCCTGCTTAAGCACTTTTACATTTTCTTGAAGTTCTTGCTTTTGCTTAACAGTTTTATTAAGTTTCTCTTGTAAGGAATTTACTCTTGCTTTAATGTTTCTTCGCTTAAGTTACCTTTTCTGATTAATGTATGCATTTGGCAATCCATTTCCTACTCACGTGCGGTCAGCTCAAATTTAGCACGCTGTTCATGGATGGCAACTTGATCCTTATATATGTTTAGCTTAGAGGTAAGAGATTCATCAGGGTTAAATGCAGAGTACTCATGCAGCTTATAATCATCATTTTGAGTAGAAGATGCACAACTAGGTACAACAGAAGCTTCCATGCAGCTTTCCTCTACATTAACGTGCACAGGTTGGGTGCATCTCTCTCTTGGGGACATCCTAAGCTTCCATGGAGCTTTCCTTTGCATTAACTTGCACAGGTTGTGGCTGGTGCATCTCTTTCTCTTGTGAATTTGAGCACGAAGATTCCATTTTAGCATTATCTGACTGAAACACGTTAATATGTTGTACTTTGTTGGGAATCTTATGTTCACTTGAGTATCTTAGATACAACTGAATCCAAATCGTTAGGCATGATGTTGATGTGCACGGGATTTTACAAGTCTGAGATTTAAACCGAGAAATAAAATCTTTCGCGGGATTTTACAAAATCAAGACAAAACCGTAAGCCAATGACCAATAAAAAAAGTTAAGATAACTGTTGGATCGGTATAATATTAGAAGATAGTGTATTAGGATTGATGATTGCTTGAAGGAAAAGCTTAAATGTTGTTTGGTTGTGATTAGGTTTGGTTGATGCACGTTTTATCATGAAATTTAGGTGTAAACACTTAAAAACCTCAATAACTTATGTTCTGAGTGGATTTAGGCCTTGAAGGTTGATAGTTTATTTGGCTTGTCATTCTCCTCGTTCTCATGATCGTTTTGATGGTTAGAACACTGAAAACGGAGTTACGGTTCAAAAGTTATGGTCGTTTGAAGTTTTATCTGGAAAAGTCAACAAAATGCAATGACGAAATGGTCAAAACGCAATTTATCAAACCGCAGTAGCCAAATCGCACTTGAGCAAAATGCAGAACCTCAAATCGCACAACTACAAATCGCAGAACCTCAAATCGCACAAGTACAAATCGCAGGATGACAAACCGTAACAATCAACTCGCACCTATTATCAAACCGCAACGAACAAATCGCACTCAGAGACAAACCGCATAGACAAACCGCCCTTTTAATCAAATCGCACAGGACAAATCACATAACTTATCAAATCGCATAGGACAAACCGCACACTTTGACAACTCACAAGGGGACAATAGTACACCCACTACTTGTCCGTTTGTCCTTTTCCCTCAAACCACACTTCGAATAATCAAACCGCAGTCAAATTGCACTCAAGTCACAGCCAGAAAGTCAAACTGCATACAAAATAACTAGAAAACCGCAGCGCGTACGAGATCAAACCGCACAAAGATAAGGTCAAATCGCACCCGAGAATGATCAAATCGCAGTCAAGAATATGTGTACGAGAGACAAACCGCATCCAAGAAACACTTCAAAAACCAAACTTATCCAATCAAAAACACCACAATCAAGATGAATCTAGCCTTCCAAACCAAAAACTAAACTAATATGATGATCCTAAACACAAAAGTACAATCAAAATCCAAACTTTAATACTAAATAAGATCAAAATGGTGAAAATGTCTCTAAACTCATTCAAACCTAAAAACTTATGAAAACCACTAAGAATTAAAGAACATGTAAAGTAGATGATCAAACCATAGCTCTTGATACCATTTATAACATATTGGTTTTCACTAACACATAATCAGAACATAAGGTTCGAATGAGGTTTGAGCTAGAGAGAGAAAGTGGAGAGAAATGGGAGCTTTTAGAAAGAGAAAGAAAAACTATATTATGAAGCTCCAACCCTTTGCCTTTCAAGCTCTATTACATTTTGTTTAACCATGTTTTCCATTTTGTTAATACAAATAAGCCGTAAAAACGTTTATTTATATTTTACGATCTTCTAATGTTTTGTCGATAACAAACGTAAAATCATTTTAACGAAAAAAATAGAGTACGTAAATAGTTTGAGTCAATAGTTTCCTAACACACTTACGCTTTCACATAAAACACTAAAATAAGTATAAGTGATTTTATGATTTAGATACATATGTACAACAACTAGTGTTTACATATTGGGTTAAACATATACTTAAACTAAGTATACTAAAATGGGTAAAAACTAAGTGTATGCTAAAATAGGTAAATACAAGTATATACTAAATGGGTAAATACTTGCAAATGGTTTTGACCCATAACCCATGGTTTTATATATACCACTTAACCAAGTTCATTGTATCTAGAAAGAAAACCATGGATCAACCCATAACCCATGACCCATGACCCATAAACCAAAAACACCCATGGGCAAAGAGGAGCGGACCACGGATCCCTAGCGTTGTGCTAGCTGGATCCCTTGTGGTAGGGATCAGTGGGATCCGTGAAACAGAAGAGAATTTCCTCTATAAATAGAGAGCCATTTCTTCCTCTCTAAGGGTCTTCACACACATACTTCCCCAAAGTATTCTAACCCTCTAACCTCAGATCTAAGTGATCTATGTAGTTTGTCTTTTGTTTTTGTGTGATCTACTAGGTTCCTCTTAAAGGAGAGATCACCACTTCTTGAAGACGTGCAAGCTCAAGTCCATGAGTTGCCATGCTTCGTCATCATCAAGACTACTAAGGTTCTCTTGTTGATAGTTCTTCCTTTCTCCATAGATGTTGGGTTGAAGGCATTAGTGAAGAATGCCGAAAGTGTCAAGATGAAAGCATTAGTGAAAGGTGCTCATCATCCGTGTCAAAGCATTAGTGAAGGATGATAAAGGTGTCAAGACGAAGGCATTAGTGAAGGGTGCCAAGCGTTGTGTCAAAGGCATTAGTGAAGGGTGCCAAGCGTTGTGTCAAAGGCATTAGTGAAGGATGCCAAAGAATCAAATCAAGTAGCATTTGGGAAGAATGTCTAGGTCGTATAATCGATGAGGTGCATCGTTATACATATATGTATTTGTTTATATACAAGGATGGTGATATCCTTGATGGTGTTGTAACAAGGAGTAGATCTCCTTGAGATTAGGTGTTGTGTCGTGAAGGGTAGTAGTTCCTCCATAGTAATGGAACTAGGTGCTTAGCCTAGTACCTAATAAAGGGTAGGCGACGTTGTGAAGGATTAGTTCTCCTAAGGTGTGAAAGAACTCGGTGGTTAGCCTAGCACCGTATAAAGGGTAGGCGACGTTGTGTTAGGTGTGGTTCACCTTGGTGTGAAAGAACTCGGTATTTAGCTTTGTACCGGATAAAGGTTAAGCGACGTTTTGAAGGCTTCTCCGCCACAAGGAGTTGGTGTAGTGTTTACTAACTCTCGAGTAGGTGACTCGGGGAGTGGAGTAGGGCAAGGAAGGTGTCCTTGTAGCCGAACCACTATAAATAACTTGTGTTGTGGTGATGTGCTTCTTACTCTTTATATTTCATTTCACGTTTATATATCCATCTATCAACGTCCAACATAAACAATCAAATAGATTGACATAAGTCGATCTAAATATTTAAAAGGAAGTTTTAAATTGGTAAAACTATTCAACCCCCCCCTTCTAGTTTTCCACAATTGGCATCAGAGCTTCGTTACCAAGTTCCTTAAAGTATACTGTACTTTGAAGACTCGATACGATCCGTGAATGTTTGAAAACTACAAAGAAGGATTATCTTCATCATATTTTAAAATCACTATGTTGTTTATTGTTGGACAATGATAGAATGCTCTAACATTTTTTTTTTCTAAGCATTATCCATACTTGAGCTTGGAGCTACCAAGAAGAGCATAAAGAACTTATCTAAATATTTCCTTTCGCAAAAAGAATATTTAGCCAAGGTATGATTACTAATCACTTGCTTTTAATTTTATTATTGAAATCATAGTTGCATGATTTATTAGTAATTATTCTAATAGTTTTCTATATTAAAGTCATTATCAAAAATAGTATTCTTCGACTTATTTGTAGAAACTACACTATGATTTCGTAATAATGACATTTTGGTTATTTGATAACCATTATCATTATTCATCACAAAGAATTTATTGACACTTCATCTATGTCTATAAATTTTCATGTGAAATTTCTTATGTTATAATAAAATGGGATTTTATTATAATGTTTGAAAAGTTTCCCAAGAATTATGACTAATTCTTAAAAAGGGAACCTCGTCTAATAGGAATAGTACTGAATCTTCAAAAACCTCAAATCACAAGTTTTAGAACCTTAAACACCAAAACATTAGGTTGTTTAGAACTCCCAAAACTTAGTTATCAAGAAATGTTTGAGCTGATTTTTGCTGTTATGCCGGATCCCTCGGTTTACACTAGCCGGATCCCAAATGAGAGGGATCCGCGGGATCCATGCAACAGAAGACAGTATATGATCAAGAATGATCACTGTGGATGTTCCACAATAATACTCACCTCAAAGACTCACGAACAAAAACCCAGGTACTGTTCATAGGAGCAAATTGATCATTCTTCTCAAGTCTAACAATCACTTGTGTAAGTATAATCTTCACTACATTGTTATTTTAATTCCTTGATTCTTAGAATTACAATTTCTTCATCTTTAAGATTTGGGTTCAAATTGGGTTTATTATAATTTGTCACCACATTGTTTTCTAAGATAATCTAAATCAAAGAATTAAGATTGTTAATACAAATTAAACACATTTCTTGAACTCAACAAAGATGATGAGAGCAAAATTGTGATCAAACCCTCTAGGCTACTATTCATCATTAACACCACATTGGGTTGTATTTTTTAGGAATATCATGCCTAGCAACAAGCAACATGATTACCAAGACACCGCCCACTACATACCCATATATCATAGGAAAAATGGCTTAAGTCCGGACGATAGAAAAGCCTTTAAGTTGCTCGAAAGGAGACTCTTTCATGAAGGTAGAGTTGTTGATCCATCATTTCTTGCAAATACTGACATAAGGGAAGTTTTTGCAACTATTGGGTTTGATTGTTTATTGGATATAAACGAACAAATTTGCCCGGTCTTTGTGCTTGAGTTTTACAAGACAATGGGGATAATTAGAAATGATGACGGGTCCATCTCAATTGAATTCACCATCAATGAGCGAGAGTTTAGTCTTTCTCTTATAGAGTTTGGAAGAATTATAGGAGTTCCATTTCAAGGCATTTGTATGTACTCGAATGACTGGTCTTTGGAACAACTACACACAATGGTTGATCATCATGATATTTACTACAATTTGATCCCGGAAGCAACCACGGTAAGGGACACCGTGTTCATGCCAAGAGCCTCACCATCAAGAGTCACAAGGAAGTCAAAAGTGATCTATAGGGATCCCTTTCAAATGGAGCTTTCGGAAATGTATGCATTGTATAGGAAGTGGGAGGATGTGATAAGAGAAAATGTGGTATGCCTAGTAGGGAACAAGGACCACCCCAACGCATGTCTAAGCTTCATGATCTATTGCCTAGTGACCAATACTCAATTCAACCTTGCCTACTACATGGTAAAAAGAATGGCAAGTGTTAGAAGCATGGACAAGATGGTGCTTCCGTACGCAATGCTTTTAACCCGTCTCGCGAAATTCATCTTTGCTTTAGACCCTTCTCCACAATCCCTTGATCATAGCTTTTGCAATAAGGTTATGGTACCATTGACCGAAAGTAGAACAATAAGGTTTATGGTGGAAGGAAAGAGACCACACCCACCCACGGACTCCTCGGACGAAAGGGAAAGGCAATGAGAAGGTGGAGATGAAGGGAGTAGTAGCAACCCACTCGCAAATATCGATCTTGACCCCTTGGACTACATCAATCAATTGCCAAACATCCCAAATGAATCACCCGAATGGCAACAAACCAACGGAATCTTCAAATGCTTCGCCAATTTCTTAAAGAAGAAGAAGTGAAGATAGTTTGATAAAGAGTGAAGGACGGGTGAAGAAGTGAAGAAGGAGGAGAAAGGAAAGGTTTGAAGGATCAAACTTTGATGAACAATTTCAAACAATGGTTTGTAAACATTTTAAATTATGCTTGTATTTTGTAGGTATGGCCATATCATGGCACTAAACAATTCTAACGTAGGTACTTGGAAAATGAGATTTTACGACCCTTTGAATGGTCGTCGTCACTCATTCTAGGAATTCTAGCTATCTCTACTTTGCCATATATCATAGTCGTTGTGCTCGTACATTTAGTTCCCATAGAAACCACTAGGAAGAGCATTTACTAAGAAGTGCAAAATTGCACATTTGCTGAAAACCTTCTGATCTGCAGTGCAAAATTGCACATTTGCTGAAAACCACTAGAAACCTTCTGATTTACTAAGAAGTGCAAAATTGCAAAATTGCACATAGAAACCACTAGGAAGAGCATTTACTAGGAAGACTCATACAACTGGCCAAAATGCAACACTCAAACCGCAACCTGCAAAATAACTCAAACTTCAACACAAAAACCGCAAAGACAAACCGAAACTGGCAAACTGCAACTATCAAACTGCAATAGTCTTGAGCAAAATGCAATGTCAAACCGCAACTGGCAAAACACAGTTTCTTGATCAAACCGCAACAAGATCAAAACGTAGCTTAGCACAAACCGTAGATGTCAAAACGCAAGACCAAATCAAAATATTCAAATCGAAACCCTCAACTTGCTATCTTTAAATCGCAGGAGGCAAATTGCAGTTTTGGCAAACCGCAAGACTTCAAACTGCAATGCTCAAATCCCAGGAAGTCAAATCGCAATGGGAAAATGACAAACCGCAACAGGCCAAAATGTTGCTTTCTCAGATTTTTGTCTTTTTCCTTTTACAGCTACAAACCAAACTTCAACCTTGGAACTTCTCAAACCGCAACAATGAATCACTACTCCGCGTCTCAAACCGCAACAATGAAATAACTTCAAAAACTTCACAAATGCACCTAGAACGTCCACTACCCTAATGAAATACACTAAGTAGTCACTAAGGAAGACTCATACAACACCCCTAAGCATGAAAGTACAAACAACTAACGAATCTTACCATAAACAAGTTCAAACAAAGGTGTTTTGTCTTAAAACCATACAAACCAATCAAAACAACAAGAACCAAGCTACAAATCTGAGCACCCACAATCTAGAAGATCAAACGATAGCTCTTGATACCAATTGTAGGATACTTAATAACATAAACACGTTTGGATCTTGATGTTTGGCCGTGGGTTTAGAGAGAGAAAGAGAGAAGAATGGGAGTTTTCTAGAGAGTGAAATATGTGAAATTAGATTGAGTGAATGAAAAGCTCCAACCCTTCCCCATGGTAGGAAAAGGTATATGTAGTATTACAATAAACGCCCCTATGGGCTGTAGAGCGGCTGATAGTGGGTAAAGACCCGACCCGACTCCACAATGATACTTTAACTAATTATTCTATGTTTAAGACTACGAACTAACTTGTGCTAAATAACAGTCGGGGTGTCCGAGTCTTTCATATGGATTCTCTAAATCCTAACAAAGACCTTTCCCTCCTCATCTCTATTTATAGAGAATAAGAAGGAAATCCTAATCCTAATCGACTTGTAAGTCGGACGTATAACAAAAAAAAAGAATAAGGAAACTAGATAAAGTTCGGTTTGGACTTTGCCATGAAAGGCAACCCGATACCCAACTTAAACAAGGACACTTTAACCCCTAGATTTATTCGATAGTTAATATAAAGACTAAACTTATAAGTTATAACAATTTCCACCTTAGGCTATATATTAACTTATACCGACATTCAACAACTCCAAACAATGTTGAAAGTTAAGTCTAGGTACTACCTTTGTCAAGGCATCCACACATTGTGTTCAGTACCTACCTATAGAACTTCAACTGTCTTTGCTTCCACGACCTCTCTGATAAAGTGATAACGCACATTGATGTGCTTAGTTCTTTCATGAAAAACATGATTTCGCGATAAGTGTATCACCACCTGATTTCACTGCCACTGTGTTTAGTTCCACGCCAAACTCTTCCAAAAGTCCCTTTAGCCAAATAGCTTCCTTCATAGCTTCCGTAAGAGCCATATACTTCGCCTTTGTAATTAAAAGAGCCACCACATATTGTAACGCACTATGTTTATGCACATATTTAAACAAAACTTACAAACTCATATATTTTAAACAAGACTTTCACTAACAACGTTTTAGTTGATGATCCCATATTTCGCTAAGTCAAAAGAATCTTTGTATAATGGGTCTGTTCTTTGTAATATGATGTTTTCGTTGCACATCTTAGGACTTTATGTCTATAAAGATATACTAAGAGCTCTAGGTATCATGTCATGTCAAATACTAATTTTTTATGTCACATCATATTATATCAGCTTTAACACCAACATTACTCACATCAACGAAATCAGTCTCCCTCATCACATGACATAACACCCCATTTTGAGCCTCAGTATTTTATTTTATTTTCTACTTTTAACCAACTAATATTTTATTCATTACAAATACATAAAAAAAACCTTACGAAAACTTAAAAAAAACATAAAAAAATTACCAAAAAAATTACAAAAACGACTACATTTAACATCTACATTTTTGTTGGATTTCCTCTTTCTGCTAGTTGGTGATTTAAGCATCCTGTTCTATCAATCTCAGGGTTCTAGTGACAAGAAACTTCATTTCTTCCAACTTCATGATAGTCGTGTCTTTCCGTTTAGTCATCCTGTACATTTCTTGAACAACTTCCAGTTTAAGTCTTATATCATTTTGTGGAACCACCCCAAAATCTTGTGAGTTACTCCTGAGATCTCGGAAGTTGTCCTGGTGAAAATAGTTGTTTTAAAGGTAGTTTATAATGTTTAATTAGAAAAAAGAAAAATACAAAACTCTCTGTTGGAATGGCCAACAGTCATTTTTTTTAAAAAGGTTGTCGCATGCTATGGCATACAACATAAATTTAGCATGCATTATGACGCCGACCACCTTAGCCTTAGCCCAACCCTTTGTGATGTTGTGATGATACTTAGAGCTCTAATAGTGTCGCAATGAAGTTTTATAATTTGAAAATTTTATGATTTCTATATGTATAGAGTATTTTAGTATGAATAGTAGTTTTATAATTTTAGCATAGATTTTTAAGTATCTAAGAGGGCATGGTATGGTAACGCTCCAACGACGTTATGGCTTACATGGCGGCGTTGGGTAAGCGTTACCATACCAGAAGGCGTGGCGTTGGTGTTGCCTTTTGATTTGAGTTACCAGAGTAACGTAAATGGAAATGTGCTAGCTGATGACAAAATAAGTTACACAAACACCCCTTACAACGGTTCATTGCATTTGAATAATAAAAAAAATACACAATCACCCCCTCAACGTAAACTTTATTTTGAATTAATAAAATAAAATAAATAAATAAATAAATTACACAAACTACCCCTAAACGGCTTGTTTTTTTCAAACTTTATATATTTTTTTTTCAAAAACCCACCTCTTTATAAAAATAAAAAAAAAATTCTTTCACAATGGATTCACATCCAAGTTACACAGAACATGAGACCCTTTTTGATATCGAAGACGAAACCAACGCTTTATGTATTATGGGCTTTTATGGCCGCCTACGAGTACCACCGGTTATATGCAGAAGAAGCGCAATCTTCCCGGTTAACCCGTAACCCAATTTTTCATGAACGTGAGATTGCCGAGATTCGTTTAATGGCCGACTATTTTAATGAAGGTTGTAAGTATCCGCATTCATACTTTCAAAAAGGATATCGTATGAGCCGAAAACTATTTCCAGAAATAGTCAACGGTATTGAATCTTATATTGTCGATCCTCTTCCACCACATTTTCAATTCTTTAGCCAAGCACCCAATTGTACGGGTTGAATGCGTATGAGTGTTATTATGAAATGCACATCCGCCATACGCCTATTGACATACAACACCACACCCGATGCATTTGATGAATATTTGAAAACGGGTGAGCATATCGCACGTGATTGTCTGGATAATTTCAATATGTGCGTTATTGATTTTTTTAGCCCAGAGTTTTTAAGAAAACCAACTTTTCAATAAATTTAAAATCTACATGCACGACATGATTGTTCATGGTTTTACGAGAATGCTTGGTAGCATCGATTGTATGCATTGGGAATGTAAATTTTTTTTGGTGTCATGGCAGGAGCAATATGGTAGGGGTGATGAAAATACCCGACTATAATGCTTGAAACTGTTGTGTCGCACGATTTGTGGATTTGACATGCATTATTTTGGATAGCGGGTGCGAATAACGATATCAATGTTTTAGATAATTCGCCGTTATTCGACACCATTCTTGATAATGTTTCCCCTGTAGCTCCGTTTGAGGTAAACGGAGTTGAGTTTCAAAAGGGGTATTACTTAGCCGATGGAATTTACCTACAGTGGGCTACTTTCGTCAAATCGTTCTCAAATACGACGATAAACACATGTTCTTTAAAAGACGACAAGAAAGTGAACGAAAGGATGTCGAACGTGCCGGTGTTCTCCAAGGAGGATGGGGATAATACAACAACCAACACGTTAATACAAGGTTATCAATATACGTAGAATCATGTATTCTTGCATCATATTACATAACATGATTTAAAAGATCAAAAGTTTGCAATAAGTGAGTAAATTGAACTATGGGTCAATACGGTACCACATAGGCAACA
This sequence comes from Chrysanthemum seticuspe, assembly GCA_019973895.1. Lineage (NCBI taxonomy): Eukaryota > Viridiplantae > Streptophyta > Magnoliopsida > Asterales > Asteraceae > Chrysanthemum > Chrysanthemum seticuspe. The sequence goes on along the minus strand of BPTQ01000008.1, from coordinate 160,042,291 downwards.
AAGATGGATTGATAGATGTGATATGCATCGTCGAAAGTCAAAAGAAATACGTGACAAAAATATTCATCTTAGTCTCCAACGACTGCTTATGGAGCATATTTGGCGTAAACGTGAAGATTTTGAGGAAGTAGTTAGTTTATGTATTTGTTTTTAAATTTCCGCATGTTTCTTTAGTTTATGTATTAGTGTTTAAATTTAAGTATGTTCTTTTTAAAGTATTTGTAATTTATATTATTATTTAATGAATGAAATATTTGTGACGGGTTTATTTGAAGACTGAAATAGTAGTTAAGGGGTTAATTTGTAATTTGTGTATTTTTTTTTAAAATGGTGGGTTCTTAAAAGTGGTATTATTTGGTGTTATAATAATGAGTATTCTTTTTGTGTTGAATGGTTTGGTGTTAAATGATTTGGTATTAAAATGATATGACGCTGATTTGACGAGATTTTTTGTGTTAATTTCTATTACCATACATAGGTCTCTAAAAGAAGAAAGTGGTTTTAAGTACGTTTAGGGTTTCTAGATGTTAGAACTTATATTTTTAAAACAAAAAGCTTGAATAATCTAGAGGGAGATGTAAAGTGATAAAGCATTGCTTCCGATATCCCCTTTTTAATCATCCCTTTTGCCCTCACTAGCGTCCAAATGCTATTCAATCTCACACTTTGTACATTAACACACATGCATCACATTGTCATTTCATCGAACCATATAATATGTGTCTATCAACGATTATTCATCTACTAATACAACCTTCATGTGCCCACAATCACCATCATCACAAATCCCTCTAATCATGCATCCTCATCATGATAATCACCAATCTTCATGGACAACTCTATCTCAACCCTTCCAACAATACACCTTCAATCATGTTCTTCCTCAATCATCACTACCTAATGGTGGTTTGTTTAAAAGGGTTGTTGATGGCTTGCAGTTTGCCTATGAGGGTAGTAGTAGTAGTACCACATCTCCATCGACTGACCATTATCTAGGGTTTCAACCAGGATCCAATACCTTTGGGATCCAAACTGAAACGACTAAGATGACTACTCAAGAGATGGCGGATGCTAAAGCCATAGCTGCCTCAAAAAGTCACAGTGAAGCAGAACGGAGACGCCGAGAACGAATCAATAATCATCTTACGAAGCTTCGTAGCTTACTTCCCAACACCACCAAAGTAAGCCTTAGTTTCTTCTTGTTTTCTTTAGCTAAAAAGTTTAATAATAATAATGGACAGACTCTTGCTTTCTACCAATTAAATAAGTATATAAAGCTGAAATCTTTCAATCATGTATATCCAACATTTTAAGTATGTACAAACCATCATTTCATATATAAAGCTAATGGTTAGATCGATCATAAGTTTGAATATATACTGATTTTAGATGACCCCCTTTTTTTAACGGCTTATAGTATATTATAAAAACACTATAGCAAGATGGTAGAGAAACAATTACAACATGTTTTTACAAGAATTGAACGGATCACGGATCCAATCCCATCACAACGGTTTTACTCTCCTGTTACTATGTGAAATCCAAGAATAAGAAAATCATCTGCTAGTGTATCCTTTGCTAACAAATGATCTTATAGTTGTTGATATAATTTTAATATAAGCGCTCAAAAACCTTTAACCGAATACATGAGTAACTTCATGATTAGAAATATAGGCCTAAGCATCAAATTGTAGAATACGCAACATTTTTATATCATGATTTTTTTTTTTAACTAAATACAACTATACTTAACACATTTTAAATTTTATTTCACACTCATACGATGTGTTCATATGATGTTTATGATTTGCATGAAGAAAATTTTCTTGGGAAATGTTTAGGGATATATTAAGCACAAGTCTTTCAAACGACAATTGTGTTGATATTATATACTGTTTGATACATGTCTATCAAGTTATCTAATTAAGGATTCACATACTGATTTCATTGTTGTTGCAACTATTTAGACGGACAAGGCTTCATTACTTGCTGAAGTGATACAACACGTGAAGGAGCTCAAGCATCAAACTTCCATCATAGCGGCACAACTTCCAGTCCCTAGTGAGATAGATGAGCTGATCATTGATAACACATCGGATGAAGAAGGAAGAATTGTGATCAAAGCATCATTATGTTGCGATGACCGGTCAGATCTCTTGCCTGACCTAATCAAGACTTTGAAAATGCTTCAATTGCGAACCCTAAAAGCCGAGATCACAACAATTGGAAGACGTGTGAAGAATGTTTTATTTGTAACAGGAGAAGATCATCTGAATAGCAATGAGGATGAGGAAGTTGTAAATCACTGGGTATACTCTATTACCGAGGCGCTTAAGGCAGTAGTCGAGAAAACAAATGATGGAAATGATTGTTCATTTGCAAGTATTAAGAGGCAAAGAACAAATAACATTGATATATTTAATCATCGCAGGCGTCTTTAGTCAAATTCAAAAAATGACTAAACTTTGGGCTTATGGTGAAGGTTAATTTGAGACCATCAAAAAACTTGAGATCATGTCAATCACTCGTAGTCAAAATTATGAGATTTGGATTTCACTTTTTTCTGATCTAAATCCCGTATTGATTATCTAGTACTCAAGTTTTTTGATGGTCTGAAAAGAACTCACCCCTTCCGCTTACACCTTCATAAATATATGTAGTAATACTCAAATTATTGGGTTTAAGTCTTTGTTTCTTTGCCGTTTGTAATATTTCCTTCTTTATTTGTGTACTCTAAATTTATCAAATGTCCCCGAAGGGACAGGGTACTCTATATTTATGTGAAAGCTTAAATTGTTTTTTTAACGGCTGTGATTTTGATAAAGTTAAAAGTCTAGCAAAGTAGCAAGTTGGTAGAGGGCGAAGAGAACATATATATTGCAAGACAATAATTACACAGGCCTTTAGTTGTTGATTTAGCTAGCTTTCTATTTCTATGTCGAATCCACAAGTGTGAGAGGATTTTAATTTTGATTTCTTCACCAAGAATGTCTTTCTAGGCAGTTTAGTGTCAAAACAAACTTAATTCCAAAAATGCCCACCCAAACAGTATTTTGGATAACCACAAAAGATAGTTTCGTTTGATTGAGCAGAATTGCCGCATCTCCCGGCCAGGACAACAAGCTAGGTAAGGAAAAGCTTAAATTGCAGTATAAAACTTTTATGCATTACTTTGTTTTGGTTTTAATTTCAATAGATATATCGTATCACAAACTATACGTTTCTTTATATAGTAAAATATGGTTTGTTTATACATCGAGCTATATAGACAGATTATTACTATATATTTCAAAAAAGGGTTTTTTCTCTCCCCTTGGGAGAGAAAAAGGAGATTCTGGCCGCCATCAAATCCCTAAGCATTCATTCCATATAATTCGATTCCTCTTGTTCACTACTCCTAGATCTATCATCTATGATCGTTCTTAGGGGCTTAAACAATGGCGTTTTGAGTTTTATTGAGGATTTTATGGGTTTACGGTCGGAATGCTTTGTCTATGGACACCCTCTTTATCTTGTGGCTGATTTGTGTGGCGGGATGGCACGTCTTGCTGCTATTGGAACCCTATCACTTTTTGTTTTAGGGATTTGGATTGATCGATCTGTTTGATTAATCTATTCAATCATGTTTTTCGAATCTTGTCTTATGGATTCGAATGGAGGCGCGGCTTGTTTCGACAGCTGTTATTATCAAGACCCTTACTGCTGTTAGGGTTTCATGCGTGTTAGCAATTGGTTGGTGAGTTGCTGGAAGGTTGCGAAGGCTCTTTGGAATTTGCTTCAATGTCGGATTAAAGACTCAAGTGAATCGGAGTAATTGTTTGGCCTATTCATACCAGCTATGGGGATGGAGTGGCTATTCAGTTGGTGAGTTCCTGGCCTGCTATTGGGTGTCTAGAAAGTTGGTTAATGCTTCTTTCTTTGTTAGTAATAAGAATGGTTGTGTCATTCTTAATTAGTGGTTTGGTTAGCAGCTTGTTGTAAGCTTATGTGTGAGTTTGGTTTTTCATTCTCATGCCGTTTGGTTTGTTGCACTACGGTGCATTCTTATTGCCCATGTAACGGGTTGGGTTGTAGGACTTCACCTACACCTTTTGTACTTTAACGATTTTTGGTGTAATACATTTACCGGGGAAACCCTTTACCCAAAAAAAAAAAAATACTATATATTTCAAACGTAAACTTTTCCTACTTGTGTTACTAACCAAGTGTTGATCTCCTATTAGAAATGGGTCACCAACTCTTCGTGACACCACGACGCGCCACTCATCTAACCACAACGACTTAACCATATATATTCAGTCAAAGCACCACAAGTACCATCATATCGGTACCACCACTATACTTCTGTCCTAATATAGATAAACATTCGTTAACAAAAAGTGCTTGAGTGTGTCTAAAATGAGCAAATTCGTAGAGAAATCTTTATCATCCACTAATCTATATAGTCATTGTATCAATTAACTTATTCGAGAAAACGTACATATAATATGTATCTTGAAACATCAATTAGTAAGTCGCTATCTATAGAGGTGTTTGGTGTTTGGTGTTACATGCATATACAATGATCGAAGAACTAAGAAATGTCACTATATGTAACACAAATAGGTGATCGATCATACCACATCTATCGTGGCCATCTAAACTTGAAATGGCTACCAACAATCGCGGTACGTATATTAGTCATCCCATGATACAATCACATGCATAAAAACTATGGAAGTTTTTCCGTCAAACAGGATTTGTGTTTTCTTTCTACTACAATAACCTACGTCATCATAGGCGTAAGAACGATGTCATTAAAAACCCTTCATTTTACTAGTGGTGGACCGGTGGTCGTGTTGTTATCATCATATATCTCTTTGAATAATAATTTATTATTATTATCAGCAAATCATGTTATACTGTTCATAACAAGTGAAATAGTGGGGGACCAAGTAAATCATGCGTATGACCAGTCCACTACATAGGTCTCAAAGACTTGCAAATATAAAAAATTATGGACGTTTGAACTTTTTAAAGAGGTATATGATGAGATCTGATAGGTCACTAGTTTTACAACACAAGCACAATAGAAAGAGATAGAGAGAAGATCGGATGAACAAATCACTCAAACAAACACTACGCGTAAGACTAATAAGGACGGTTATGCCTGAGTAGTGAAAGAGAGAATAAATTGAACAACCAACCCTCAAGTGAGGGTTATTACAAGGTATTTATAGGAAGGGGAGCTAGGGCAACACTCCTACTCTCTTCCTTTCCTTAATGGACATGTGCATAAGCTTATGGGCCTTCTACATAAGCTTAAGCTAAAACAAACATAAATGCCATAATTAAGCTAACTATTACATATGAATCACTAACACTTGATTTAGGTTTAGGAGTGATTCCAACAATCTCCCCCTAAGTGTTGGTGATGAATGAATATGAACGGTTAAGGTACTGAAGTAATAGTAGCTTTGACGTCTTCTGACATTCTTCTTTCTTGTGAGAAGACTTGCCTTGATTCGAACAATCTCTCCAGTGTAGAGAAATTGTCTTCTTTGAACAGTTCTGCTTTGACGTCATAATTATCTTTGTTCTTTGTGATGAAAGTGATAGTATGTTGTAGTCTGCATCAATTCTGCCTCAGGTCAGATTCGCTGCTCCAGTGTCTCCTCGTCATTCTTCAACATGCTCACACGCTCTTTGACGTTGGATTTTAGTACTGATGAAGTTCTTTAAGTCTTTAACTTTGTAGATTCTTTGATTTGACGAAGAATCATTCTGACTTTTGTGTTGCTTTAAGATAGAACTTCCATTAGTGATGATGTTGGCGTGAGCATGAGAAGAATCTGCACGATCATTCCGCTCCAGAGCTTCCATAAGAAGAAAACATTAAGACAGTTAGTAATAAGCGGATTCCGGCACTTACAAGTTTGAACTTCGAGAGTGTTAACAACATAGTGTGAAAACACAACTCTAATTCTCACAAAGGCCGTTCCAGAACTGGAGTCCCACAAGTGAGATAACACGATGTACCGAAGTACACCTACAGTTCAGATGAGTCGCTGAGGTACACCGAAGCATCACCTCACGACTGTAAACCGTTTGAGACACACTAAGCGTAATCCACGGGGAGTTACCGAAGTGACCTGCTGTCAGGGCTGTTTGATGTTGACCCTGGCAGGAGTTTCCATTCAATCACTGAGGATCACAGTTGTGAACCTCTCATAAATGTTCTCGACAGATTGCTAAGATCTGTGAAGGACTCGATAACGTACCACTGATGTTCTTATTGTTGAACATCAAGTGATGAAATGTCAAGTGTACCTAAGAGATCTTTTGATGAATTTCGTGGCTCTAGACTCAATAGTGCGTTTTGGTTTTTCTTGAGCGGAGACTAGAGAGAGGGTCTCCTTCTTCAATACCAGCGATCTCTAAGAGAAAGCTAATAGTTTACGTAGGGTTCCCTATGAGAATGAAACAAGCTTCTTTTGAGAGAAACTTGAGTGGCTAAGAAGGTTTAGTGCATGCGTCATTGGGTCCATAACGGCTTTTAATCTTCAATACCGGCGTCACTAAGTGACAACCAGTAGCATATGAATTGAACCCGCTGTCTGCCCTAAGTTGAATAATTTGGAGGGATAATTCTTTTCACCCTTTTCTTTGCATTTCTTTTTAATTCTTCAACTCCTTCTTTCTCCGATTCTCATTTTCTCCTTTTTATAATCGTACCTAAGGACTTCTAAGTACTAACTATTTGTGATATCCTTGGGTAGATCCCTCCGGCTCTGGCGGATCATAGGACGGTTATTCCTAACCTTAGTCACCTTATAACACCATGACTAACCTATGTTGCTATAAAACCAATTTTCAAGAAAATCTCTCACAACGGTTATGATTGTAAAACATTTTGTACCACTGTAAGAGTTTGATCTTTTGCAGAAATACTCCCCCTCCACATGTGCTTAAGAGTTTTGACGGAAATCTGCACAGTGAGGAAAGAGCGCGCACTTTAAGAATTGATCAACTCAAGATAGACAATCCCCCACGAGACACGGTTACGTTGCATAGTTAAAGAGTTATATTGTCAACTTTTAGGTGACAACTAGCTCTAATAACTACCTTGAAGGTGTAGACAAACCTTGAAAGAGTTCATGTCTACCAAGAGTTTCTCGAATGGTACATTCTATTCGGACAAGTCCTTTGCGAGAAACGTTTACATCACTAGCGAACTAGCTTGAAATTATTACCCGTCCCGGACAAGTCTTTTCGAGTTACTAACAGTTAAGTATCGTCAATTCGTTGGTTAAGTCTATAGCACAAAGATTCATTTGCATTTACACAACATATTTCTTATCACATAATTTTCTCCCCCTAAAAAATGGCATATAAAATGTTATTTTTGAAAAGTTGAGAATAAATATGACCATTTCGAGTGTTGCGGGAAGAGTGACACAAAGAACATTTTGGTGAACAAAGTTTTAACTCAAATACTCCCCCTCAACAAGTGATATAAACGGTTGAAGTTTTGAAAATCATACGGGGAAGTACTTGTTCTTTTGAGTAAAACCTTTGAAAAATGAAAGGTTTGATAAGGTTTACTCAAAAGTAAGAAGCTTTCGCTCCTTTTATAAGGATTGTGGCACTGAAGCGTACCACAGGGTCCTTTCTTGACAATTACGGGTTGTACACTGTTATGTGTGCACAAGCCATAGACATTTTAAATCACACATCCAAATAAATATGAAATAGAAGCAGTTTAAGGGGTACCAGGAAGTCCATCGATCTTTCCAGGAATGCGAACAAGGCGTTGATAGCCGGCGAGAGCAATCCTGGGACGACCACCTACAAAGCTCTCTAGTGTTCTGAACTGGTCCCTTCAATACAACCTTTCATCAATCTTACTGATGATCCTCCTCACATCCCGTCTTTCCTTAGAACTCCATCGCCTTTGTGACCCAATTCCTTCATGAATATCCTTCAACCTATAAGCCAATCCGTCCCTAACCTTCTTCAATGTATGATCCCCAAACTTGTGAAGATCTCTACACGCCATCAAGCAATTGCATTGTGTTTCACTAAGGTAAAACACTCTGAATGGTTGGCTGATGAGTGTGTATTGTGAAAGCTGGTTGATGTCGGGAAGATCTAGCTGAGGTGGAGTGAAGTTGACACGGGTTTGATATGATTCAACTGCAAGCTGGAGATCTTCTACACGTTCTTTGATTACTATGCTTCTGATGAAGATAAGCAAGGACTTGATGTATTCACGTTGTACTTCAGTCGAGAATTGTCTCATGTGACCCTGTACTTTGGCAAGGTACATGTCTTCAATGTCATTGATAGACAAATTCTCAAAGTCCGCTTCAGAGAATGCATAATCCCTTTCGTCTTGCCTTTTGACCACGATATTCTTGAGGAAAGTGTAGTCCCATTTAGACGAAAGATCAACTTGTTTAATAGCAAGGATTCCTTTAGTACTGAACACTTCATGTGAAGACTTCTGAACCTGGCAGCTTCTGTAGTAGATTCGTCGGCGTTCCGCCCAATGGTGAATCCCATACATTGCATCACGGTCATATACTTCCACATTGTTGGAGAACATGTGGTTAGCCCTTTCCTCGATGGCTATGCAGTTAGAATATATGGCTGCCGGGAATGGAAGTGTCAGAGATGTAGCATATTTCCTTGAACCATCGCCACCGTGTAGAAGGAATTCCAAATCTTTGTTGAAGAAATATCGGAATGGAATCCTAGGCTGATCTGGTTGGCCAATTGTTGGTTGAGTTTTAGACCAGTAGGTGTAATATGGAGGGTTGTCCCGTTTGGTGAAGTCGATGTTTGCTTCTGGGTTGAGCCAATCCATGTTGTTAGACATGGCTCGTGCTATATTATCGAGGTGATATTTAACTTCGATAGCACTTTCCGAGCTGTCTTTGAGAAGTTGAAATGCTTCATTCTTGATTCGCTTCAACTCGGATTTCGTCATCTTTTTCACACGGAATTTTTCTTGCAATATCTTTGCATGCTCCAATGTACAACCGTCTTCCAGATCTTGACCTTTAGTTGGGTAGGGAGTGGAATTAACAAGTGTAGAAAACCAATCGTATTCCTCTGTGTCATCTTCATCTAGCCATGATACGACGTCAAACTTAGGCGCCTTCTTCTTCTTTTTCTTAGGCCTAGATGAGGATTCTGGTTTCTTAACTTTGTCGGGAGAGGCGGGTTGTTGTTGGGGCTCATGGAATTCCTCATCGTCACCACCCGTATACTCAAAGTGATCACCGGTTTTCTGAGTCTGGGGTGGTAACTCAGAAGAATCCTGAGGTTTATCAGTAGAAGAACGAGGAGGAGACCTTTGTTGTGCTGGAGTCCGTTTGGGTGGAGGTTGCATAGAAGATGATTCACCAGACTTCTTCGGGCGTTTAGGCTCGTCATTCTTATCCTGATCCTTATCTTCATCGTCGCGTGGACGCTTAGGCCTTTCAGCTTCTTCTCTGCATGCTGATTTTAGTTGGTATTCTAGCAATGCTTCAAACAATTTACCTTCGTAGGAGGCAAATGTTGCAGATCGTTTCGACATTTGAGCTACCAGCCGGTTGACTAATTCAGCATCTGAGAAGATTATGGGATCAACTGGATTGATGTTCACATGTATTGGAGTTGATATCATAGTCTTTTTGGCCAGGTGTAAGAGATTCGGATAGAGTTGTTTGGTAAACATCTCCTTTGTAATTCCAGGAACGATGTCAAGAAGGAACTTGTTAGTGTATCCTTTGATCATCTCGTCCATTTTCCCTTGAAGATCATCTTTCATGAGCTTCTGGATATACTCCCTTTCAACTTGAATCTTGTCTTTCTCATCATGAAGATACTGTATCTAGTCAGCAAGAAAATCTCACTTCTTCTTTGTAATATCTTTCTCTCTGACCTGCTTGACAGCTTTAACGATTCTGGTCTTTGCTTGAGAGATCCAAGAGGCAGTTGGCTTCTTCACTGATCTGGATGTGGATCTGGTTGTTCTTTTTGATGGTGGTGGTGAAGAGTGAGAAGATGAATCTGATGATGATGAGATGTGAGGAGATTCAGGGTCCTTAGGAGGTTCAGAAGTTTTCTCCTTGGAACGAGTTGGACTGTCTAGAAGAAATTGATCATAGTTCACTATGTCATCTTGTTCAGTTTTAGCTTTTTCTTCAGCCTGAATCCTAGCTTCTTCATCTGCTTTAGCTTGAGCTGCAACTTCTTCATCAGCTCTATCTTTCTCTGACTTCTCAGTGTCTGGTTCCTCAATGTCATACTTAATAGACTCTTATAGTGGCGTTTGTTGTTGCACAAGGGTGGTGGCACCAGTTTCCTTATCGGGTTGATTAACCGCATCAGGAATTGGTGTTGGTTGAACATCACCACTTGACCCTCCGGGGCCACCCATTTGATCCTTTGCAAACTCTTTCGCAACGTGTTGAAGTCTAACAAATTTGAATTTCCTCCTGTAATCAGTTTCCAGTGGCTCTTCTTCTGAACTTTCCTCTTCGTGCTCAATCACTGGAGTCTTCCCTTTGCCGTGTTTAACTGTAGGACTGGGAGGTTTGACTGTTGAAGGATTAGTATCGGTTGGAGTTTTAGAGTAGAAGATCTCTTCTTCTGATTCTGTACCTTCAGAGCTTTCGTCCACAAGCTTTCTTTGCGGTTCAGGCTTAGGTTCGAGAATGGGAACAGCTTCCTTGGCGGGAACTGTCCTCTTGCGTCTAGGTTTCCTCTTAGGGAACTTCCTTGTACTCTCAGTGCTTGCAGCACTTCCTGTACTCGCTCTTCTGGTTTTCCTTGTGGGTGTACCAGAAGATTTTTCATCGAGAAAACCAACTTTGTTCTCTTTCACAGCTACCAAATATCTTTTATAAGAGTAGAGTTGTTTGAGTTCATCTGAGAGAAGGAGATCCGGCAACACAGCACCTTGTTTCTTGGTAGTTGACTCCTTAAATCTGACTGTTAGAGTGGGTTCGGACAACACGTCAAGATTGTCGGGGTCATTGATTCTCTTGGGGATATCAGAATTGAGTCCAAGAGATCTTTGGATCAACAGTTTTGTGTATCTGATATAAGGAATCTTTGAGCCAAGCTTTTTGAGGAATGTCATCATGTCATCCCATATCAGAGCTTCAATTTCGATGTGTTTCATGTTGATCGGAGCCCAAAAGATTTGCAGTTCCACGAGCTTGGGATGCTCATAGCCACTGTCACGACCAGAAACAGATTTTGTGATGATGATATAAAGGGTTCTCCAAGGCTGAATGTTCTTAAGATTCACGTGAGAATGCTTATTAATAACCCCTGAAGCTTCGTCATACCCAATATCAATCAAGAATTGCCCGTCTCTTCAGTAGGTGTGGCATTGAATTATGTTGGCTCGATGTCAGGAATGAGAAGAACAGCCCTTAAGTCTGCATGTGTGATGGTAACTTGTTTGTGATTGAGTGTCATTGTTACCGCACTTTGACCTTTGAGCCTCTGCATTGTATTCCAGAATTGCTGTATGTAGATCTCCGAAACAGTGGCAGAGTTGGTGAGCATGTTCTGATAGGGATGATTCTTCAGAATATCCACTGCAATGAGACAAGAAGATTCAGAGCAGGTGAGAGTTTCAAAGTCAACTCTGAGATTGTTCTTTCAAATCTTCATTGGATAGCTATGCGGGAAAATATCAGCAATGGTGAAAACGTTTGGTGCATCTACATTCATTTGAGCTTCCATGTCGTGATCTGAAACACATTTTTCCAAAAGAACCAACATATCGAAAGACATAATGTTAGTTAACAGATGGTTTTATTGTCTAATTATTGAATGTGATGTGTCAATGATTGTTACGAGTCCAAAATCACTTGTTTGTTCAATAGTCTAATGAAGTCGTGATAAGTTTCGTGAGTTAGTTAACTTTAAGTTTTAAAGTTTATGTTATCACTTATTTTTCACAACATATTAAACGTATAAGCTTATTAGTGACATTATTGGTTTCGTGACGTTATGATTCATTTATTTACAAGTTTGCACGCGTAACAATTCATAACGAAGGTTTGATCAAGGCTTAGGCGTATAAATTGTAGCTTATGCGTAAACAGGATGAGTATACGCGTAGACGCAAGCTTATGCGTAGGATCCTTACTTACGCGTAAGAAATATTACGCGTAGAAAAGGGGGCCTTATGCGTAAAGCTTACGCGTAGGCGTATATAAAACCTTACGCGTAAGGCTTACTCGTAAGAGTAGACCTTATGCGTAGAGGTCACTGTTTACGCATATCCTTCACAGGATACGCGTAGTCCCTTTGTAGAACCTTACGCGTAAACGCTACGCGTAAGATTTCTCTTACGCATAACATGCTACGCGTAAGGTGATCCTTATGCGTAGATGGTTAACAACCTTGATTCTGATTTTTACGAGTAGCAAACCTGAAATAAATTCATCACAGCATCAATATTAACACATACATTCATTGTATAACATATCATGGCATGAAAAATCATCAAACAGTTTATGCGTAAAGAACCTTATGCGTAGGCCAAAACCCTAATAGTTCAAAGATTACGCGTAAGATTTTTAACCACAGGAATTACACCAAAGTTTTTCTGGTGGTTTTTAGATGTCATGTGAGTGTAGTAACCAAGTTTTAACATCAAACTCTCAATGGATCAAAAATACCCAAACGCGAAGAACATTAAACCCTAATCTCTAATTCTCAAACAATTAGTGTTTCTGTGTTGTTTCAAGGCTTAGATATAATCAATTCACTATAATATCAACCTCACACAATAATCTTTATTACCAAAAACGTTCACATATGAAAACACCCAAACCACGCATAAACCCTAGTTTTCCAGATTCAATCAATTCGTGTTTCTGGGTATGTTTTGAGGATAAAAATGATATCATTGATGTTTTAAAAATGTTTTGACACAACCTTTTTAACCACAAACACATACCAATGATTAAGTGTTCTAACACTTACGCGTAGAGCACAAAAATCACAATATCTCAAGATTAAACCGTTGGATTTATGAAAAATTCAAAACCATTGTTTAAAAACTTGTTATAAACATGAAATCACTTACAGATTGATGATCCAAAACACATATTTGTGGAACGATTGTTGTGCGTATGATTAGTTAGGTATGTGTAATAAATGTAAAGAGTTAATGTTAGGTGGAAGTTTTATTAAAAAAGAGTTTGTGCTTTTGGCAGTTTTAGTCCCTCCACCTTTTCCATTTTCATCCAAAGCCATTTAACTTCCATTTTGGTTACCAAACGAAGAATATTTGGAAATAACTTTGACGACACTCCCCCTCGACTTAAGAAAATAATGAAAGATTATAAATTTTAGTTCGAGGAGTGTCATAAACCAGAAATGTGACCACCATTATTAAAGAAAACAACCGAGATAGTATAACATGCAAGTACATAGATATTTTGAAACAGTTAAGTATTTATTTTCTCCCCCTCAACACTTGATCGGAAAAATACGGAATTTTGAAAGATTAGAGTGTTGACGGAAGAAATGTACTTGCCATGTTGAAAGAAAATTAGATAGAAGAATATTTTTGTTGTTTTATCTGATTTTATATTTTTATATTTTGTTTTTGAAAAAAATATTTACAAAAGAGATTTTGGTGTTTGACTGGTTTTTAAGACTGTTTTAAGAGTTCATCCAATTCCTCTTGAGTCAAACACCGCATACCAATCCGGTGGACCAACTCATTAAACCTAGCGGGAGGCAAGGCTTTGGTGACTAGATCTGCCAATTGGTATTCTGTACCCACGAAGTATAATTCAACTGTACCCTGTTCCACGTGGTCCTTGATGAAATGATAACGAAGATTGATGTGCTTAGATTTCGAATGCTGAACTGAGTTGCACGAGATCGCAATAGCACTCCGATTGTCGCAGTACATCGGGATTCTGTCAAATACGTAACCATAGTCTTTGAGTTGTGTTCTCATCCAGATGACTTGAGCACAACACGCCGACATGGCTACATATTCTGCTTCGGTTGATGACAGCGATGTACAATCCTGCTTCTTCGATTGCCAGGACACCAGTTTATCACCAAGAAACTGTAGTGCTCTTGAAGTACTTTTCCGTGAATCTAAACAGCCTGTGTGATCAGCATCTGAAAAAGCGATTAGTTCAAAACCAGAATCCTTCAGATACCAGATGCCCAAGTTAATGGTTCCCTTGATGTATCGGAGGATTCTTTTAGTCTCGGAGAGGTGGATTTCAGTTGGTCTTGACTGATAACGGGAGCAGAGATAAACGGCAAAGACAATATCAGGTCTGCTAGCTGTTAGATACATGAGAGACCCAATAATACTTCGGTATTTGGTAGGGTCTATGATAACGCTCAAATTGTGCATGTTTTTAGTAGCGTTATCCATGTTTTTATGTATGTTATTTGGTTATAATCACATGCTTTTATTGCTTAATCGTATCAAAGTGCGTTTGCTAGTTCATTTGTAGCCAAGTACAGGAAAGTGGAGAAAAAGACGGAAAAAGAAGTAAAATACGAAGATTTCTCCATATATGAAGAATTCCAGACCAAAGCAAGACTTGTGGAGTATATTCGAGAAGATAAATTCATCAAGTTAGTGGTCCAAAGACTCAAGAATAAAGTTCAAGAAGGAAAACGAGAAAGAAATGAAGAGAAGAAGCTTAAACGAAAAGATATTGGAAGACTCGTTGTTACCGACACACCTTCACCATTTTGGCCATAACTTTTGCATACGGACTCCGTTTGACCCCCGGTTCACGGCCACGGAAAGCTAAGAGAAAGATCTAAAACTTTGCTGTTTATGACTTTTTGTAATTTTGCTCCAACCGATCGGTCGAGCCCCGCAACCGGATCCGGTTGGAGAATGGTCAAGAAGACCAACCGATTCGGTTGGAGCCCAACCGATTCGGTTGGGAAGCCCTGGACAGCCATTTCTGCACTACTAAGACTCCAAACTTGTTCCAAACGATTCTAGTCCCTTCCTACATGTCTTCTAGTCCCTTCCAAGCTCCTTGGTGACCAAGAAATGCATTTATAACCCCAAGGGCTTGAGAGTAGTATAAATAGAGGCCTTTGCATCCACATTTCACACACCACAACTTGAGAGATCTTCTCTCACACCTATCTTACCACCACTACTACTCTCTTAAAGCCTAAATTCGTTCATAAAGTTCCAGGAAACTTTGGAGGTCCAAGAAGTCATCATTTGGAGGTCAAACCATCAAGAAGTCATCACCAATACTTGAGGCATCATTACTACATCATTTGTAATCTCATTTCAATCATTGTAAGACCTTTAATCATGTTTTCTAATGATCAAAGTTCTGAGTTTATGTTTATGTTTGCTATGAGTGGCTAGTTTCTTTATGCACTTGCTTAAATGATGTTAATTATCATATGATTAGTTAGTGATTGTGTTAACATGTTTTAATTCAATTTCAAGTTGATTCTAAGATCCAATTGTGCTATAGTTTCATAGTGACATTTGTTAATCAAGTTTGGCTAATTGATAATAATCGTTGGGGTCGAAAGAACTTCGTGTTATTCAACTAGTCATAATCATTTTGTCTATGGATGATTGTTTTTACCCATTATTCTTGATTATACATAGGAACTAAGGTGTGGTTGTAATAGAAACGCTTTTTGATTATCAAATTGGATTGGTTGGAAACATCTAAATGGTCGTAAGATTAGTTGTTGAATATCAATTGTAGCCTTTTGTCTATGATCGGTTACCTTTTGTATTGACCATTTCTTAAGCAATTTGATGAACAAGTGGATGTTTTTGTGTTTAAGTTTATGTATGTAGACTTATGAAACTTGAATTGATCTTGAATTGATTGGTTAAACTTAATGCTTGTTTTTATGAACTAAAATCTTGACGAAGGTTTAACTTGTAAGAACAATAGATTAGTACACCAACTAATTATCATAACCAACATGTTAAGAGGTTAACAATATCACATTAATCTATGATATGAAACTAGTTTAAGCAAGTGTAGTTTTTAATCATTTGAATTTCATTATATCTATTTGCTTTGTTATATGTTTTGGATAGACTCCGTTAATTCAAACTTGTGTTTAGATTCACTCAAATCCCTGCGAACGATCCTGACTTACCTTCATAATCTTGCTATAACGGACGAGTATACTTGCTCGTATGTGTTATTGGTAATATTGGTAATTCACCTTTTATAAATTTAAAACTTGCACCAACCGGGAACATCAAGTTTTTGGCGCCGCTGCCGGGGATTTGATTGTGTTTCAACAAGTTTTTGAATTTCCCTAAGTCGATTCAACCAAAAAAAAAAAAAAAAAAAAAAAAATTCTCAGAAACCTTAACCGGATCCGGTTGCTCCTCAACCGAATCGGTTACGAGTTTGTCCATCAATCATCTGGTCTAACCGATCGGTCGTATCCCGCAACCGATCCGGTTACCTTCTCTGACCCATAAAAATTAATTTCGTTGTTTGTCCGTGTGTTTAGATATTGCCTGGATTCTCTAGGTCATTGTATGAACACTCGAGCAGCGGGAATAGAATCAATTTCACCTCTTACCAACCCCGAACGTTTGATTCGACGAAGAAGGAGAACACGTTTCATACCATTAGAAAATCATGTACCAAGAGTACCAAACCCACCATTTGATAACCTCATTGAAGCCAAAGTTGTTTACAACCCTTTCACCAATTTACCTTTTCCCATGGCGGACGATCAACCCATGTGGGGAACCAACCGAACCGTAGCACCAACTCACGGAAGTGCTATTGTTGCTATCAATCTTGGTGAAAACTTCACCGTGAAGGGACATCACCTTTCTATGATCAAAGACCGACAATTCGATGGCCGTGCGCGGTCCGATCCGCATAAGCACATTGTCGAATTCATCGAAATTTGCGGCATGTTCCGTTATGGCGACACCGATGTCAATGCCATCAAACTCAAACTTTTTCCATCATTACTCGCCGAAGATGCTAAAGTATGGTACAATGAATTAACCCCAGGAATCATCAATACTTGGGAGGAGATGAGGCAAGCTTTTGTGAGCCAATTCTTTCCACCTGCCATGTTTGATAGATTAATGGGAGAAATTCGTGCTTTCAACCAAAACCCAAACGAATCACTTGTCGAAGCTTGGCTTCGAATGAAAGATTTGCTTCGTAGTTGTCATGGACATGGATTATCAAAAGGAACCATTATCCAAATCTTTTACCATGGACTAGATGAAATCTCTCAAGGCATCCTTGATGCTGGAGGAATTTTTCTCTATAAGACTCCCAACGATGCACATCGATTGCTCGAAGATCGAGTACTTCTCAAACTTGATTGGTCCAAAGATTCCAAAACCAAACCTCTACGAAAAACCGTTGCTTTTGTCGAAAATACCGCCACCTCAAAACTCATGCAGAAGATGGAAGCGTTAACCTCAAAGATCGACTCGCAGTACAAAGATATCAAAGATGAAATGAAGGAAATGCGAGACGGATGCAACAATTGTGGAGGAAATCATCCATCGTCCGAGTGCGACAATAAACCTATGGGTGGACCAAAGGAAGGAGAAGCAAGTTACACTCAAGGAGGATACCGTGGAGGAGGATATCGTAGTAATTATTACGGTCGAAATTCTGGAAATTGGCAAGATCGCCCGACCAAGGGATGACAACCGTGATTCTCAACCACGAACTGATGATCCACCACCACAAAATCCCGACAAAATGATGGAAGAAACCGAATTCGAGAAAACCATGAGAGAATTCGTAGCTGCTCAAAAATCCGCAAATGATTTTATCAAAAATCAATTTTTCAATCTCAAAGCCAAAGTTGAGCAAGGACAGAAAAATCATCAAGCATCTATCCAAGATCTTGAAAACCAGTTTGGCAGATTTTCTGACCAACATTCCTCTAGACCATCTGGTTCATTGCCAAGTAATACCCAATCCAACCCAAAAACATCAAATGATAAGACGTACCGTCCACCACAAACAAGAAATGAATATGTCAACGCTATCTTCACAAGTAGTAATTTCTCGAACGATTCCAATCCGAAAACCGTTGTTTCCGCCGGTAGAAGCAACGTCAATACCGATCATACCTCATTGATCGAGAAATTGGAAGCTCTCTCCACAAACATCGCTACCCAATTCATAAGCATACAGAGGGAGATGATGGAACTGCGAAATAATCACCACGCTTCAAACTATGATGCTGAGGATGACACGCTGATGTGTGATCCCATGGAAGCGAACTTAGTCCAACATGAAGGATATCACGGAGGATATCACCACCAAAATTCCAGAAATTCGTACTCCTATCCATATCACAACCCAACCCATACATATCCTCGATATCAGCCTTGGAATACAATACCACATCCATCACAACATTTCAATACACCTAAAACCTCACCGGAGGAGATGATGAGAGAGTGGATGGCCAATCAAACAAAAGCCAATGAGAATATGACAAACCTGTTGGTTGAATTGGAACATAAAGTCGATCAAGGAAGAAGGAACCAACAAGCGATAAGACAAGACTTGGAGAGGAGGATAGAAAGATTAAGTAAGGAATAGGAAGTCCATCACGTTGAATCTCTTCCTTACACCACATATTCCAACTCGAGACATGAATTTGTCTACAAACCAACCTCAATTCAATACGAGAACGATAAGGGTGAGGATGAATTTATCGAAGAGGACGAGACCGAGCATATTCCAACCACGCTGAATCCGAACCAAATCAAGTCTAACTCACCAACCATGTCACCTTTTCTTGAGGATTGCACCATGCATATCCCAATGACTCAATTAAAAGGTTATGAACCCAATTTATTTCCAAATCATGTTGGTGATGAGAAGTTCAACAAAACCAGTAGCAACTGGAATGGAGAACTGGAAAGAAAGATAGACAAATGGTCTGAACCACAAAATCAAAACGGTAGGACTAAGCCACCTCCTTTAACTCACCTTGAGAATGTGGATGCAATATTCACTGGAAGTGGAAAGTCCGATGATCCTCCGAAAAATCATAAAGATCCGCCACATGTCCTCATTTCTAATAAAATCGACCAAATGTTCAAGATAACAAAGAGGGACTTTCACTTGGTCATACCAAAAGAATCAAATGTATTCCCATCCATTGTAGAGTACAAACCAAAGATTCCATACCCTCAACGTTTAAGAGCTGAAATTCCCCATTTAAACCGTATGGTCAAAGTATCCTAATCCGGGGAAGATTCGAGTCAGGCTGATGACTCGGTAATAAAACAAGCGCTTCTCGGGAGGCAACCCGTGTGTGTTTTGATTTTCTATGGTCACTCCCCAAAGTTTTAAACCTTCGGTTGAACTTAAGTGTGGGGGAGTGCCATCCTTTTAATAAAACCTTTTGTTTGTTTATAAGATTGTGTGCAGGTGATGATTTCTCCAGTGGACGCCAAGAATGAAGAAAGAATTTTAAGCTGATAAACTCGTTGACATATCTGGTTTCATCTCTATTTTCCC
Organism: Chrysanthemum seticuspe; assembly: GCA_019973895.1. NCBI lineage: Eukaryota > Viridiplantae > Streptophyta > Magnoliopsida > Asterales > Asteraceae > Chrysanthemum > Chrysanthemum seticuspe. The sequence goes on along the minus strand of BPTQ01000008.1, from coordinate 160,022,777 downwards.
TATTTCTATACTTTGAAGTTCGTTTTTCATTGAGGACAATGTTTAACTTAAGTGTGGTGGGGGGGGGGGGTGAATAGGAAAAATTAGAGTTCTCATGCTTAAATTTAAAATTTTGTTTGCCCTTGTGATCTAGTTGTTTTCACACTTTTAGGATTATGTATTAGAATAACTGGATCATTCCACTGGTAAAATTTGGTAATATTTGAAACTTCGAGATGTGTTCCGATTACTATTGCAATCCATTCTGGGATCGATAAACATTTGCTAGCACATATTATACCCTTTCCACTAAATTGTGAGGATTTGAGCCTATTTCTTATTAGCATACATCTTTTATGCTTGGATCTTTTGCTATGAGTGTCCCGGTGATTTTATTTATTCTAGAACTTGTGCTTGTAAATCATTACCAGACCGCAGTAAGATTGCATTCGTGCGATATAAGTGAATTCGTGTGATAAAGAGGCACCTTAGGATTTAACCCAAATGGCCTTCCATTTTACATCTAATGATATATTAGCTAGCCTCATTGGTTAGTTAACCACCCACATGGACCCATTTGTAGTGCTCATTTTTAGCACTAGATACCCTTAGTTACACCTTCTGAGCCATCCCTTTCATTTTTGCTTCACCCAGAAAATACAAAAACATTTTACACTTTAAACCTTAGCTTATCCCATATCAATGTCTAAACGGTTGGTTGCTAGTCGCCTGGAAAGTGAAGATTGTTCAAATGATTATGAGTACCACATCCTATGTGATTGATTGAGCCATGCGTTATGTTAAAAAAAAAAAAAAAAAAAATTGTGTTGAAAGTGTGGAAAAAATAGCCAATGTGCTATGATCGAAGAACAATTGTCATGGCAAAACAAAAAGCTGTGGAAAGTGAAAAAGAAGAAAGCAAAGCTATAATCGTTTATTTGGTTCGTGGAATGTTTGGTAGCTAGCAACATGGGTATTAGACTTGATTTCATTTTTATTTTAACACCAATTTCATAACATTCCCATGCCTTATCCATACCCTTCACCCGAAGCCTATCATTATAACCGGAATAAAAGCCCTCTTTAGATGTTTTTACTTGGTGCTCACGCCACGTCGGTGGAGTTTTGTTTCTTGTACAAGCCTATGGTAATATTTAGATCATGACTATGCACTATGAGTGTACTATTCCTTAATACTATCCATCTCTAAATAAATAGAGTGTTGAGTGAATTATACATCCGTTACTTTTCGTGAGGTGTTTTGAAATGTTAATCATGCAAGAAAATCATTGGATATTGTCAAACATCTTGATGTTTCACCCTTATAAAGCATAATTGATGAATCCTCTCTCGTATTTATACTTGGTTGATTTGCATCACATTTTTCATAATCACGATCTTGTACCAGTGGATGTTTTTCCTAGATTTGCTTGAGGGCAAGCAAAGTTTAAGTGTGGGGGAATTTGATAACGCTCAAATTGTGCATGTTTTTAGTAGCGTTATCCGTGTTTTTATGTATGTTATTTGGTTATAATCATATGCTTTTGTTGCTTAATCGTATCAAAGTGCGTTTGCTAGTTCATTTGTAGCCAAGTACAGGAAAGTGGAGAAAAAGACGGAAAAAGAAGTAAAATACGAAGATTTCTCCATATATGAAGAATTCCCGACCAAAGCAAGACTTGTGGAGTATATTCGAGAAGATAAATTCATCAAGTTAGTGGTCCAAAGACTCAAGAATAAAGTTCAAGAAGGAAAACGAGAAAGAAATGAAGAGAAGAAGCTTAAACGAAAAGATATTGGAAGACTCGTTGTTCCCGACACACCTTCACCATTTTGGCCATAACTTTTGCATACGGACTCCGTTTGACCCCCGGTTCACGGCCACGGAAAGCTAAGAGAAAGATCTATAACTTTGCTGCTTATGACTTTTTGTAATTTTGTTCCAACCGATCGGTCAAGCCCCGCAACCGGATCCGGTTGGAGAATGGTCAAGAAGACCAACCGATTTGGTTGGAGCCGAACCGATTCGGTTGGGAAGCCCTGAACAGCCATTTCTGCACTACTAAGACTCCAAACTTGTTCCAAACGATTCTAGTCCATTCCTACATGTCTTCTAGTCCCTTCCAAGCTCCTTGGTGACCAAGAAATGCATTTATAACCCCAAGGGCTTGAGAGTAGTATAAATAGAGGCCTTTGCATCCACATTTCACACACCACAACTTGAGAGATCTTCTCTCACACCTATCGTACCACCACTACTACTCTCTTAAAGCCTAAATTCGTTCATAAAGTTCCAGGAAACTTTGGAGGTCCAAGAAGTCATCATTTGGAGGTCAAACCATCAAGAAGTCATCACCAATACTTGAGGCATCATTACTACATCATTTGTAATCTCATTTCAATCATTGTAAGACCTTTAATCATGTTTTCTAATGTTCAAAGTTCTGAGTTTATGTTTATGTTTGCTATGAGTGGCTAGTTTCTTTATGCACTTGCTTAAATGATGTTAATTATCATATGATTAGTTAGTGATTGTGTTAACATGTTTTAATTCAATTTCAAGTTGATTCTAAGATCCAATTGTGCTATAGTTTCATAGTGACATTTGTTAATCAAGTTTGGCTAATTGATAATAATCGTTGGGGTCGAAAGAACTTCGTGTTATTCAACTAGTCATAATCATTTTGTCTATGGATGATTGTTTTTACCCATTATTCTTGATTATACATAGGAACTAAGGTGTGGTTGTAATAGAAACGCTTTTTGATTATCAAATTGGATTGGTTGGAAACATCTAAATGGTCGTAAGATTAGTTGTTGAATATCAATTGTAGCCTTTTGTCTATGATCGGTTACCTTTTGTATTGACCATTTCTTAAGCAATTTGATGAACAAGTGGATGTTTTTGTGTTTAAGTTTATGTATGTAGACTTATGAAACTTGAATTGATCTTGAATTGATTGGTTAAACTTAATGCTTGTTTTTATGAACTAAAATCTTGACGAAGGTTTAACTTGTAAGAACAATAGATTAGTACACCAACTAATTATCATAACCAACATGTTAAGAGGTTAACACTATCACATTAATCTATGATATGAAACTAGTTTAAGCAAGTGTAGTTTTTAATCATCTGAATTTCATTATATCTATTTGCTTTGTTATATGTTTTGGATAGACTCCGTTAATTCAAAATTGTGTTTAGATTCACTCAAATCCCTGCGAACGATCCCGACTTACCTTCATAATCTTGCTATAACGGACGAGTATACTTGCTCGTATGTGTTATTGGTAATATTGGTAATTCACCTTTTATAACTTTAAAACTTGCACCAACCGGGCACATCAGTCTACCAATTTCTCATGTAAATCAGCATCTAGCTTCTTGGTATGAGCCATTGGTGTGGCATAAGTGTCACAGGTTTTCATTACAAATTTGTTTAACAATTCAAGGGCATATTTGGACTGACTCAGGAAAATACCACAGGGTGATTGATGAACTTGCAGTCCTAGAAAGAACGTAAGTTCACCCATCATGGACATTTCAAAATTTTTCTTCATTAGTTTTGCAAAAGCGATTGAGTACTTTTTATGTGTAGACCCAAAAATGATGTCATCCACGTAAATTTGAACAATTAAGATATGTGCCCCGTGATATTGTATAAAGAGAGTAGGGTCGACCGAACCTTTGGTGAAATTATTGGCAATAAGGAAAGATGATAGCTTATCGTACCATGCCCGAGGAGCTTGTTTGAGACCATACAGAGCTTTGTTTAGTTTGTAGACATGGTTCGGGAACTCGGGATCAACGAATCCTTCTGGTTGGCTGACATAAACTGTTTCTTTAAGTTGTCCATTGAGAAACGCAGTTTTGACATCCATTTGAAAGACCGTCATATTCATATGAGCCGCGAACGCGAGAAATATCCGAACAACCTCAAGACGAGCAACCGGAGCAAATGATTCTTCAAAGTCAATACCCTCCTCCTGTCGATAACCCTTAGCCACCAGACGTGACTTGTTTCTGATTACGTTCCCTTTAGCATCCAATTTGTTCTTCCAAATCCATTTTAGACCAATGACGTAGACCCCTGTTGGTCTTTCAACCAGTTCCCATACTTCAAGACGTTTGAATTGGTTGAGTTCTTCCTGCATGGATTCAATCCAGTTGTCTTTTGTCATTGCGTCTTTAATGTTTTTAGGCTCAGATTGGCAGACAGTGAGTGCATAAATGCAATGTTCACCATCTGTGTGAAGAAGTTGTCTCGTAACGACTGGTTGATTCGGGTTGCCAATAATGTTTTCCAGAGGATGGTCTTTTGTCCATCTATGTGTAGAGGGTTGATGTTGGTATACATTGTGCAGATTCTGAGGATTCAAATGGTTTGTTGATGATTCCAAGACATCAGGTGCAGCAGTTTCATTAGCAAACGAGTTAAAGAACGCATTTGGATCAAAATCTGCAGGTGGGGGTACTTCATTAAGAACATCATCAGCTGGTTCATCATTGTTGGAAGCAGTTTGTTCAACTGTTGTGGTGGAGTCAACTGGTGGTGCTTCTTCAACAGTAGTTGTTGTAGCAGGTGTATCAGGTATAAGAGTAGTATCAGTATGAGCAGCGGAAACATCGGATACACCTGGAGCACGTTCATCAATATCGTCACTGAACAGAGGAGCAAATAGTCTTTCCATTTGTTGACGAGTAAGCTGAGGGCTTTGTTCAGCTGATGATGGGGTTTGAGGGAAGTTTAAGCGGTTGTGACCGGGTTCCAAGCTGTTATACTCAGAAGCCATTTCCGTAAGTTCATCAAAATGAGCATGAATCGTTTCCATAACCTGCTTTGTACGATGATTCCAGATCCGGTAACATTTAGAATTCTCACAATATCCAATAAAGACTCCAATGTCAGCTTTGGCTTTGAGCTTTCCAAAATCATCACGATCATTATTCGGATAGCAAAGGGATCCAAATACATGAAAGTGTTTGACATTCGGTTTATGGTTGTGGAGAAGCTCAAAAGGTGTTTTGTTGTGGCGTTTAGTAATCATAGAACTGTTTTGAGTATAGCATGCAGTAGATACAGCTTCTGTCCATAAGTAATCTGGAAGTTTAGCATTGATTAACATTGTTCTTGCAGCTTCCACTAACGTTCGGTTTCGTCTTTCAACAACTTCGTTTTGTTCTGGTGTACGTGCAATAGATGTCTGATGCTCAATTCCCACTTTCTCATAAAATTCTCGAAGAGTTTGGTTAACAAATTCAGTTCCTTTGTCTGTTCTTATTTGGCGGACGGTGTTCCGGAGCTGAACTTGAATTTTTGTGAGAAAGGTGATGATCATTTGTGGAGCTTGGTCTTTGCTTCGAATAAAGTAGACCCAAGTCCATCGTGAATAGTCATCAACAATTACTAAGATGTAGCGTTTGCCATTGATCGTTTGCACGCGCATCGGGCCACACAAATCCATGTGAAGAAGATGAAGCACATGCTGAGAGCTATGTTCCACCTTTCATGGAAAATGAGCACGAGTGCTTTTCCCTTGTTCACAGGCTGAGCAAAGGTGATCTTTAGAATACCGGAATCGTGGGAGACCTTCAACTAGTTTGTGTCGAGCAAGATTGGTTATAGTTTGAAAGTTTAAATGTGAGAGACGACGGTGTCATAGCCAGGATTTTGTTGATGTTGCCTTTGAAAGTAAGCAGATGGGAGATGAAGCAACCATGTCTTGCATAGAGATAGTGTAAAGACTTGAGTTACGCGAGCCAGACATAAGGTTGTTTCCTTGTAGATCACGAATGAAACAAGATTTCTCCCTGAAAGCAACCTCCAAATCTCCATCACAGAACTGACCTACTAAAAACAGATTGTGACCGAGGCCTTCCACATAATAAACCCTGCTAATTTCGATGTTCCCATTGATATAGTCTCCGTAGCCCATGATAGCTGCGAAGTGATCATTCCCGAATCTGACAATGCCAATGAACTTTGCAATAAAGTTTGATAACAGTTTAAAGTTGCCTGTCATGTGTCGGGAACATCCGCTATCAACAATCCAGAGAATGATCTGTATCACCTGCATTACACACAGACGACACAGATGGAATAGAAGTAGATGTGGAACCCGAAATGTTAGAGGGTTCCGGAGCAGTTATAGTAGACATACACACATCAATAACTTTAGGCATCCATTTAAATCCTAGTATGTTATATATCCATTTCTGCCATCTCCAACTAGTATTTGCTTTAGTCTTAGTTAATGCACTAGGTGGTACTACATTCCTAGGAGGTGAAACTGGAGCTACAGGGACATCAATGCGGTTCTTAGAATCTAAAGAGGGCGGTCTACCAAGCATAGACTTAGAATGATTAGTGGGCCTAGAGGTATTCCGATTCTTAGGATTCCTTAAACGAGAGATGATAGCCTTAGCAACACATTTGTCATGACAATCAGAATTCATACTTTTAGGACAAATAACACAAGGTGCATCAGACTGAATATCAAAATTACTTAAAGGTTTAGCATTCGTTACATCACTATTTCTATTACATTTTCCAGACACAATATCTATAGTGGAAGCAACGTGAGTCTTATTCATAGTCCTAGGGTTTTTTTCTACTTTAGCATTCCTTATTGATCTTTTCTTAGGTCACAACTTCCTATTTTTCGATGTAGTGCTCCTAGGCTGTGAAGTGTGGACGTTTGGAAAAGCGGCAACTATTCCTATTTCAGTAGAAGGAAGCACATTAGCAACTTGTGTTTTGGCAGTAGGCATTCTAGGTTCACGATTACTAAGTGTTACTGGTGCTATTCTCTTAATCACAGTAGGCGAAAGTTGTTCATACTTTCCTAACATTTCTCTTAACTTAAAGATAGTGTGAATCAAATCTTGATTTTCAGAATGAATATTACCAGCAAAATTCATTACTTCTCTAGTGTGTGCAAGATAGTGATCAAGTTCGTTTGATGCTTCATGACGAGTCTTATTGAGTAAATCAAATATGACACCATATTCCTGTTTAACTTTTACCATTTCTTGTTCATATTTTGAGATTTGACTTTTCAAAGACACGTTTTGATCATCCAGTTGCTCAAATTTTGGATTAAGATTGTTTGATTGCAACTGGTGGATTTTGTTTTGCAAAGCAAGTTCACGATTTTGACAATCTTTTTGACACCATTGAAGACGACGTTTTGCATTTGAAAGCTCGTTTAAGAGACGTTCGTTTTCAACTTTTAAAGACTCGATCTGAAGCACATTATCAGTATTCTCAACAGTTACAACATTATCAACAGTATCAGCAGAGATATAATCAGATGCATGTGGCAAAGAATTGAATAACACAACATTATGGATATCAGCACAGATAACATCTTTCAAGAGTCGATCAAAATATTTTCTCAACATTTTCTTTTTACGTTTAGTATTAGAAATAAATGTTTCTGTTTTCTCGAAAACAACCTTCATCACCCCAAGTTCCTTATGAAAGTCCCGTTCCCAAGACAATGCACAATTTTTCAAATTTTTAACATTTGGTAAAAGATTTTTCTGAAAAATGTCTCTTTGTTCTCGTGCCAGAGGCAATTGAAAATGTTGAACTTTGATTTCAGAATGATATTCTATCTCATGTTGTAAGGTTTTGAGGTCAGCAATGAAAAGGTCAAAATATCCAAGAATTTTGCGATTTTCAGGTTTTGAGTTTACTTCACTAATGGAAGGTAAAGGACCATAAATTTGTGCATAGTCTGGTTGGGGATTAACATTAGAAGACTCAGACATTTTTATGATAATCCTTGGTGTGTTAGAAGAATCCGTTGGTGTGACGAAAGTGACCGGTTTTGAATAGTTAAAAGGTTTGTTGTAAACAACAGTTTCTAATTTTGATCGACTCTCGTCTTCTGCATCTTAATCCTCTTGACGATGATATTCAACAACACTCATAACAAAATTATCAATTTTATATTCTGCACTGGAAACTTCAGGATTTGGTTTGAATGCTTTGGTTGAAAGTTTAGGTTTGTAATCAGCAAGATCCGGTCCTTATCCATTTGGATTGGGTTTTAAAGTAAACTTTTCAATAGCAGTTACTGACTCACCATGTTTGTAAACAACAGTTTTAAACTCTTTAAGTTTGTTTTGTAAGCCGATAATTTCTTCAAGATGATCATCTATTCATTTCGTTGAATGCTTTTTGTATGCAGAGAACTGTTTTTGACAAGTTAACCACTCAGCCTTAGCTTTTTGATTTTCCAAGGTGAGAGCGTTAATTTTCTTTTTATGTTCATGTTTCAGTTGTTCTATTTCAGACAACAAAGCATTCTTCGAAGCGGCTAGATCACGCATCTGTCTCTCTAAATATTTTTCGTTTTGATGAGATTTAGCAAAGGCGGCTTCCAAACCTTTTTCACGTTTTTCTTGTGTTTTGAAAAAGTTGAGTTGCTTTTGTAAACATTCAAAATCCTTGGTTAACAGTGCATTTTTACTTTTCAAGTCCTGATTTACTGCACGACATTCTTCCACTATGGATTGTTGGTTTTTAAGCCACAGATCAACATCTGGACAGGCATAAGTTCGGCGTGTTCAACGTGAGTCACCACGTGATCATTATTTAGATCCTCAAGTATAACCACGTAGTCAATTTGATTATCAATGGAAACCATAAGGTCATCTTGATCGTCAAATGTAACTACGGGGTCTAATTGAAAATCGTCAGAATGAGATGTGGAGGACTCATTTTGAACATTCTGAGCCTTGCCGGATTCAGATGTTGGCGGAGATATTAGATCAGAGATAAATATGGTTTGTTCGGGTACCTGAGACAAGCCATCAGTGTCATACACTGGGCCTGTGTCACTCATGTGTAACTCATGCATATTAGCCATCAACATAACAGCTGCATGCCTGCCTTGTTGGATTTGTTGGTATAACGGCTAAAAGCATTAGCAATCATAACAAATCCTTGTTGCAGTGCTTCGAACGGATCGGATTCCTCATTAGTTTGACTATGAAGTGCTTGATCATTGTTGTTGTTGTAAGGAACCAATTGATTTTGTTGAGGTTGCTGTGATTGATCATTTGGTGTGATTGTGGCAGTTGGTTGAGTTGCTTGTTGAGGAGGATAACTGTTTTGAGCATACAAGGCAAGTTGTTGATTTTCCGGAGTTGTCGTTGAAGCAATTTGAGCATGGGGAATCCTTTCCCTATCAACTTCCTTTTCATGA